>OZ017739.1:280484713-280682213 GCA_963969285.1 Odontomyia ornata | reverse complement strand
TAATAAAGAAATGGTTTTACAAAGTTCCATGGCTTTCCCTGAAAGAAATTTTTTTATTGAGTAGCTCCTTCAATTGCATGACCACTTCAGGTCATTGTTAAGCCATTGAAAAGCAAATTGGATGCAGTTGTGCTGTTTGTGCTCATCGGTATAAGGGTAAACTTATGCATAATCACGATATTGACTTTTCAACCCTGTGTACAAGTTGAGATTTAAAAATGCGTTTGGAAATAAGTCAAGAGCAAATAATATTTGTCATGATTTCCAATTACATGGCCAGCTAAATAACACATAAGCGGTTAATTTTTGGGCTCTTTACTTGCGGCAAAAATGAATCAGATACATGAATTTGAAGTACAAATTTTTAAGTGCATGAAAGTTCAATAAAAAATTCCAAAATGTATAAGATATGTGCTAAAAATTATTAAAGGTTGAATTGAAGTCATACAAATAAGCTCACAATTGTGATGGAAGGTAACTAAAAGCACTTTGAAACTAGTAGAACCTCTCTTTTTCAAACTAATAGGAATATTAAAGCTGATAATTGATTCTCCAGTGTGGAGCTAGCTTGCCAATTAAAAACGAAGTTTGGTTTATGTTGGTACTATGCGAAAAGACAAAAGTGAATTATCAAAAGAGTTTCTTTCAAGTGAGGAAAGATAATAGAAATCTGCAATTTATGGCTTTGATTTTGATAAGACTTTATTAGTTTTATCGTAGAAGGAACCGAAGTATTTTTCTTATATTTATCATTTATGCATCAACAACTAAATTTTGATCCCATTACTATATAATCTAAAAATAATAGAGTTCAACAATTCCACACAAATTTGTGTGCATGTAAAATACATCAACTTTCCAGTGATAAGACGCACAAGACACTGGTCTGTGGAGATATGCAGCACGAATGTAAACATTACAATTTTCAACAGTTATATCATTTGGCAACCAAGTAACACTTATGAGAAAATGAATAGTCGTGACTTTGTGAAGGAATTTGGACTTTCACTCATCAACCCTCAATTTAGAAAAGGAAATTCTACATACAATGGATGGTGTTATCTTTACGCACAAAAAGATGACCGTAAATGTATTATAAATTGTTATATATGTACCGATTGTGCATGCCCAGAACCTATGATAGGAAAAGTAAGTCATCTTACGTGCTTACAAAGTAAACAGATATATAGGGCCGCACCAAGTGATTGTTTTACCCGTTGGTGATACTCGACGTTTGGAATGCCTTCGATTCCGTTAGATGGGTGGATTTTCTGCATACATTGGAAAACCCTTTTAAAGTTCCAAAAAATCTAATATAGCTTCTGTTGGACTACCTGAAGCAGCAATGCCTGCTTTACAACATAATACAGGGGCAACGGAGGATTGAAGTTACATCGGGTGTTGCCCAGGGTTTTATTCTTAGCATAGTATACTCAACTAGTAACCACACTCCATCAACCCTCCGGAAAAATTCGAACACAAGCCGAACAGAGAGCCATAAATCTTCGGTAGCAGGTAGGTAGGTAAATGCTGATGCGAGGATTGGCGCGAATATAAACATATGCTTCGATGAGAGATTTCAGGATTACCATATCTCAAAACATCAATAACTTTGCAGAAAAACAAATTCATTCCATGCAATCTTTTAGTTTTTTATTAGGATGTGGCAGCACTCCCATGTTCTGAAATGCGTAAAAGAACACGTGCGTCGGAAATTTTATTTGCATTTTGCTTTGTTTCTTGAGCGCGCCAAACATGGGATCAGTTCTCATGCCCCGGATCAGCTGACGTGCCCCTGAGAAAATTCAAAAGTGTGCAACACAGGGTAAATGAAAGGTGTGGGTACTAGTTGAGTATACTATGATTCTTAGTCCAGACTTGTGAAACGTATCAGGCGACAGACTACTGAGACTGGAAATGCCAGATGAGTCACGTTTGATCAGCTCTGCAGATGATGTTGCGACTCTGGCTAGGTATGCTAATGTGCCACGTGAGAGACTGGATGACGGCTTGTAGGTTCAGTCTAGCATTGGAGAAAATCAAAATAGTCATCTTGACAAAAAAGAGAATTCCTAGAGTAACGATGATTATTATTGGAAGTATACTAATTGAATTGAAGCCAGTGGTGAAGTACCTAAGGCTACTGATCGACTTGAAGATGAGTTTCTCTGAGCAAATTAGGGCAACGACTGAGAGGGCTGCTTCAGAAGTGTTGGCTCTGATTCGACTTATAGACTAAGTAGGGGGATCCAACCCATCAATATAATGCCTTTTATTGTATGCCATAGAGTTAGCGCTACTGCTTAATCGAAGGCATGTTGAGAACGACTTCTATCTGACTCAGCTTTTGGGTGGACATTGACGTTTTCAGTTTTACCTGCACAAGATTGGTAAGTCCCGGCCCCCCTCAACTGTTAGTTTTGCCCAAAAGAGAAAGGCAATGCCTGCCACACAATTTTTGCGTGCACAAAATTGGACAGCCTGTGACGGGACCTCTACATGGAGACGGGAAAATTCACCCCGGATATTACTCGTTTAGTCGCGATAACGCTAGAATCGGTTGACAAATGGAGCCAGGTGGCACATAATGTTTGGGCAGTCCTAAAAGATAAAAAAAGAACTCACAGCAGCAGGGGACGTTGAAGCTGGAGGATCGTATGTCAAGTAATTCCTCTTTTCCTCTCCCCTCCTGCTAGAGGAGGAAACTCCTGCTTGAAGGCCAATCACGGCGTAACAAAACAAGACATGGCCCGAAGTCAAATGAGTCAAACGGTTCCAGGCTAGGTTCTCAGGTTGACAGGAGAGGTGTTTAGCAGGTAGTCCAGGTGCTTGTGAGCTTGACAGTCCCACACTCAGTGTGTAAATGGGCATTCACCTCCCAACCATAAAATAAGGGTATGAAATACCACCCATCGCAAGGTTAAAAATTCCCGTTGGCAGCGCTAGCCGGAAGGGTAAATTTCTCGTATGTAGCGTAAGATTTTGGAAAAGAATTTTGTTTGCATACTACAAAGTTTCTTACTGCAATTTTTGTAGCACCAGATGGGTATTTATTGACATAAAAAGAATCTGCCGACGTTGATATTTAGAGACCCTTTATAGAGGCGCAAATATTTTGCTCATTCAATAGAGTTGCACATTTATGGATCACATATTGAAAATTGGCAGATAATAAATTGTTATCAACATATAGATACAGGTGTTGTCCTTTTCACATTTGCTGTTAACACAGTGGCCACCAAACAAAGGTGATAACTTGTCGGCTTAAATAGCTCAATTAGATAATTTCAAAAAATTTCCATAAAAGTTTAAACAGCACTTGCGTTGTTATCAATATATGTATATATATTTTCAATTCTTTTCTGAACCATCAGGGGCGACTATTTTGAATTTTTATTGAAAATTAAACTGTAAATTTTCGACTTTTCCATTTGTCATCTAATGTGCATAGTTTTTTGCAGGTTAAATGAACTTGCTTTTATAACTTATAGTTTCAAATTTCATTGGAATCTGTTGAGATATTTGCCTGCTAGAGGGCTACAGACATACAAAAAATTTAAGTCACCCCTGTATGAGGAGGCCCCCCTTAATCACTTTTTTCTTGTGGTAGGGAGGTGAATGCCTTTTATGCACAGAGTGTGAGACTCCCATGTTCAAAGAAAGTGACTAGACCACCCACTAAATACCCCCCTGTCAGGCTGAGAACCCAGCCTGGAACATTACTTCGGGCCAGGTCTCGTTTCCTTACGCCGTTAGGTGCCTTCAAGGGGAGAGGGGGAAGACGAATTGCCAGAAAGGCGATCCCCTAGCCCCAACGCTCCCGGCTGCTGTGAGTCACTTTTGCCCAAGCATAATGTGCCACCTGGGTCCATTTGTCAACCGATTCGAGCATCACCGCAACTATACTATCCGGGGTGAGCTCTCTTGTCTTCCTGTAGAGTTCCCTTCGTAGCCTGACCCATTTTATATACGCAAAAAATGTGTGACAAGCATTGTCCTCCTTGGGCAAAACCGACAATCGGAAGACCGTGGCTTACCAATCTTGTGCAGGTAAGACTGAAAACACCCGTGCCCGGTTTAAAGCTGGGTCAGATAGAAGTCACTTTTGCCATGGCTTCAATTTAGTCACGGTCTCACATCCGGGATGAGGCGCGCAGTCCACCTTCCCTTCGTGCAATTGACCCGAGACTGCTGCAAATCGTTGAGCGAGCGCAGTCTCTCCTCGCGGACAACTGTTTCCCTCACATCCTCATTTCGGCACAGTTAATAGCGTGGCGCTCTCTAGCAAGACGGCGACAGGTATCACGCCTGCAAAAACTCTCGGATACGAGGATGCAATCTCAGTACTCCTCTTCTCTGTACCTGTGCCAAACGTTTTCGGTATACCTCCTTACTGAGAGTGCGGCCCCATACTTCTGCTTCGTGCAGTAGCCCTGATCCTACAGCACTCATCAAGAGGCGTCTTCTTGATAGGTTGGGTCCCCCTACGTTGGCCATAAGTCCACTCAGAGCCTATACTCCCGAGGCAGCCTTCTCAGCCGTCGCCCTGATTTCCTCAGAGGTACTCATCTTCGAGTCAATCAGAAGACCCAGGTACTCCACCGATGGCTTCGATTTGATATGTATGTCTCTAATACTGATCATCCTTACTCTAGGGATTCTCTTTTTTGTGCAGAGGACCACTCCGGTTTTCTCCAGCGCTAAACTCAGCCGGCAAGCAATCATCCAGTCCCTCACTCGGCGCATTAGCATACCAGCGACCAGAACTGCAACATCATCCACATAGCTGACTAAGCGTGACTCAGCTGGCATCTCAAGTCTCAGTAGCCCGCCGTAAGACACGTTCCACAGGTCCGGACCAAGGATAGATCCCTGGGTAACTGTCAATGTAATTTCCATCCTTTGTTGGCCCTGTGTCGTGTCGTAGAGCAGGCTTCGGCCCTTTTGGTAGTTCCTCAAAAGCCACATTAGATATTCTAGAACTTGAAAAGAGTTTTCCAGCGTATCCCGAATATCCAGCCATCTAGCGGAGTTGAAGGCGTTCCTGACGTCGAGTCTCACCAACAGGACGATTCATCGCTTGGTGCGGCTATATGCCTCTGCCTTTTGGACTGCACTCACCACCTCTGCAATCGCATCAATGGTAGAACGTCCTGCTTTAAAGCCATACCGCCGAGGAGATACGTCCCCAACAGCACGAATCGCATCAGTGAATCTTACCTTGATGAGTTTCTCTAGCACTTCCCCATTCGTGTCTAGCATGCATAACGGGTAGTATGCAGACGGCGATTTGAGGTTTCCCTTCCCCTTGCTGATCAGCATGAGCCACGCCACCTTCCATCGTACCGGGAAAACCCCATCCGCATTCTAGCTCATGTGGTTTGCAAGGAAACTTACTGTGACGCACAACAAACGGACGGACAGACAAGTCACGATTTCATAACTTTTTAGGGTATTGTGAAAATATTTTAACAATATCCTTAAAAATGGTCTGCGATATAAATACTTCCAAGATAAGGAATTTAAAACGTTTCCATGAAGAATATTCATTATTTCAGTTGCTACTAAAAAAGCGTATTGCACTTGTCTTCTGACCTTTGGGGTTCGTTATTTTGAATGCATGCATTTGATTTTGGACTATTTTAAATCTTTGTATGCTAGGACCTCATCACTCTAGACAGGGCAAAATTATTCAATTTTTAGTGAAAATGGCAGCTAAAAATATTAGGTTTTAAAATTTCGACTTTTTTATTTGAGTCACGCTTGGTCGGCTATGCGGATGATGTTGCAGTTCTGGTCGCTGGACGCACCGTTGAACAGGCACAACTTCTAGCGTTGTCACAAATTTCGTTATATCCCATATATATATATATATATATATATATATATATATATATATATATATATATATATATATATATATATATATATATATATATATATATATATATATATATATATATATATAAGATACTCTCCGCAATAAAGATTGAAGAGCCTTCTTTCCAAAAATGTCAAGTATATTTATCAGCGATGTCTGGACTACAACCCTTCCTCGTTGGCTTTGTTGAAATCGCACCAGAAGAATGTTCCGAACTTAATCCGTTCATACTTCACGAATGTGGTCAGCAATCAATGTGTGGAAAAACTGACGGGTATTATCACACAGGATCTAGATGGCGTGTTTACATAATAAATTACACATTTTGCAATAAATCTCAAGTGAAACTGAAAGTCACTAGTTTCGCACCCTTGAATTTTATTTCGATGTTTAACTTAGGAGCAGTTGAAATTCCAACAAAGCCAACAAGGGATGGTTGTAGTCGAGAATTTGCCATCTTCTTAACCTTGTGATGATTGGCATTTCATATCCTTCCATATTGTCTCGATGTTTAATCTTGGGACTTCAACAAACAGAGATCTATTTCATCGTTAGTTAGATTTCTGTTATGAGCAGCCATTGAACAAGATCTGCCATCATCAACATCTTCTGGTAATCCCGAATAAAATTTTTTGAAACCTCCACCAATTCTTTGTTTTTTTCTTAATTCATTCGATAGTTTTTTTAGTTTAATCGATGATTTTCATTTTGAATTGAAATAAAGAAGCTATAATTGATTGATTTTCATTACGTAATGATCGCTATTGTAAGAAAACACTTTCAGTTTTCGTTGAGGACTATTAAAGCTGAATTCAAATGTTGCATTAGCAGTGTAGAGGTTCAAATATAAATTTTTTCTAGGATATGTTAGGGATTCCGACGCATATAAGTTGCACCTGTATTCAATTTGGTTCTCTGTTATCCATGATTTCAGAAATGCACCTTGGGTTATTGTTGGCGTTCAGCCATGATGTGTCCCGGGTATTCAGGTCACTGGCAAGAATATAATAACTATGCAGCCTATTCAGTTCGAATATTTCAAATAAGGAATAAAGCTCCTCCTTGAACTTGAGATCGTTCCGTCCAGTTGCATAGGCAAACAACAAGATCTTCTAACCAATACCCCAATGCCACTTCCCAATCACCATCTACCCTATCATTTCTTACGAATCCAAAATCCTAGAATATCATAATGTGTCATGAATTGAGATGGGATTCAGTGAGAAGCATGATGTTGGGCTTTTGCTTAACAACGAATTCAAGTAGATAATCACGTTAATGGATTTAACGTTGATCGAGATGACATATTATTTTGAGGTATTTGAAAGATAGAACGTTAAAAAGAAAAGTTAATTTTTGAGTCTTATTTATTGATTCTTTTCACTAAAGAATTAAGCAGGTCATTATTGCTACTTACATTGTTGCCATTATTTACAGTTTTTTTTTGCTTATCCTCTAACGACAAGAGCAAATAATAAGCCGGCCTTGATGAAGTTAGAAGGTATCACACTGCGATATGCTTCCCTTAGTTGTGGAATAAATTTAAATTTCGCATCTTGATATCGAGGGCATCCTCAGTATAATATGATAATGGATGACCAAAAAACACTAGTTAATGCGGAATAATTTTTCTTTAGGCTCTGCCTGAGCCAATTTGCACCCGATCGTGCATGGTACAGTTGGCAGCCAAATGATCAAGTCATTGACCATGATAACACTGATTAGCTTATCTTTTCTGGAGGTATTCTCAACTCACTACTCTGAAATCCTTTTCTATTGAAGGGCACTTCTTTTCGATAGTATTTGCCTCTTTGCAAAGGTTTTGACAGAAATAAATTTGATGATTGATTGATGTTGCAGCTTCCTTGAGCACCTGAGGCCGATCGACCATATCCTCTCCACAGTCCACCTCCTCTAATGGAAAAGTATGATTTTTTCCCCTCTTTGGGGTAAAAGTGAAGTTTAAAACCACCCCAGAATTCATCGTTTTTTCGCTGACTTAAAATCAATCAGCAATTTCTTCTCAGTAGTTAATTTATTTGCATTTATTCTTTTCATTTTGAAATTGCTTAATTTATTTTCGGCTATTAAAAGCCGAACATTTCTTTTCCGCCTAGTCCAAATAAATTTATTGGCGGGACTTTTTTTGTCTTGTTGCTGGCTTTTTTGAGGAAACAACAGTACTGCAAGTTCGTTTTTTCTCTTTGTCTCTATTTTTTCAAATATTGAATAAAATATATATTTTTATCTTTATTGGAATCATCTTCGACACTTTCTTGAATTTGCATTGCTTTTTGCAGTCTTTTCAGTACTACAAAATAGTTTTGACTATCGAGAGTGCCATTCGCACTTAGAATTTCTTCCGGGTTCGTTTGTTCCACACTTTTCTTTGCTTTTTTCTGTTACACTTGTTTTTGCGGCTGCAACTTTTGAGGTTTTACTTCTTTCTTTACTACATCTTTCCGAGACTGTATCTCTAGCTCTAGCATAACATAATTTTCTTTCCGTAGTTTGATGATTTCTTTGTTGTCTTCTATTATTTGTTGTTTGCATCCGTCATCTGTGGGATTTTCTTCACGATGTTTCCTTTCAATGATAACTGTTATCATCTTCACATTTGATATTTCCCCTAACGGTGGGAAGCCATCGGGCTCCACCATACGAGTGGTTCCAATGTTGTCTTGAAGTTCTTTGCTTTTCTTTACGTATCGAAGTAAAATTATATTCGATACAATAAATTGCTTGAATCCGTTGCTTTGAAGACATAACGCTTTCTACACTAAAAATTGAGTTTAGGCTGAGGTTTTTAAAAATTAATTTAATTTTTGAAAACTATTGACAGGCGTGATTTAAAAACACGTCTGTACGTAACGAATCCTAGACGTAGAATCATCAGTCTTCTTTGTGAAGCTTTCCTATATTATTCAAATGCAGTGCGTGGTAAAGTACCATTTTTCGCTTTCAAATAATGATTATCATGTGAAATTACTTCTTTCGGGCTTTCGAAGGCAGTCCCAAAAGTACGCGAATCGACAAAGAAAACAGTAAAAATTTGTAAAAATGTTTTTTTATTTTTCAACATATTCTCCTTTCAGCTCGGTACCTTTTTCCCAACGATATTCAATAGCTTCAATACCCGCTTTAGAGTAGGAATCGTCAAGCTCCTCAAAAAAGCTATTAACCGCAGACTCTACCTCTTTATTGTTGACAAATTTTTTGCCGCCGAGCCATTTTTTCAAATTCAGAAAAAGAAAATAATCCGAGGGGGCCAGATCTGGCGAATAGGGTGTGGGAGGAAGCAATTCGAACTTCAACTCATTGATTTTAGCCATCGCAATGACGCACGTGTGGACTGGTGCGTTGTTGGGATGAAACAACACTTTCTTTTACGCAAGATGGGGCTATTTTTTCTTGATTTCATCACTCAAACGCTGCAATAATGCTGCATAATATGCGCCCACAGATTCTATGACGTTGCCAGCTGTCTGAACTGTCTTCGTTTTCTTTGGAGCCAGTTCTCTCTTTTCAGTCCACTACTTTGACTGCTCCTTGGTCCTAGGTGTAAAATGATGGACCCACCATGTTTCGTCCATGGTTATGAATCGACGCTAAAACTCGGCTTTATTGCTTCGAAACATTGGCAAACACTCGATGGAAACATCCTCATGCTGCTACTTCTGCTCCATTGTGAGCAAACGCGGCACCCATCTTGCGCACAGCTTTCTTATGTCCAAATTTTCGGTCAAAAGGCAATGCACAGCTCTTTTTGAAATGCCTGCCAGGTCTGCTATCTTGCGCACTTTTAGTCGAGGGTCATCCAATACCATTTTGTGAATTTTCTTCAGATTTTCTGACGTAGTGACCTCACTTGGGCGACCACTACGGTGTTCATCTTGGCAGCACGTACGACCTCGCTTAAACTCAGCTTCCCAATATTTGACAATTATAAACAAAGGAGCAGACTTCCCCAGAGTAGAATCCAACTCGGCTTTGATATCGGTTGGACTTAGACCTTTCAAATGAAAGTATTGAATCACATAACGATGCCCGATTTTTTCCATATTTAAAAATTCACTGAGAGCGTTCACTTTGGACGCCTGTAAAAAAATAATAATAAAAGTACCGTTAAAAATTTTTCACATTAAGTTGTTGAAAGGTGGTATTGTCAATCGCAGTAATTGTTAAACTTCCTGTATTCATAAGTCAGGTCGGGTACTTTTGGGACCACCCTCGTATGTGTAATTAATGACAAAATTTAAAGACGAACACAACTTTATAATAAGTGCAACACAAAGCGTACTTCAAGTATAAGCTTGCCTTGACTAGCAATATCACAAAGAAATATGTCTTCACTTTAAACGAGAACATATTTTTTAATGTAATTGTGCCAAAATTATCAGAAACTTAGGTCTAGAGAATTTGTTTGAGATATATAGTATTTCAATCTATTTTTATGATTACCTAGTTATTTTTACTAAGAAGAATGTCTGTGATCTTATTTTTCATTCGTCAGTAAAATTACTACAAGTCACAATAAAAAAGAAATTCGGAATATATATCAATTAGCTTCATAACATTTCTTTGCATGCACCCTCAATTATCAAATGATTTCTGTATTGTAGTTGACTAGATTTTAAGTATTAATATGCAAGATTTTAAATTATTTGATTCATAATCGAATGTTCTACGCGAAATCGATAAACCAATTTTTTTATAATTATTTTCCAGTAAATCTTTAACAACTAATTCAATTTTACGAACTGATACCTCATTACCGTCAACAACTAGGAACTTAACTTTATTAAAGATTACTAAAGCACTAAAAGTCATTTCAAGAAGTTTTCAGAGCTGACGTTCAATTTAATGATACAGTCGTCGCTCCTTGCAAACATAGAATGTTTTTCATCCTCCATTTTCGTTTCTTTCTTTACTAGGTGGCGGAACAGAAATAAATAAGATTTATTACAATCGTTTTTCAGGTAAGTTCAACGGTTTTTCTTCTCGCCTGATAGAATTTGTTCTTTTTTTGCTTAGATGTCGTCGGGCTGTTTTAAGGACTGATTAAAAAAAAGCCATTAAGATATTTCTTGGTTGAATTGTTGGAGAAAATATTTTCTAGGATGTAGGTGAAATGACAATTAAGAGCAAAATCTGTAATAATTCTTACTTTTGTTCAGTTAAAGTTGGCAAGAGTGAATGGAAGGAAATGTGAAAATTAATGAAGTTAAATAAAGTAAGGCTTAATTAGTAACTATTTGAAATATTTTAATTAATTTCAGACATGTCTAATTATCACAGTGTGACCTAAGGTAAATACTTCAGCTTTGCAAAATTCATGAACAGCATTAGAGCTTTATGCTCGAATTAGGTTGGTCAAATTCCTAACCCGTTCATATTCGTTCATGTGCAAATATTAAAAGTCTATATTTGTCAAAAATCAGATTTAAAGGAATGCCCTCTCGCTTTGACATTTTCATGTGTTGCATGTTGGAATTCCAAAAACGATTTTTAGTTTTATTGACTTTGCAACATTCATGGTTTAACTAAAACTCTGTTTATTATGTTCAATTAAAAAGTACTTATATGCTTGATACTTGAGTTATGTATCGATATTGTGATTTATGTAAACTTTTTCTCCGAATATAAATGGCTCAGCATCTAAAAAACTGTGTTGCTAAGGCGCAGCCCCCACTGAAATTGAAAATTTGGGTAAAATTAACAGTCGTTCACCTCAGAAAAGTTATGAATATTTGCAAAAAATTTTTAGCTAGAAGTTAGAATGAACTTTTGGCTATTGAATCAACTTATTAAATTTTGCAAAAAGTTTATGGCAAAAGTTATTAAATTCAAACAAAAAAGCATGTTTTCGTTAAAAAATGTAGTAAATCTCGGAAACTACTTAACGTACCGAGTTGATTTAAGCTGTGTTTGCTAGATCTATATTATTTACATTGAATTAACTCATCAAAAATTTAAAAAAGATTTTTGCAAAAAGCATTCGTAGAACAAAATGTGTAATTTGCACACACTGAACAATTATCATTCATGCACATTGATTTGTACCAAATTTCCACATTTTGTTCTTGGAAATTTTTAGCAAAAAACTTTTTTAAATTTTAAATGAGTTAATTCAATGTAAATAATTTAGATCTAACAACCGTAACTTAAATCAACTTGGTATGTTAAGTAGTTTCCGAGATTTACTACATTTTTTTAACGAAAACATGCTTTTTTGTTTGAATTTAAAAACTTTTGCCATTAACTTTTTGCAAAATGTAATGAGTCGATTCAATAGCCAAAGATTTATTCTGACCTAGTTAAAAAATGTTTGCAAATATTTGTAACATTTCTGAGGTGAATGGCTGTAAAGTTTACCCAAAGGGGGGGTTGCGCCTTTAGGGCAAGAGCGTTCATAGTGTGGGATTTCCCTTCAACATTTAAAAAGCTGTATAGTCAGGAGTATGCTCGAGTCAGAAAGTTTTCGTATCCAGCTTATGAAATGTTGATCATCATCCTAAATAAAGGTGTCCTTAGCTATGAAAAACGCAGGTTACTACCATATACTCGTACAGTGTTTGCTTTAATTGAAGAAAAACTACGCAAATTAAGTAATAATCTATTTGAAACGGCGGCCGTTTTGTTTTCAACAGATTTCCATAAGAAAGAAGAAAATCAGCTTCGAACAGATATTTTTAGGGTTACGTACTAAAAAAACCAAACACCATTGCAATCACGACCTGTGTCCGTCCGTCCATCCGAATGCATGTCAAAGCAGTTTTTCTCCGAAACTATAGAAACTACAGCTGGGAAACTTTGTGGAAATATCAGATGTAGTAACTTCTTGAAAGTTTTGGGGTGGAACATTTTTTCAGAAAGTGTTAAAGGGGTCTCCCAATGTAGAGGGAGGACCCTGCAACATTTTTTCGCCAGTGGTAGTTGAGTTGGGTGTCATTGAAAAGGTCTCAATGAGATCCTTCCAAAACAAATCTTAAAATTACCTTATAAGTACCGAGGGTGGTAGGGATAATAGTATGATTTATCAATTTAACATTCCTTAAATTTGACAAAATTTGACACACAATCGATTATTTATAAAATTGACCTGGCCACAAAGTTTAAAAAAATCAAATGCGATTTAACAAAGTTATAGCAGTTTGAATTCTCCCGTTTTACTATGCAACAATATGCGCTTTATTACTGTGGAACCACACGGCTATGGAACGATATGCGCTTTTTACTGACTCAGACACTACGGATTTGCTAAGATTTGCATGAAAGTTTGAGGGCTGATATATGTGATGAATATCTTTGACAATTTGTTGAACTAGTGATATCAGTAATTGTAAAACTAAATGGTGCCTGTTTCGAATGAGAGCATAGGCCAAATTGATGTAATATTTCCCAACTTCAGCATTTAAAGTTCATGATATTAACGTAACGCAATGTATAAAGGGCTATTCGTTTGGAACTTGGAATATTAGATAATTGAACAGACCAGGTGTACTGCGACAACTTTTGGCTGAAATAAATAAAACGTACATCATTTTTAAAAGTCGAAAGCTGCAAAAAAGCTATGAGTGTGGAGTGGCTTTCATAGTTGACAACACATTTAAGCAAATTATTGCCAACTTCAAGCCTGTTAGCGCAAGGATCTATGCGATTCGTATCAAGACAAAATTCTTTAATGTCAGGCTGATCAACGGTCATGTGAACGCAGATGACAAGGAAGAGGGTTTTACTGCACTTTGTTGATACATTGCCATCAAAAGACATTAAAATTGTTCTGGATGACTTCAATGCAAAAATCTGCCAAGAAACGGCCCATTGAGGATAAAGCTTCTGCGCAAAGGCCAGCGACAACGGACAGCACTTGATAGACTTCGCAACTGGTAGAGGCTTCATAGTAAACTTCACACGCTTTCTAAATCGAGAGATCCATAAGAGACAGTGGCACATTCAATCAGATTGACCATGTTCTCATACAAAATCGAGCCACCACCAGCATTCTCGACACGCACTCGGTCCGCAGCGCTGTCTGTCATTCATAACACTACGTTGTATGGGCAAGTTCCGATGTTTTCCTGGCCCGATGGAAGGTGGCAAGGCTCGTATCGATCAGCAAGGAAAAGGGAAATACCGGATCAACGCCTGCATACCGCCCACATAAAAAGAAAACTCACTGGTGCGATTCGTGCTACTAAGGACCTATCTCCTCAACAGAATGGCTTTAGAGTAGGATGGTCCGCCATAGATGCGATTGCAGAGGCAGAGAGAATGCCTTCCATTCCACTAGATGGGTAGATGTTATGGATACGCTGGAAAACGCATTTCAAGTTACAGAATATCTAATGTAGGCTTCGAGGCACTACCTAAAGGACCGAAGCCTGCTTTACGACACGACACTGGGCTAACGAAGAATGGAAGTTACATCGGTTGCCGCCCAGGAATCTATCCATGATCCAGACCTGTGGCATGTGTCTTACAACGGGCTACTGAGACTGGAGATGCCAAATGAGTCACGCTTAATCGGCTATGCAGATGATGCTGTGGCTCTGGTCACTGAACGCACCGTTGAACACGAGAAATTTAGGCTAGATATGCGTATGCACCAAATGAGAGACTAGAGGACTGCTCACGGGTTCAGTTTAGCACTGGAGAAAACAGAAGTGGGCATCTTGACAAAAAAGAGAATCCGAAGCCAGCGGTGACGATGAGTTTTTCTGAGCAAATCAGGGCAACGGCTGAGAAGGCTGCTTCAGGAGTATTGGCTCTGAGTCAACTTATAGTAAACGTAAGGGTACTCAGCCCATCCAGAAGATGCCTCCTGATGAGTGCTGTACGGTCGGTCCTACTGTACGGAGCAAAAATATGGGACAACGTTCTCAGCAAGGGGGTATACCAAAAACGTCTGGCGCAGATACAGAGAAGAGGAGCACTGAGGATTGTATCTTCGTATCCGACAGTCTCTGATTCAGCGATGAGAGTAATTGTGGGCATGGCACCTGTCACCCTCCCTGCTAGAGAGCACACACTATTTACCTGCGTCAAAACGAGGACACGAGGGAGATGATTTTTGCGAGGAAAGACAACGCTCATACAACAATTGGCAGCATTCTTGGGTGAATTGCACGAAGGGAAGGTAGAGTGCATGCCTCATTCAGGATGTGAGACCGTGGTTGAATCAAACGCATTGTGAGACTGATTTATGTTTGACCCACCTTTTGAGTGGGCATGGGTTTATTTAGTCTTATCTGCACAAGATGGGTGAGTCACAGTCCCCCGATCGTCGGTTTTGCCCAGGAGAGTAGGACGATGCTTGCCACATAATTTTTGCGAGCACAAAATGGGACAGGCTGCAAAGAGACCTCCACATGGAGGTGGTGATGCAAGAATCGATTGTTTGGGCAGTCCTAAAAGATAAAAGGAACTCACAACCACCAGGGCCGTTGTAACTGGGGGATCGCTTGTCTAGCAATTCCTCTTCCGCTCTCCCCTTCTGCTTGAAGAGGGATCCCCCAGCTTAAAGGCGCCTCAAGGCATAGCAAAACGAGACTTGTCCCAAAGTTATGTGTCAAACAGTTCCAGGCTGGGCTCTCGGGTTGACAGGGGAGGTGTTTATTGGGTAGTCTCGTCACTTGTGAGTATGGAAGTCCCACACTCAGTGCGTAAATGACATTCACCTCCCAACCACAAAAAAGTTCCAATGCCGCGTTTCCATGAGCTGTAAGCAAGGAGCAGTAATTACTCCAAGGTATCAGATACACAAACTGAATGATGGCTCAGTAACGTCCACACAAATGTCAACGCTGGAAAATCGCATCAGCGTTACCCATAGACAGTAAAAAGTAATAATGACATCAAAACCATGTGGAAGACAATCAAAGATGCGGTAATAGATGCAGCCGAAGAGGTATTGGGGCACCAGCCAACGAAACAACTGATATGAAGAAGAATGTAAGGAAATGATTCAAAAAATCAGCCAGGTACATATACAAAAAGTACATCCAGTGACCAACTCGGATCAAAGAAGAACAATAAAAAAACCTTAGACGTCAAGCTAAGAAAATATTCCAAGGAAAAAAATGGCTGGAAATCAACACCAAGATCCAATAGATAAACGAAAACATGACCCAACCTGAAGTCATTTTGGCTTGTGCCTCCACAAAACAACTAAGCGATGGCTTATTTCCACAAAAAAGTCTTTGCAAAAGTGTACAACGAGCAATCATGGGTGACCCAGTCAATATTAAAAACAGATGGCTGCAATATTTCCAGAAGCTATTCACAGCATCAACAACAATCTGTGAACATTCTAGAAGCAGGGCAAGAGGTCACAGCATCTCCACCAGCAGAACTGCTCTAAAGTGGGGGGTCCCCATGTAAATCTCCTTCTGCATCGACTACGAGTAATATGCAGAATATAGTTAAAAGAATAGTTACTAGTGGACCGGCGGGAAAGCATAATATTTCTTCTACACAAAGAGTGAGACAAATTAAGTTGTCAAAATTATAGAGGCGTTATTCCACTGTGCACGTCTTATAAAGCTCTCTCAAAAATCATAGAAAGAAAATTAAAACCCTACTATGAAAGTTTCATAGGACAGTATCAGGGAGGCTTTCGAAGTGGATGGTCTGCAATAGACCAAATTTTCTCTTTAATGCAGATGCTCAAAAAGTGCTAGGCATATAACATCGATGTCCACCAAATCGTTGTAGATGTACAAAAATATGCTTGATTTTGGCGACCCAACGAAACTAGTCCGCATGCTTGAGGTCACGATGCCAAACACAGAGTTCCAGGCCAAGGTAAATGGTGAATTAATAAGCAGCTTCATTATAGAATCAGGCTTAAAACAAGGAGATGGTATTGCCCATATGCTCTTTAATATTGGGCGGACCATGTAGAAAGAATGGAAGAAAACTGGCTGAACAAAAGAACATTGACAGGTAGAGCACAAGGCAGACGTCTAGGGGGAAAGAAAAGAAGAAGAATTCGATAGGAAGACACGATAGAAGCTGAATACCTGAAATATCTTTGGAACTCTGACTAATGAATGATTTATGGCTACCTAAATTAAAGTGAAAGATGATTTTCTTTAAGCGTATGATTGAACATTACATATCATAGAAGTGTTTTTGACTTTTTGCATTGATTACGTAACGCAAATGTCTGCATTTTATAGGTTCGGTACAACACTCTTCTAATAAGAGCGTACGCTTGTCTACTCAGGTTGTATTCATGTATGCTCACGGATAACTTTTGAATGTCTGTATTTGCCAAACTGTTAAACTTGCTTTTCGTTTGGTTCCACCTGAAAGAAATTTAAATCAAGCAGCAGTAAAAGCAAAATCTGTTAGGCAGAGAGTAATTTTTCTACTTTCGTATCAATTTATCTTGACCAGGAATCGATTTACGGATGGGTTCTAGTTATCACAGTTGCATATAGAAGACAAAAATTCTAGCATAATACTATACATCAACTTTTAGATATTTTTGTTATCCATTTTCACGGAAAATTTGGTATAGATTCAATTAAATGTTTGCGATTAAGATTTATGAATAGTCCGAATGGTAGACAAACTGTTTATTGTTTCTGTTATAATCGAAGCAAATTAAAACGGCTACTTTTTCTCAAAATATTATTCAATTTCATTTAAACTCCTCCACTCAAATATAAAACTTCTATGAATTTAAGGGTAATCAAATAAATTTACTGAAAAAAGTGTTATATTTTCAAATTCAATTATCAGTATTATAGTTATTATTATTATTATTATTACTATTATTATCAACATGATAATTTCAGAAATGTGAGTAAATTCGTACACTTAGGCTGATGAAATAAGCCGAAAAATACAGCTCGTGAATACAATTTATTATTTTAAACAGCTTTGACGATTTTGTAGACTAGCTTCATACACAGAAAAACAAAGCTCCAAGTATACAAATCTCTGACAAGACCTTTGTTATGCTATGAGTGTGACACATGGGCCCTAACCTAAGCATCCGCGAACATATTGAACGCCTTTGAGAGACGGGTCCTGAGGCGGATAATTGGAGCGAAACTAGACGAGAATCAGTGGCAAAATCGATGCAATCATGAGCTGTATGAAACTTTGATGACCCGGAGGTTACAACGATTGTAAGACTGCGGGAGCTGCAATGGTCTGGCATCATAAATCGTATGGATGAACAAAGAATACCCAAAATGTATTTGTTGGGAGAACTGAAAGGCGGAGACCAGTGGGGAAACCGAGGAAACACTGTTCTGACTCGGTCGGCGGAGGCAGTCCGATTTCGAAACTGGAGGACGCGGTCAATGGACCGAAACAGTTGGAGAAGCGAAGGTCCGAGAAGGGCTGTAGTGCTAGGAAGAAAAAGAAGGTTATTTTTATTTTTATATTATTATAGTTACTATTATTATCATTATTATGATTGTCATTATTATTATTAACAAAGTTGAGTGAATTTCGACTTCTAGAGTTTCTTGTTGTTATACCTATTACCATCATGTTCTCACCTATAATGCTTTCATTACGATAAAATAGACTATGCGTTCAATGCTAAAGTTGGAGAAAACAAGTTTGGCAAACAGACCTACGCTCATGTGAGAATTTCTCGGAAATGCAGTCACCAGCAGCGAATAAAGTCAAAAAACATGTCAAAAAGATGTGCCCACAGTTTTTCTATTTTCAACGGTCGCCATTTAGTTGCAAACTATTAAAAATCACTTAAATCATGAATTCCCAAAAAAATTTGGATTATTGATCTTATTTGAAAATTTTAAGAAGATAAAATCAAAATTGCAGTGTCTGGTTCGATGGAAAATCCATAAAATACCAAAATCATGTGTTATTGTAATTGGAGAAATTTCAAATGGCTATAACTCCCGTGTATATCATTCGATTTTCATTAAACTTGCAGAATAGTAGGGTCTTTTGTAAGACTACTTAAATATCGAATTTGATTGAGTTTAAGGCTACGTATACGATTTTATTGGGGAAAATGTGAAATTCAAATATCATACTACGAATTTTGACTTGTTGCAGTTGTACTCATAAACATCTACCTCCATGATTTTATCCAGATTTTTCGGACCACAGGTGTCCAATCGCGAGGGAGGGTTCCAAATTTTTCGTGTATTTCCCCTCTCTGTGCGCCCCCTGTTTTGAAAAAATCACATCAAGATCTTTCATTTGATACCCATATTGACTACCTTTGATGAAATTTTTTTTTTCGGGGTCACTCCACTCTATGGAGAAACCCCCCTTAAATACTTTATAAAATTTCTTTATAGTCGAACTTTGAAGAGAGCATCACTTTACACCTAAGTACGAAGTTTTATGTTTCTAGCTTAAGTAGTTTCCGAGAAGTATTGCTGTGACACGCGGACGGACGGACAGGTCGCGATTTTAGTAGGGTTTTGTAAAATTATTTTACAAAAAAGCACAAATTTATTTAATACTCTCATTTTATCAGCTGCAATTCTGTCTTACGGTTACTGATGTCACTCGTCGAATGAGTTCTCAAAGACATGCGTGACATATTGTAGATTCTTCCTGAGTTTTTCATGTAAATCCTAACAAGTCGGTAATGTTTGAGTTGATTGAGAGTGCATATTGTTTCATAGTCATGCATTGTTTTTCTAATGCAGGAATATTTTAATCACCATAACTTCGTTAACTAGTTTTCAATCCTTCTTAAATTTTCATTGATAATTATTTTTATAAGTCGTCGTTTGGCTAGTCAGTTTTATTGCATTTAAGGGTACCTTCACGATTTCATCCGTGAAAATTTTAAATTAATAAATCATACGCGGATTTCTCACCACTAGACCACACTCTTAGACGAAAACGGAAACGAGATGAAACAGAACAAACGGATATCCAACAAGCAAAAAAACAAAAACTTAATATCCCTCCACATAGCATAATTTAGTACTTGACGTAATTTACTACCTGACCTTATTATCCAGCCACTAATTACCCATCCGCTAATTACCCATCCGCTTAACTATATATAAACTATATAAAGTCATTCCCTTCAACAAATCCTTTAGATACTGTAGATGACTCGAAGTAGTCGAAACGCTTCTGCTCACACAAGAAAGCAACACCCGAATCCGTTTGCAATTTTTGTAACAGATTTATCTTACAATTACTTATCTTGACGTCAAGTTTTTTTGAATTTAAGGAAGAAAATGTAAAATTGATAAATCATACGATTTGTAACAAAGCTGAATGAATTTTGACTTCTGAGATATTTTTCGTTGTTTTACTTTAGAAGAGCCACCTCCATGATTTTTACCAGATTTTTTTATCCACACATGTCCAGTTGTGAGCAGGGACAGAATTTTTTCATTTTCTTCCCTTCCCCTGTTTATCAAGCTACAGATATTGCAATTTTAATATTGGAAGATCTCATCAAGACCTTTTATATGATGCCCTACCCTACCCTAAACATTTTTGGGGTCGAGTTCTTATTTGGGGAAATCGTTTAAAATTTGCCCCTGCTCTGGAACTTTTATTAACCGAAAATCTCTGATCTGTATACACAATTTGATGGTTTAAGCTTCTCTAGTTCTTGAAAAAACCTGCTGCTATCCACTCACGAAGAGATGGATGACCGAAGGTGGACGGACAGACAAGTATCGATATTTACACTGCAATAGTCGCATCCCCAAAAGTTGCTAATGTAGTAGCACTGTATCCATCAGATCTTAAATTATCTCTATTCCTTAATATTTTTTAACCTTACACATTGCATTTTTAAAGAAACTAAAACAACTAAAATATAGACTTTAGAAAAAAATTTTCATGGCCTCTAAGTTAAAGAAACATTATTTGTTAAATTGAAAATAAAATTAAAAATAAAAAGCTTTCAAACTACAAACGGTACACTAAAATGTATTTTAATGTTGCCCATCTTCGTTATTGGTATTATTTACGGGGCAATCGGTCTTGCAAATAAAAGGGGAGTGAGCATTGAGGCACAGATATTGGCCACAGAATTGACATCTGTACTGTGTTAAACTTCGCTTTTGTTTTTCTTTCACTATACCTTTTCTAGCTTTTTCTGTGTTTTCGTTTTGTTACTCATTTGTATTTGCCACAGTGGGCCCCGGAAAAATTTCTTGAATTCTGTTTAGAGTTGATGTAAGTAAAGAAAGAATATTTTTTTTTCGGCAGATGTTCAATTCTCTGCCTGGATTTTGCAGACAGATCCTACGTATTGGGACATCATTTCCATTCCCCAGATAAATTGATTGTGCGTTGATGCCTGTTATGTTCAGGAAGGAAAAAAATCACCATACGCCAACTTCACGTACCTCTAGCCACATTATAGCTGGAGCACATTTTATCGAGAATATCTATGCCAATTTTCGTTTTGTTGTCATACGTTAATATTTTTGGCTTTTTCTTTGGTGGTTTCCTCGATTGTATCATCAAAATGCATACTGGAAATCAACAGCACATTTTTTTACTACTCTTGCTTTTAATTTTTTGTGTATAAGAAACGAGTGTTCCCTCCATACGAGAAGCAAAAACACTTAGACAAACAGGTCCCTGTTTTGTTTTTTTCAACTTCGGTGTAATCTGCCATTTATTTTTTCTAACAGTGCCAACATATAACAGAGCCAACATATAACAGACGATGGTTTACTACAAGACTTTCAAGAAGGGTAATGTCGCTGAACTAATTATCTGCAGTAATATTGCAACCTGTACTGTGTATCGGCCTGATAATTCATTCCACAACATTGGTGCTCATATTATTCCACACAAACGGCCCTTCAAGCTGTCGTCTGAAGTAAACTTTAACATTCAATGTTTAATACATTTTAGTGTCCACTAATGCAAAAATGTTTAGCCCATATTTCGCAGGTTTTAACGAGGTATACTGCAAAAATGAACAGCAACCCTTGGACTCTTCTAGCTTTTTTTTCATCGTAACATATGCTCCAGCTGAGTAAGATGATTGGCAATCTAGTAGGAACAAATCAAACAGTTCTCTAATAGGAGCAAGTTTGTCTACACTTTTCCTTTGCTCTCGGGTTTCATCATCAAACCGCAGGCATGCAAATATAAATCGAAATCTCTTTAAACTCATAGTTAGGCAAAATATTTCAACACCAACGTCATCTGCCTGACATAACTCTTCCAAATTTAGCCTCCTACCTTTGTAGGTTTCAGCAAGATACAATAAGCTGATGAAGGCTTTCATTTCCGTGAAATTCATTTTGAGGGCATCTCTTTGCCGGGAATAATTATTTAGAATGGATCGGATATATTGATTTGTATGAATTACAGTTGTGCTTATCACATCAAAGCTGAAAATGCAATTCAATGTTTCCAAGATTCCCTTGAGGTTCTTGGCGGGTCCTGTTGCTTCTGGAATTCTAGTCAGCAAAATATGTTTCATGGTTTTTCTCTGAGAGCAAGGGATTTTTTTCTATCTAAAATATTCAACGTTGCTCTTTCCTTAACGTCTAGAACCACTGAAAGCATTTTCATCATCTTCATCGGAGCTGATTTCATCAAGACTCTGCTAGGTGTCAGAACTGTTTTGCCTTTCCTCGATAATTTCTTCTGCATCTGTGTTTGAGTCGTCGTCTGCTACCAAAAGGTTAGAAGTTAGAAGGCCGTCTTCAACAGTTTAAATTTCATTATCGATGTTAACTTCAAACAGTTGCACGAGCATCCTTTGTACATCTTCTCCTTTTGTAAGGTCATACAACAGTTTTCTTGAAGTCATGAATACACTCAAACGAAACCAAAAACCAAAAAACAAAAGTTAAAGTAAACTGAAATACATATTGCAGATAGGGAATACAACATTTTGTAATAAATTTCTTGAAAACAGTGAATATCGCCAATTCACTATTTCAGCTTTTATGCGGTAAAAGAACAGATAACTTATAAGCACAAACACTTAAGATTACGGTCGCAGTGAATTTCGCAGATTATTGAGATAATAGTGGCGAGACATAAACAACGAGAATGTTGTCACTTTGTTGGGTCGTTAAATACTAACCTTATTGGAAAATAGAAGACATGGCGTTGCGCTGATTTCAAATGAAGTCATGCAGTATCGATTGCAAACTTTTGCGATCCCACAGATCGGTGTGCGACGAATGCAGTATTAATAGGGTATAGCATAACATTTTTTTTTACAAAGCTCTAAAAAGTAGTTTTCAAAACCAATCATTGGAACAATATGGAAGGTTAGGAGGCAATCATAACAAGGTTGAAAAATTGGAGATGCTAGTATTTCAACCATTCCTCATTGGATACGTTGAAATTGTATATATATACCTTAAAAATGTGTGAAGCATGATTCGTTTATACTACCGCAATAAAATCAATAACCAATGAGCGCACGAACTGAGGGGTACTAGCTCAAAGGATACAGATGCCATTTCCATAAAAGGCAATAATTTGTTTCCCAAAAAGCTTTATTTAAATATGGCAAACATAAAAATTACAGGTGAGAAGATAATCATTCCAGATAAAGACTGTATTGACCCCAATAGTGTGCAGATAGGAAGTGATGACTTACATAAACTTGCTCTGATTGGAACTTGTTCTAAATTGGTTCATCTACAAAACTCTGAAAATGGGACTCAATTGCTTTCTAAAACAGTCAAGATGAAAGTTTCTAGTTGCAAAACAACCCTGAACGGCTAGTATCTTTTTCGATTTGTTGAAACAATGACCTCTAACTTCATACCAAGTTATAATCTTCTTGATTATTTTGTTAAATATGAAGAACTTTGTCTTGAGCTTAGAAAAATGGACGGCACGAAATCATGTTGTATTCTCAGCATTCCTAATATATTATTTCGCCATTTATCAGAGATCGTTTTTATAAATTATAGCATAATCTTTCAACTCAATACATATTTCCCAACAATATGGAACTAGGCAAAAGTATTCTATGTCTTAAGCAAGTTGTGTAGACAGACCTGTGCTCATATCAGAAGGGTTTTGTATTCAAACTACGATATACAGACAAGACACCAATAGTGAATTAACTCAAGAAAAACTTTAATGACATCTTCAGCAAATACATACACACTCGCTTCAAAAGAAAAACGATTATTGCCGCATTTTAACCTGTTGCTATTTTGTTGCAATATCATTAGCAACCATGGACTGAATGAAATATTAAAGACGTTTTAAATATTAATTTTATCTGGAAATAAGAAGAGGATCTAATCAAATTGTAGTTTTTGGTTCAATGGAAACCCCGAATGGCCGGGAAATTGTACATTGTTTTTGTTGTGCTCGGAGAATTTTCAAACGCCTATTATTTACTTTCGTGTATGCAATTTTACTTTATTAAAACTTTCAGATTATAAGAACCTTTCTTTTGACTATTTAAATTTAAATTTATGGGTACCCATGTGGGAAATTGTTATATTTACAAATTTTACTATTATTAACATCATTTCCCTGCCTATCTGATCACCTTAATTGCAATTTTAATAAATAATATTAAAAGATCTCATCAACGCCTTTCATTTGATACCCTACTCGACTATCTTTGGTGAAAAATTTTTTAAGGGCTCACATACTTATACAGGAAGACCCCCCTTAAAAACCTATGAAATTTTTTTCGGCTACGGAGCTTGCATTAACAAGAAACTTCTGACTAGTTCATAAAATTTGATTACTGTAGCTTCTATAGTTCCTGAGGAGACTTGCTGTGACGCACGGACATGTACCGATTTTAATAACGTAATGTAAAAACTTTTGCTAACGAGAACCTAAAAAAGGAAAAAATTACTCGTGCCCTTGATGTTATCGCTCAATCGGCTTCCTGCCTAACATCAGCATTGTTTTTTAATAATATTGAACCAAGGATTTAATGCAAAGATTGAGAAATATGAAGCGATGACGAGCTGCCGGCTTGGTTTCTGTGCCATACATCTGACTGTACATGCAATATTTAAAGTAATCTCAAACATTTGCTGGAAACTAAACACTAAAGAATGTGTTGGAACATTCTTCATTGATATGGAGGAAGCCTTCGATACAGTATGGTTAGGTGGGCTTTTTAAGCTCCTTTAAGACAAATTTTCCTACCAACTTGTTGCCATAATATAAAACATATTATATTAAAAATAATTTCTAAAAATACAGAAAAATCTGACAAAAAGCCGTGTCAGAAACCTATACAGTAAGAGGCAGGAACTACGCCTTTGTTTTTCTCAGTTTATATTCGTAAGCTATTAAAAGACTTTGATTTCAACACGTCGACATCACAATCATTGGTGATATGTACTTATCCATACAGCTATCTTTTTTTGTGGTAGGGGGGTGAAGCTATCATAAGAGCATCAATAGTTCAAAAGAATCTTCAAAAAATGTTTAATGACATTAAGCTCCACATGAACAACTGATTAATGAAAGCCAAAGTGCAGAAATGCGAAGCGATTTTGTTTTAGATGCGGATGAGGCTGGCCAGTTAAGACATGAAATACAATTTGAAGGGTT
Organism: Odontomyia ornata; assembly: GCA_963969285.1. Taxonomy (NCBI): domain Eukaryota; kingdom Metazoa; phylum Arthropoda; class Insecta; order Diptera; family Stratiomyidae; genus Odontomyia; species Odontomyia ornata. The sequence goes on along the minus strand of OZ017739.1, from coordinate 280,656,832 downwards.
TTCACATTATGGCTGCTGTAAGCAACTCATATTGGGTGCTTCATAAGTCTCATGTTTAGAACCTGGGTTTTCATCTGTATCTTTTTCATAATAAGCATGCTAAAACTATGCTTGCAAAGATGCATAAAGTTTCATGCTCTGTGGTACTTTTTTCATATCCTATTTATTGAGCAAAATGTCAAAGTTATCTGGTATGACTTTGTTTAGACCCATTTTGGCGTATGGATATCAGGTCTGGTTTAACTGAAGTGCTAGTAAGATGGAAATCCTGCGGGTTTTCGAAGAGAAATGTCTTTGCACTTGTACTAGTTTAAATAGGAAGTCAAAAGCAGATTGGAAACCCTTTATATGAGTTTCTAATAGAAGACTTCATCAAGTCACCCTTCGAAACCACATTGCGAGATCTGCATCACTGACCAAAAATGTTTGGACTTGGCTAGAGCCTACTCATGTGTACAAGAAGATGGAATATCCTCCGAATCGAGGTCCAACATTTCAAAATTTGTAAAATTTGTTGAAGTAATGGAGTGAACACTTGGTTATTTTGATATCAATGGCTGGATGGTGGCATGTATAAGCAATCAAAATTTACTGTTCTATTTTTGATTTTTTTTTTTTGATGACACTCATCTTTTTTGGGTTGAGTTTGTTGCTAACTAAGTCAACGTTATTAATTAGAAGTAAGGTTTAACCTATAAATGACATGTTGGTTTTTTAATTAATTTAAGATGAAATTTTTTTAACATTCCTTCCTATATGCGTATTTTAGTACACGTATTTTATCATTTTATAGATTTCGGTACAAATAAATAACCTAATAAGAGGTTAACGTTATATTAAGAATATTGTTATAGATTTATATTAGCTATTTAAAAGTTTTTTTGTTGAATTAAATGAAATTTTCACAAATATGGTTGGTAGTTTTTCAACAGTTTTTTTTGCTGATTTCTATTAAAATTATTCATTATTAGGTTATTGTACAAAAGATAACGTCAAATTTAAATCTTAAATAAATTATTCTTCAAGGTTAAGAATAGTTTATATAAAGTGAATATTTTCCGATCAAAGTTCGTTAGTTGGAATGATTAATATTTTAAAAGAAGTCAATCGATAAATTAGTGTATAGTAGTTTCTTTAATTTTGACTTAAAGTAGAAGTATTGATTACTGCCACAGCCTGAATAATTATGCTGAGATGAAATTAATCCGAGCAAAAATCGAAGCCAGACTTGGTTGACAGTCTCGAAAGTTCTTAATTAAGCTAAAATTCAATCAAAGCAACTTTACTTTTCACTGACTAAAGTGATTTGAAAGTTCGCATTTAATTGCATTCCAACATTTATGCTTAACGCAGAGCAATTTCCTAGTTTAAATGAACTAGTCAATTTAGTAATCATGCGTTCTAAGTCGTGGTTGGATGATGAACCGTGTGACATAGTTACAAACTTTCAGAATGAATATAATGTGGGTATTATATCTCTTCCTTTCCCTTGCATAAGTCTCGATGAATTAAGTCCATATATATTCAAAAATATAGCAAAAGTACATGGATGACATGGAAATATTAATCTTTGTTCAGTGAGCGCCAAGCAGTCATTTAAACAATGAAAATCAACTTAAATGGGCAAAAAAATAAATCGCATTAACATTCTAATGTAGTCAAACTAACTAAATTATCATTCCTTCAAGTATTTTACATTTTAAAACACACTTTTGATTGATTGATTCGACTCAATGTCGAATATCTATTTATCGCGGTCTGAATGTTTCATTTTAAATCTGTGCTAATGTCAAAGTACGAGGCGAGTTACTCCGTATTCAAAATCGCGGTTAGATTGAGGCAACACCATCGTGGTAGACGACACAAGTCAAGAGTCTAGATTACTCGTTTATTTTGCACCCTTTATGAAGCTTTCATGAAAATCCGCAAAAGTAAATCTAATGATATCTCTCTAGGATAGGGCGAAGGGCAGTCCCTCTTCAATGTTTCAAATGATTTGTCTATGGTCACACCGCATAAGTATACAAGGGATCCGATAGGAGTTCTTTATGACTTCTGAGGTATTTGTTATTGTTATACCTATAAATATCTCCCTGGAGAATTTTTTCAGATTTTTCATGTCTCTCCCCCCCCCCCCCTGTGCCCCCATTAAAGCAAAAACTGTCAGTTTAAGAACTGTTCTGAAATGCTCCCATAAAGAACTTCAATTTGATACTCATATCGCCTACGTTTGATATGAGTATCAAACGGTACTTTCCTGTACCGTAATCATCGAATCATGGCCAATTTCCTAGAATGGTTACAAAACCCTTTTGCTACGAGCTCTCTCCTGCCTTTTCGAATTGTTTCACCTATAAGTATTAATTGTAGGTACTCATCTGCAGTCATTCATTAAAGTACATCAAGTGTTCAAAGCATGCACTTTAAACGTTGAAGTTGGGGAAAAAATAACTCAAAATTATTCAATCTTCCCATTTAAAACAGCCACTATTTTGTTTTACAATTACTGATACCACTAACTGAGCCAATTCTCAAAGATATTCATGAAACCTATCATTCCTGAAATTCTCATGCAAATCCTAGCAAAGCTGTAGTGTCTAAGTCGGTAAAAAGCGCATATTGTTCCATAGTCATGAAAATTCAAACCGCTATAACTTCGTTAAATATCATTCGATCTTTATAAAAATTTCAGAAAAGATCAATTTTATGAATAATCATAGAATTTCATTGAATTTAAGGGTGCCATTAAGATTTTATTCGAGAAAACGTAAAATCGATAAATTATACTATTTCTAACAAAGTTGAGTGAATTTCGACTTCTTACGTATTTTTTGTTGTTGTACTCATTAAGGCCTACATTCGTGATTTGTTTCAGATTTTTCGTATGGAAGGTGTCCAATCGCGGGGGGGGGGGGAGAGGTACGTGAAAAGTTCGTACATATCTCCTTCCCCTGCCCCCCTCGGTGCAGATAAGGCAATTTTAAGACTTGTTTTTAAAAGATTTCATTAAGACCTTTCCGATGACACCCTACTCGACTACCAATGGTGAACATTATTTTTCCCTATGTGGGGAGACCCCACTTAAACCTCTTTGAAAAATTTTTCCAACCTTGAATTTTCAAGAAGTCACCATTTCTGACCTGTCTACAAAGATTCATTGCTGAAGCTTCTATAGTTTCGGAGAAAAAGTGCTGTGACATACAGACGGACGGACGGACGGACACAGGTCGTGACTGCAATAGGGTTTTGTATTTTAGTACAAAATTTTAAAAAGAGTACAAAGAAAATACACTGTTTTCTTTGCATAGATACTGATCCGAGACCGCATCGTGGGCATGACTTGGGATCAGGAAAATGTTGAGTTTTCCGGGAAACCCCAGCCAAAGTAAAATCAGAACTTCGATGATCCGTTTTCTGCAGGTAAACCTACACCGCAGTTCAACCGCCTAAAGCCTACTCTAGCAGATTGTGAGGAATATGAAACCAAAGTTTTGCTGCTAAGTGAGCAACACTATGATAAAAGTCCGGCATTATGGTATCCTGATGAAACTGGTATTGCCACCATCTTGGTTTGGAACAGTGATTTCCAGGGGGAGAATTGTGGATGGGGGGATGGTTTTATGTCGGCTCAGTGCTTAGGGATCAACTTCTTTGGTGTACACATAACGCCGAACGATCAGTAAGGTATTTGATGTGATAGTCAACAGAGCATTCAACGTCCACATTGAGGAATATGAGTTGATGCCGAATTGTCAATTTGGTTTTCGTTCCGGGCATTTGACCACGCATGCAATAACGAAAGCAACCTCAGACATCTGTTGGAAATTAAATAATAGACAATGTGTAAGAGTATCTCTCATTGATATGGAGAAACCCTTCGGTACGGTGTGGTTAGATGGACTAGTTTTTAAACTGCTTCAGGACAAGTTCGCCAGTCACCTTGCCGCCATGATGTGCAATATGTTATATGGGAAATCGTTTGTTGTAACTGATGGAAATCTGAAAACAATGCGCAAATTCAAGGTCTTGAATGGTCTACAGCAGGGAACAGTTCCTGCGCCTCTGATTTTCTCAATATTCATTCGCAAGCTATTGAATGGCTTTGATTTTGACGTCTCGCCAATGCGATCATTGGTATCGTTTGCTGATGATCTGATCATCTATACGGCAAGCCGAAAAGCTACAATAGTTCAGAATAATCTCCAGAAAATTTTCAATGATGTGCAGCTGTACACCGACATTTGGTGAATGAAAATCAATGCGCAGAAGTGTGGAACAATATTGTTTCGGACAATGCTGCAGGAGGTCAGTCAAGACCTGAAACGGAATTGGAAGGGTTTCCACATCATGGCTGGTGAGTGTAGTTCAGAACGGATTGCACTTAAATCCTGTGTTCGATACCTCAGTGTTCATCTCGATCAGTATCTATACTATACTAAACATGTCAAAATCATGCTCGGTAAGGCACAAAAAATAGTCATGGCCCTACGAAGACTCTTTTAATCCAAAAACATTGATCAAAAGGTCAAAATTATCTGTTACAAGACCCTGGTTTGACTAGTTTTGACATATGGAATACAGATCTGGTACAACCAGAGTGCTAGTACTATGGAAAAATTAAGAGTTTTCGAAAGGAAATGTCTTCGTGCATGTACTGGTTTGTACAAAAAGCCTGAAACGGATTGGAAGCATTATATATCGGATAGAAGAATTTATCAAACGGCTGAAGTGACAAGAGTCGACGTCTTCATGTGGAAACTTCTTCAGAATTTAATCGCAAGATCTATAACTGCGAGTGGAAACCCTTGAATATCGTTCCACCCTACAGACGGGTATATTGCGACCTGCCTCGCGACTGGCTTCGTTCCTCCAGAAGCATTCGTGTATTTGAACATGAATCGATATGTTTTTGATTCTGACGGCGTCCCGGTCATATATCACATATACAGACGGGCCACTGATAAGAAGATAAAATATCCTCCCGATTTGAGTTCACGAGACCAACAATTCCAATGGAGATACTCATTTGCTAGATTCGTTGAGGCTGGTCGAGCTGAGATGGAGCAATCTAGGAATTGGTGGCTGAATGACAATGTCTAAATTGTTCGTGTTTATTTTCAGTTTTTGAGTTTTTCTTTACTTGGTTTTTGAGTTTCAGCACATTATTGCTACATTGAGTGTTGCTGTGTACTTGCGTTGAAAATAAGGTGTAAGTTAGGTATACAGGGTCCGAATAATAAGTAACCGGACTGACCTCAGGAAATTTTTTATTGGCAAAATATGTACAATTTTTCTTTAGAAATCTTGAAAGTAGTCCCCATTGGAGTCGATAATATGCTGGTACCGGATTTTCCGATCCCCGAACGCTCCCTGGACGTCGGCAACCTCGATGCTGTCTAGAACCCTCGTCGTAGCACGTTGAATGTTTTCCAGAGTCCCAAACCGCGTCTCCTTAAGGTGTCTCTTGATCTTGGGGAACAGAAAGAAGTCCACTGGTGCCATATCCGGGCTGTAAGGAGGCTGTGGCAACGTTGCCCTCGACTGTTTCGCCAACTTCTCGGTGACGAGCAGGCAGGTGTGCGATGGAGTATTGTCGTGTTGGAAGATCCACGAATTCGCAATCTCCGGACGGACTCGGCGAGCCAGGGCGGTTAGTCGACGGAGCACCTCTCTGTAGTAATGGCCGTTTACAGTTTTTTGTATAAGATAAAGTTTTTTGATTGAATTTTTATTAGAATTAGGTTATAACATATTATGTGTAGGATCAAAGTTTATTATTGTGTTTGAATTATAAATAATTTTAGGATAGTGTTGGTTGGTTTTATCTCCTTTTTCGAATCAAGTCAGAAAATATGTAATAATCTTTATTAATTTGAATTTGCTATAGTTTTTTTGAGAAAATTTGTTTAACTGATAACGTATAAAGTTAGAGAGCCATCTGGGGTATTAAGTTTTTGTGTTGTTAACGTTTGGAATTTGCTTTATATTCTTTTAAAATTTATAACGGTTAGTATTGAATTTAACTTTGACGTAATGCCGAATGAGCCGATATTAGCTTTCCAGACCATGCTTAATGCTTTGGAGAGTGCTAACTCCTTATGAAAGACTTCAACGTTAAATAATTCAAATGAAGCATGGCCCAAACAAATTCGCGGAAAAAATGAATCCCAGAAATTGCGGCCAGGATGACGCTTGTTATACTTAACATCGCAAATACACCAAATGTCCACCGTATCGGCGGTAAAAGAACCATACGAAATATGAGAGTATGAGAGGACTACCACTTGACATCTGTGATGTCCCGTTCTCTTGACTTTCTGCAATTGGGTGGAACATCGGAACGATGAAAGTTGAGAAGTTTATCGATGTGTTCACGGCAGGTGCTTCACTGCAGGGTGATTCACAGGGGACAGAAGGACTGACAGCTCAAGAATTTTCGAACTAAATTATTAGCATTGCCAAGATTGTTTGTTCATCTAGAACTCATGAAAATCTCAGCACGGCAAGGCTCAAATATACTGGTAGTTGACTGAAATCACTGAAAAGCAAAGCGAATATCACAAGCATTGGAGCGAGGCTCAACGAGCGCGGAATCATGACGGAGCACGCAACTGGGTAGCAGCAGATAAGTTGGCAAAAAATGACTTCACAAATTGATTAACAATGGCAAGACTCGTTGCTAGCAAGATCTAGTAGGCAATGTGAATAAGGATTCATGAGGCCTTCGCTACAAGCTAGTTATGTGGCAGCTTAGCGCTCTATGGACATCTTGCATGCATGAAGATGAAAAGATGGACAAGATATTGTTGGCACTCTTCCCCACCATTCTCGTTCATGTTGACGCTGCTCACTTTACACATTGCCAGAACTAGAAGAGGCAGTCCTTTCACTCATAGCAAGGATAACTCCGGGCTCAGATGGTTTTCCAGCTGAGCTGTTGCAACTTGTCATTTACCATTGTCCTGACTTGCTGCACAGCACATTCAATCCTTGCCTGCGGGAGGGGTGTTCTCGGTACGATGGAAGGTAGTGAGGCTCGTACTGATCAGCATGAGGAAGGGAAATTCCCGCTCAACTCATTAAGGGAAGACGCACTGACGCGGCTCATGCTGCTAGGGACCTATCCCCTTGGTAGTACTGCTTAAGAGCAGGCCCAACAATAGATGGAAGTTACATCGGGTCTAGCTCATAGATATAACCTTGATCTAGACTTGCAAAAAGTATCTTACGATGAGCTACTGAGACTGGAGATGCCAGATGAGTTGCGCTGAATAACACAACTTACGCCAGTTATGCTAACGATCCAAGTGAGAGACTAGATGACTGTAAGTGGTTTTAGTTTAGCACTGTAGAAAACCAAAGGGATCATCTTGATAAAAGCGAGAATCCCTAGACTAAGAATGATCAGTATTGGAGAGATGTTAATCGAATCAAAGCCAGCGGTAAAGTACCTGAGGCTATTGATTAACTTCACGATAAGTTTCTTTGAGCAAATCAGGGCAACGGTTGAGAAGGCTACTTCAGGTCTATCGGCTTGCAGTCAACTTATGGCGTACGTAGGGGGACCCAACCTATCAAAAAGACACCTCTTGATGAGTAATGAACGTTCATGCTACTGCATGGTGCAGAAATATAGGGCGATGCTTTCACTAAGCAGGTATATCGAAAATGCTTGGCACAGATACAGAGAAGAGGACCATTAAGATTGGCATCTTCGTATCCAGCAGTCTCTGATTGGGCGGTGAGAGTTATTGCAGGCGTGATACCTGTTACCCTCTTTGTTAGAGAGCACCACGCTATTTACTTGCACCGAAGTAAAGACGCAAGGCACACGGTTACCCACGAGGAGAGGAAGCGCTAAATCAACATTTGGCATCAGTTTCGGGTAGATTTCACGAAAAGGAAGTGACCTGCGCGCCTCATCCTGTATGTGAGACCGTGGCTGCAACAAGCGCCTCCAACTGTCTCAGTGCATTGACCGCGTCTTCCAATTTTGAAACTGATGAACTGTTTTCATTGACCGAGTCAGATCAACGTTTCCTTGGTTTCCCTACTGGTCTTCGGTCTTTAGTTCTCCCAACAAACACCATCTTGGGTACCATTGTTTGTCCATACAATTTATGTGGCCAGCCCACTGCAGCTTTCGCAGTCTTACAATCATTGAGACCTCCGGCTCATCGAAAAATTTCAAAAAGGTCATGATTGTATCGAATTCACCATTGTTTCCCATCAAGCTTCACTTTGGTTATTCACCTCAGGACCCGTTCAATGGCGTTCGATATATATGCGGCTACTTGGCTTCTGAAATACAAAACTCTATTGTAATCACGACCTGTGTCCGCCCGTCCGCCCATTTTTCGCCAAAAGTATAAAAGCTACAACAATGAAACTTTGTGGAAAGATTAGAAGTGGTAACTTTTTGAAGATTTCGGGAGTGGAAAATTTTTTCATAGGGTTTTAAGGGGGTCTCCCTGCATAAGGAGGTGACCCTTCGAAAAAAATTTCGCCATTGGTAGTTGAATAAGATGCCGTTGGAAAGGTATTCATGAGACCTTCTTGAAGCAAGTCTTACATTGCATTTTCAGTACCGTGGAGGGCAGGGGAAGGGAAAATGTACGAACTTTTCGCATACCCCCCTTGCGCTTGGGCCCTTTTCACTCGAAAAATCTGAACAAAATCATGAATATAGGCCTTCATTAGTACAATAACAACGAATACGTGAGAAGTCGAAATTCACTCAACTTTGTTAGTAATAGTATGATTTATCAAATAAAAAAATCTTAACCCTTTACTTAAATTCAACAAAATGCAGTACACAAATGGCTTATTATAAGACTGATTTCTCCTGAAAATCAAAAATTACCTAACGAAGTTATAGTGGTTTGCATTTTCCTGTATAACTATGGAACAATATGCGCTACATTACTATGAAAACATATGGGTATGGAACAACATGCGAATTTTGCCGACTCAGACACTACAGGTTTGCTAGGATTTACATGAAAGTTTCATGAATGATAGGTATCATGAATATATTTGAGAATTGATTCAACTAGTAGAATCATTAATCATAAAACAAAAACGTGGCTCTTTTAAATGCGAAGATTATATTATTTTCCCCCCAACTTCAACGTTTATGGTGCATGCTTTTAACACTTGATTCAATTTAATGAATGACTGAAGATGATTACAATTAATATTTAGGTGAAACAAGCCATGAAAGCTGGATATAACTCCTTACAGAAGGGCATTGTAATCATTCTAGGATTCGAAAAAATGTTCTGATGCCATGAATCGATGATTTGAATTATTTACCCAACACTTGTTTCAGAAATCGTTCAAATTCATCCAAAAGATGCAGAGTTCATTCCACATTTAATCATTTTTCTGAATGCTCGGCGCATCAAATTTATTCAAGTAAACCACTATTCCTTAAATTTTCAAGAAAATCTGAAGAAAATAAGAGTGCTTTGGTCGATTTTAAATATAAATTTAGCATCAACATGCATTATTGTTGTTGTAATTCCATACAATTGAAGTGGCGATAACCCACTTTATTATTATTTGATTCCCATGAAATTTCCTAGGCATAAAGGTTTTATATCAACCTACATAAATGTGGAGCCTTAAGAAGTTTAAGGGCACCGTTTCGATTTTCGGGGGAAAATTGAAAATTTACAAATCATACCATTATTAACAGAGTTGAGTGAATTTTGCATTCTGAGGTATTTGTAGCTCTTGGACTTACAAAGACCTATTTTCGTGATTTATTCGTATTTTGGGCTCAAAGGTGAGGGGAGGGCATGCAAATATTGTTTGTACATTTTGCCTCCCCCTGGAATCCTAATGCAAAAAAAGACTTACTTACTCGACTACATTTAATGAGAAAATTTGTTAGGGGCCACTTCGTTATAAGGGAGAACCCCTTAAATAATTTTGATGAATTTGATAAGACCTAAACTTTTGAGAGACCACCACTTCAGACCACTTCACAAAATTTGAGCTTTGTGGCTTCGATAGTCTCGGAAGAAATTTCTTATGACGCACAAACGACGGGCAGATGGACAGCCGGGCGGGCGGACAGACAGGATAGGAAACTAGTAGTTTTTCGCAAAATTTCTTTGAGGAAGCCCTAAAAATCATGGAGCTAGATACAATAACAAATACAACAACTTAGAGGCTGAGATTCATTGAACTTTGCTAATTGTATTAGAATTTCACATTTTTGTCAGTAAGACTGTATTGGAATCATTGTATTAGATGATTATTCAAAATATCATTTTATTCTTTAAGTTGTGATAGAATTTGCTGACGTTATAGCAATTTGAATTTCCTCCGACTACCACAATCATAAACGATTTTTCTGCTGCAGGGGCTTTTCATCGAACCAGACACTACACTTTGGGTAGAAGCCTCTCCAAATTTGCAGATAAGATGAATAACAAAAATGCATCTAAGACTCGGTCAGTCAATGATTTTAGTGTGTTTAGAACCAAATGTTGGCTGGTTAAGATGGAGTTCTTTTAAAGCAAGAAAATATTTTTGTGCATATCATAAAAGTTTTTGTGGAATTAAACCATTCTATTTATTCACATATTGTATGTTAAGTACACAACCCTTTTGACATGAGCGAAGCTCAGTCTACCCAACTTGTTTCCATTGATTTGAAGCTCTGGTAGCTTTGCTTCACTGTTGAGTTTCAGGAGAGTTCTTTGGCAGTTGTTAGTGACCATGACAAATTATTGATCCTATCCGCCCAGGCTACCACTTGACTTGACTTGTATGTATAGTAATGTACCTCATTTATCGACAGGTAGCTTCCTTATGACATACTCTACAGCCATATTGAATAGAAATGGGGCCAGTACATCTCCTTCCTTTAGTCCGATATTTGTGTCAAAGGCATCAATGGGTTAATTACTGATGCAGACTTGAGAGGTTGTCGCCACAATTGTTATTTTGGTAAGACGGACTAATTTGGCTGGGAGGCCAAAGCAAAGCATTATTTGGTACAGTATGTTAGGATCAATACTCTCGTATTGAAGTCAATGAAAATTTCGTGTTCGTCTATGTTGAACTCTCAGCATTTTCCAAGTACCTGCTTGACTGTGAATAATTGGTCCATTTTCGATCTACCTTCCCTAAATCTAAAATACTGCTAGCATATGATCCGGTCCGATCCGAATATTTTGTTTCCCATACCAAGTAGCGATATGCCTTTATAATTTCCGTACGGTAGCTTGTCACTTCTTTGGAGGATGGCAAATATAATTAACTGGCTCTACACTTGCGGCATAAGGTCTTATTGCAAAATATGCATTGTGAACACTGATGCCACCATATTTGATGAGCTCCACTGCGATCTAATCGATACCCGGCGCTTTATTATTCTTTTAGGCTTTGATGATGAAACAAACATCATCCAGAGTTGGTAGGGCCAATGGAAACTCTTTGGAAGCGTATACAGGTATAGCCGATATTCTCAAGCTGTATGAAGGGTTAAGGAGGCTTTTGAAATACGATGCCCATCGTCCCCAAATCTTCATTTCATCAACGATGATATTGCCGATGTCATCACGACAGAGCGTGATTTTGGACTGATAACCACGTTTCAGGCTTTTCACTAGTTGTTTTGTACTATTGCTTGCATCGATGCTTCTCAATTTGTCATTATAGTATTTTCTTTTCTCAATTCTAATTATCTTATTCGCTACTCTTCTGAGATTTTTATGGTGTGCTCTCTTCCTCCTGGTTGTCCTACGTGCGTACGCCTCATTATTCTTCTCATCGAACCAATCATTTCTCTTATGCCAGGCTTGATGCTCAATTGTGTTTTCTGCCTCGGTTTTATTAGCTACTTCCACTTGCAACCAGAACTCGTTGCTTATTTCCAGTGATGTGTCTGATAACATGGGAGGCGGCTGTTTGTCGAGGGTCTCCGTGAAATTTTTTGGCACAAATGTCATTTTGAGCCTTTCGGTATCAAATTTTTGTAGAAGCTGACCTTCGATGAATAAGCCTTTGGTGTACGACATCGATAGGTTAATTTGATCAAGTAATGATCCGAGTTACAATTGGCTCCTCGCTATGTACGAAAGTCAAGTATGCTCGAGGCCCGATGTTGTTAAATCAGAAGATGGTTGATCTGGTTTTGTGTGTTGCCACTTTTGAATGATATTCAAGACATGGGTTTACGATCCCATGTCTTGAATATCATTTCCAGCTCAGTACATTTCCTGGATTGCCAGTATTTTTAATTTATATTGACTAGCCTGTTGTAAAAGCGCCAGGGTAATTGACTGATCTGACGCCATAGTTCTTTCTGCGTTTGCAAGGTTGTTTTCTTGGTAAGCATGGTCCCCAAATTTTCGGTTTTGCCGAGGAAAATAGACGATGCCTGCCACTTAGGTTTTGCATGCAAAATATTGAGCAGATTGTAAGGTAGCTGTACAGGGAGACGAGAGGACTCATCTCAGATAGTTTGGTCACAGTGATTCTTGAATTGGTTGAGAAATCAAACCAGATGGCACATTTTGTTGAGACAGTTCTGAATGATAAAAGGGGCTCACAGCAACCGGGGACGTCGAGGTTGGTGATCGCTCGTCTTGCAACTCTTCTTTTCGTCTCCCCTCCTGCTAGAGGGGAGATCCTCCCGTTGAAGGGCACCTCACGGCGTAAAAAACGAAACTTGGCCCGAAATAATGTGTCAAATGCATCCAGACTAGATTCTCGGGTTGACAGGGGAGGTTTCAGTGGGTAGTTCATTCGCTTGCAAGTATAAGGGCCCCACACTAAGTGCGTAAATGGCATTCACCTTCCAAAAATGGGTAGATAGAGATACGCTCATTTTAGAAGGGCTTTGTACTCAGCCTAGGATATGCAGACATCAATAATGAGTAAACTCAAGACAAATTTCAACAGCATCTATAACAAATACGTACAACAAATACATACCAAGACTATTACTATATGAGTACAATTTTAACTTGGTGTAATTTCGTTGCAATATCACGAACAATCATTGACTGAACGAAATATGAAAGATATTTTTAATCATTCATTTGATCTTGAAATGAGAAAATTCAATTAAAAGTGTAGTGTCCGGTTCGATGGAAAGCCCAAATGTTAGAAAAAGCGTATATGTATTGTGTTAGTTTTTCTTGGAGAGCTTTCAAATTGCTGTTATTTCCGTGAATGATATGAATGAAGGTCTATCTACACAACATGTTTTCAAGGTTTTGTAAAAAAAAATTTTTCACAATACCCTATTAACATCGGTACCTGTCGGTCCATCCGTTCTCTGCTCGTCAGTCCGTCCATCAGTGCATCACAGCAAGTTTTCTCAGGTACTATATAAGCTACAGTGATCAAATTTTGTGAACAGCTCAGAAGTTTCTGGTTAATGAAAGTTCCATAGCCAAAAAAATTCAAAGGCTTCTAAGGGTGTCTCCCCATATGAGGATATGAACCCTTAAAAAAAAAATTTTTCCCCAAAAGTAGTGGATTAGGATATCAAATAATGAAAACTCGTGATGAGATCTTTTAATATCCATTATCAAAATTTCAATATCGATGACGGAATAGGCAGGGGAAGCGGAAGACCAAGAAAAAAATGTTTAAAAACTTGGAAACAGTTCCCTATGATCACAACAACGAAGTTGAAATTCCCTAACCTTTATTAGTAATAGTATGTTTTATCGATTTTACATTTTCTTGCATAAAATCGTAGAGGTACTCTTAAATTAAATGTAATTTTACATAAATATTGCTTATAAAGCTAATAATCTTTGAAATTTTCAGATAAATCGAATGGCATTTAACGAAGTTATGGCCGTTTAAATTTTCAGTGTTACAACAACAGCAATATTCATACATAACTATTTAGCAATATGTGCTTTCAATCGGCTCAGACACTATGTAATTTTTTAGGATTTTAATGAAAATTTCTGGAAGGATGTATATCATGCACATCTTTGAGAATTAGTTCAATGAATGCTATTAGTTATTGTAAACCTAAATTGCGGCCGTTTAAAACGAGAATGTTGAGTAAATTTAAATTATTTTTTCGAATTTCAGCATTTAAAGTACGGGCTATTAACTTTTGATGAAAAAATGTATTTTAAAGGTCAAAAATTCATGGCGGTAGGTTTTCATGAGTACAACAATAAGAAATACCTTAGAAATTGAAATGGACGCTAGCCCCAGGAGTGATACACAAACTACAGGTGGCACAAAGCGCAATGGAAAGGTACATGCTAGGCATCATTAGAAGGGATCGTAAAAGACTGATTTGGATAACCCCAGTGAAAGATGTAATCCATAGAATTAGATCCTTAAAATGGAAATGGGCAGGTTACATCGCAAGGCTGACTGGCAAAAAATGGACTGCTAAGATCGCTCAATGATACCCAAGAAGGGTGAAAAGACCTCAAAGACGCCTGAAATTACGGTAAGATTATAACACCAGAAAATTAGCAGGCGTTGCTACTATATATATATATATATATATATATATATATATATATATATATATACATATATATATATATATATATATAATATATATATATATATATATATATATATATATATATATATATATGTATATATATATATATATATATATATATATATATATATATATATATATATATATATATATATATATATTATTAAGAATTAGTCCCCACTCAAAAATAAAATGAAAAGAAAATCAGCAATGAAGTAAAGTTCGACGAAACTTAAATCCACCCTCCAAGAGGCGCAAAAAGTGTTCGTACGGTTGCACTTAACACGCAGTATGTTCTAGGGGACCGTGTGCCTAATTAACTTCTGCCAAAAATATCAACAACTGGTCAGGCAGTAGGAAGGTCCGACCTGTTTTCGTTGTTTTCAGTGATAGTGTCTCGTTCTATAAGTGAAAAATTAGTGAAAGTTAGTGAAAATGAGCCCGAAACAGAAAGAGCTGGCCGAGAAGAGAAAAAAAACTCACCATCCAGCTGCATAATCGATGCAGATCATTGGGAGAAATTGCTCGTATTACTGAAGACCTAAATCTAGCATACAAGACACTATTGATACGTTTTCAGAACGAAAATTAATTCAAAACAAGCATCGGAATGGCTGTCCACGTATTCTACAAGATCACAACCGGCGTGAAAAAGTTCGAAAAGTCAGGGATAACTCGAAAATAAGTGCACCACAAATTACTTCTGAGCTTTTAGAAACTGCAGGCGTTGATGTGTCAGCGAGTACCGTAAGGAATGTCTTGTGATCGGCTGGATAACATAGTCGTACAGCCAGGCAAATATATTTCATTGGTGAGTTCAATCGAAAGAAGCACTTGGAGTTTGCTAAAATGTACATAAATGAGCCCGTAGAGTTCTGGGAATGAGTGGTCTTTACAAACGAAAGTAAATATAATATTTTTAACTCCAATGGAAAATGTATGGTATGGAGAAAACCAAACACAGAGCTGGAAAAGGAAAATTTATGTCCAACAGTAAAACTTAGAGGAGGTTTTGTTTTAGGGTGAGGGTGCATGAGTGCTTCTGGGGTTGGAAATTTAGTATTTTTTGAAGACATCATGGACCACATACACTATGTTAATATCCTGAAAATAATTTGGGTCCACGAGAAAAGGTTTTGTTTTTTTTTTTGGCGTTGATGTTCAAAATTATAATAAAATCTTCGTTATATTACTATTCATACCTCATTTGTACATTTATGAAGCATTTAACTATGTTCATTCGATTTTCTATAAAATTTTAATTGATTACAAGAATAAAATTAACTTTAATTTGTTGTATATATTTTAGTTTAGAAACAGTTGAAGAGAGAAAATATTTAAACGAAAAAGAATGAACAAATGGCAATAAATTAAACGCCTTATAAATTTGAGCAAATGAAATGAAAACAAAATTGTGTTAGCTACGCGAGAACTATGTATATCTGTATATATCGTCCATAATTTTTCATTTATACATATTAATTATACGCACACACACGTATAAACGACCATGTAAGAGGGTGGCCGCGACAACTGACATTGACGGACCGAAAGAGATTCTTTTTCGAAGTGCTGGAAGTGATTTTTGCACGATGAATTGAACTGACCAAGTTTAAGTAGTGAATAATAGAGAATAGTTCTCATTTTATCATGTGGCAGTCGTAGAGCTTGTGTAGTTTTAGTTTTCTATATGGATCAGTCTATCACTGGCCGCTTGCGTTCAATCAAAATAGATAAAGTCTATAATAAATAACCACAACACCATTATCTGGACGCAAGTAACGGAGGCGCATCATAGCAACACGACCGCGGCGCCAGCAAAAACACAAAGCGGAAAATGTTCGGACGGAAAAGGCGGGAAACCATCAACCAGTGCCATGTCATTAGCACTCTCATTAGGAAACCGTATACTTTCATGGGTTAATTGAAGCAAATTTCGAGTGTTCAACAAATGATTTTCTTGCTTTCTGGAAGATTAAACATCTCAAATGTTGTCTTTCATAATAGATCATCTGTAAAAATAAATCAAAAATTATTTTTCAACGTCATCAGTTTAGAAACGTTTATGAAGTCGATAAAGAACTTGAAAGTATGATCATAACCCAAATTATGTGCCCGCGGCTTATCTGAAATCAGTGAAATCGGAAGCATACAGGATTTTATCAATCGTGTTGGTCATTTAAACGAACCTGTTCTTAAACTGTTTGAAAGCTAAAATCAACATAGTGACCAAGTGTTTCGTTCATAAGGAAATGAGGAGCAATCGTTATTGGTATATTCTCACTAAAAACAGGAAAATATAGCCATTGGAAGAACCAACGAACGGACAAAGCTTAGAAAGCGATTCTGATGCGTTCAGTGAAATTAATTTGAATGCTACGTCGGATGAAGATTACGCTCAACCAGGCCCAACAAGTTTTTTTTCGCCTTTAGAAGAAAGTCCATCGATACCGGACTCATCGCTCTTATCGCAGGCGGCTACATCTTCATCCCAACTACCATCTGTAGCTTCAACAGTTCTTTCAACCTTTTCAAAGGTGATTAAAGATTATTCACCAACCAGCCAACATAATGAAGATAGTAGTGTTTTGAACGCAGATATCCAAGTGAGTCCGACATTCGATCATTTTTAAGCCCCGGAAGAACACGAAAATAGCAGCACATCTGCATTACCAGAACAACTACTAGAACCGCTAAAAGTTTATTCACCTACGGAAATACCATCACTCCCAACTCGATCAAGCTTACAAAATATGAATCAGAATACATATCGTTTAAGTGTTAAAAGAAAAACATATGCACCAATTCCAGTACTCTTCTCTAATATTCATCAACCGACCACTAATGTGCTTCCAACGCCTGGAGCTACACCGCCACCGCCTTTACAACCATCAAGAGGAAGTGAAGTTAGTCTTCCTTCTAATGAACAGGGTTTCGACAGTTTCGCCAATAGTGGACCTGTCTTCAATTTACAACCGGGAGTAGCAAATATTCAGCCATTTGGAGAACAACCTTAAAAAAAGAAGAACGAAAAGGACTATTCTCACTATCAAATGTTGTTGCCCCTGTATGGCAGAATTTATCTGGGCTCGTTGGTAGAGTAGGGGGCCAAGAAGATCAATCTAATATTCAAACGCCCCAGCTCAGATCAAGATCGAATTCCCTTCAGGCAACTATGCAACAGCCTTCATTTTACTCACCACAATATCAGCAGTCACTGTCCACTCCTTTATACACTAACCAACCGCAACACTATTCATTTGGTGTGGATAAAGGCAATCTACCACCACAGCCAGCTCAATTCTTTTTACGCAGCAGTCACCACCGCCCTTTCAAAATCTTCCTGGAACTGAGAACTTAACATCACGTCCAGCAGCACGTACTCCGCCTACAAATCCTATAAATTTTGAGAAAGCAACTCCACCGCCTGCAGCTATAACACCACCAACTGTTGGATTTTCTAGCCTAAATTTAGAAAACTTGCCTCGTTTGCCAGAAGCTGATGGTCGGCCTGTGCAACAACTTCCACCAGCGGGGACAGGAAATACATTCATACTTCAAAAAGGAACACATTCGTTTATAATTTGTAAATTTTGCCAGTTTTTCTTTCATCCCGAAGTGTCTATGTATTGCGCTTTATACAGACGACTGTCATCATTTTCTAAACAACCGTTGTCGGCGTCGTAAAATTGTGTTTATCTTTTTCCTTGTGAAAAAATTTCCAGGACTTCCATCCCCTGCTTCGTCGACGAGCGCTCGTCGTCAGACAAGGTTCTGTAAGTACCCTTTGCATGCCATTATTACATTTTACTTGCAATTGTCACTTTATACGTTCGATAATAATCATCTTTTAATCAAGCATTCTATTTTTCAAATCATATTAGTAATGAACACTCTAGAAAGAAATGCATCAAACGTATCTAATTAAATATTGACACGGATACGTTCCTCCCAAACAAACGAAAAGAAACATGAAAAAGTTACAAAAATTAAAACTGAAGTAAATTAAGAAAATCAAAGAAAAAATAGACAGTCGTATTTGTTCCTTTGTAAATGATTTTTTTATATAAACTTTGGTCGGTATCAATAAATTGATTAATTATATCATTTTTAAGATAATAATATAAAACAAGTTGGGTAAACAGACCTACGCTCATGTCAGAAGGGTTTTGTATTCAATTTACAAAATGCAGTCACCAGATCGAATCAAATCAAGAAACATGTCAAAGACGATTTTATTGGAGAAAATATGAAATACGAAGATCATACTATTATCAACAAAGTTGAACGAATTTCGACTTCTGAGGTTTTCGGTCATAAATATCTCCCTTGATAATTATTTCAGATGTCCATCCGCGACGGAGGAAACACATTTTTCATATATTTCCCCCCTGTGCCCCCACTGAAGCAAAAACTGACAGTTTAGCAACTGTTTTGAAGAGCTCCCGAGAAAACTTTTATTTCATACTCATATCGGCTACGTTTGATGAATTTTTTTTCAGGGGCCACTCTCCTGTACTGTTATCATCGATTAATGGCCTATTTTTTCGAATCCGAGAATGGTTCCAAAACCCTTTTGCTAGGAGCTCTCTCCCACCTCCTTGACTTGTTTCACTTATGAGCATTAATTGTAGGTACTCATCTTCAGTCATTCATTAAATTGAATCAAGTGTTCAAAGCATGCACCTTAAACGTTGAAGTTGGGAAAAGTAGCTCAAAGTTATTCAATCTTCGCATTGAAAACAGCCACTATTTTGTTCTACGATAACTGATACCACTAGCTGAACCGATTCTCAAAGATATGCATGACACCTATCAGTCCTGAAATTTTCATGCAAATCCTAGCAAAACTGTAGTGTCTGAGTCGGTAAAAAGCGCATGTTGTTCCATAGCCATATGTTGCCATAGTAATAAATGCAGCGCATATTGTTCCATAGTAATACAGGAAAATTCAAACCATTATAACTTCGCTAAATATGATTCAATCCTTATGAAACTTTTAGGATAGATCAATCTTATGTATAGACATCTACGTACTGAATTTTATTGAATTTAAGGGTATCGTTAGGATTTTATTCAAGAAAACATAAAATCGATAAATCATACTATTACTAACAAAGTTGATTGAATTGCGACTTCTCACGTATTTGTTGTTGTTGTACTCATCAAGGCCTACAGTCCTGATCTTTTTCAGATTTTTCGGATC
The DNA here is from genome assembly GCA_963969285.1 of Odontomyia ornata. Classification (NCBI taxonomy): domain Eukaryota; kingdom Metazoa; phylum Arthropoda; class Insecta; order Diptera; family Stratiomyidae; genus Odontomyia; species Odontomyia ornata. The sequence goes on along the minus strand of OZ017739.1, from coordinate 280,637,117 downwards.
ACAGGTGTCCAATCGCGAGGGGGGGACACAAATTTTTCGTGTACTACCCCTCCTTGTGCGCCCCTCGAAGCAAATTTTGCCAAACTAAGACCTGTTTTGAAAAGTTCTTATCAAGACCTTTCATTTGATACCCATATCGGCTACCTTCAATGAAATTTTTTTTCGGGGGTCACTCTCCTATATGGGGAGACCCCCCTGAAATACCTTATAAAATTTTTTTGCAGTTGAACTTTGAAGAGATCACCACTTTACACCTACACACAAAATTTGATGTTTCTAGCTTAAGTAGTTTCCGAGAAAAACTGCTGTGACACACGGACGGACGGACGCACGGACGGACGGACAGACGGACAGACTGGTCGCGAAACTAGTATGGTTTTGTAAAATTATTTTACAAAACCCTAAAAACAAGGGAAATGATGAGAGAAGCCCGACATTTATTAATTTATCGTATAAGCGTTCGTTCACTAAATTTATAAGGCTTACATCTGTTGAATAGGTGTGTGTAGGATAAATACAAAACCAACAAACGTTTCGAATTTTTTTTTTACACCTCACAGATAAAGTAGTGTGAATGATTTTTATTCATCTTATTAATGTAATTCTGAGTTAATGATTGAATAACTCATTACTCTAAGGGCTAATCAGAACCGGGAAAGTAAAACTGATGAAATCGAAAAATATATTTGCTTGAAATATACGAGAAAATAAGTGCCAATTCAAATATACTTAACTACTATGATCGATAATTCGAATGAAATTTAGACTCTCATATTTAGAATCTCTAGTACGTTATTACAATACATTGATATCTAAATATACATCTTCATAAAAAAATAAACAAGTTGGGTAAACAGACCTACGCTCATGTCAGAAGGGTTTTGTATTCAATTTTCAAAATGCAGTCACCAGATTGAATAAAGTCAAGAAGCATGTCAATGACGATTTTATTGGAGAAACTATGAAATTCGAAGATCATACTATTATTAACAAAGTTGAACGAATTTAGACTTCTGAGGTTTTTGTTATTGCTATACTCATAAATATCTCCCTTAATAATTATTTCAGATGTCCATTCGCAAGGGAGGAAACACATTTTTCATGTATTTCCCCCCTGTGCCCCACTGAAGCAAAAACTGACAGTTTAAGAACTGTTTTGAGAAGCTACCATGGAAACCTTCATTTCATACTCATATCGGCTACGTTTGATGAATTTTTTTCAGAAGCCACTCTCCTGTACTGTTACCATCGATTAATGGCCAATTTTTTCGAATCCTAGAGTTGTTACAAAGCCCTTTTGCTAGGAGCTCTCTCCCGCCTCCTTGACTTGTTTCACTTATGAGCATTAATTGTAGGTACTCATCTTCAGTCATTCATTAAATTGAATCAAGGGTTCAAAGCATGCACCTTAAAAGTTGAAGTTGGGAAAAAATAACTCAAAATTATTCAATCTTCGCATTTAAAACAGCCACTATTTTGTTTTACGATTACTGATACCACTAGCTGAACCGATTCTCAAAGATATTCATGACACCTATCTTTCCTGATTTTTTCATGCAAATCCTAGCAAAACTGTAGTGTCTGAGTCGGTAAAAAGTGCATCATGTTCCATAGCCATATGTTGCCATAGTAATACATGCAGCGCATATTGTTCCATAGTAATACAGGAAAAATCAAACCGCTATAACTTCGCTAAATATGATTCAATCTTTATGAAACTTGCAGGGTTAATCAATTTTATAAATAGTCATCTGTGTACTGAATTTTATCGAATTCAAGGGTACCGTTAGGATTTTATTCAAGAAAACATAAAATCGATAAATCATACTATTACTAACAAAGTTGAGTGAATTGCAACTTCTAACGTATTTGTTGTTGTTGTACTCATGAAGGCCTATATTCCTGATTTTTTTCAGATTTTTCGGATGTGTCCAATCGCGAGAGGGGGGACACAAATTTCTCGTGTATTTCCCCTCCCTGTGCGCCCCTCGAAGCAAACTTTGCCAAACTAAGACCTGCTTTGAAAAGTTCTTATCAAGACCTTTCATTTGATACCCATATCGGCTACCTTCAATTAAATTTTTTTTTCGGGGGTCACTCCCCTACATGGGGAGACCCCCCTTAAATACCTTATAAAATTTTTTTGTAGTTGAATTTTGAAGAGAGCACCACTTTACACCTACAAATTTGATGCTTCTAGCTAAAGTAGTTTCCGAGAAAAACTGCTGTCACACACGGACGGACGGACGGACGGACGGACAGACAGACAGACAGGACACGATTTTAGAAGGGTTTTGTAAAATTATTTTACAAAACCCTAAAAATGGATTATTAAACTTACCCTTCGGTCTTTCCATTCCGTTGTATCTGACCGGGTACGGTGGAAGGCTCTCACCACCAGATATGAGCCAGCCATCGGGCACATAGTAACCTTCTTATTATTTCAGGAACTCTCGAGGGCTGAGTGGCCTCGAGCAAGGTGCCTTTCTATGGCATAGGGTTATGTGATCCGATTGCATAACTCTATGACATAAATTGGTCACCGGCGGCGTATTTCTCCTCTGATGGGAAGGCTCATACAAGTTATGTTGTATGAATTTTCCACTCAGAAGCGAAATATATGGCCACTGCAACTTATATGGATCTTGATCCGGTTGGGCGGGCGCGAGGGGGCACCATCACCTCCCGGTTGTCCCAATCTTATTTGTGGGCCATGAGCATCGTCAGGGAACGACGAGGTTACCCTAAGTACGTCCGTTTTCACTGGTTCAACTTATTCTCTGAACAAGTTATTTTCCCTCTTTGTAGTTACCTACAATTTTTCGACTTCGGTCGCCTTTCTTTTGATACCCAAGAACTCGTGAATGCGATGTTCTTTTGTAGTGGCTCCTTGTGCTGGGGGAATGAACCCGCCCCACGACACCGCAATGCTAGCCTTCCAGCGTATTCACGCGTCCCCAGACAAGGGCGTTCTCGGCGGATATCAACATCTTCCTCCGCCGAGGCAGCCGATCATCGCTGCTGTCCTTTACGGACTTGTTTACTTACCCTATTCACTACAACTTTTTGCGCTTGTTAAATGGAGGGTTTGCAGCCCGAGGAGCTTTTCTCCATTTATGAATTTTCGTAGTTTTTTCTTTTATTTTATTTTTGTTCCTTAGATTTAAGATGATCATATCGTGCAATTAATTCCTGAAAAAATTATAACGTTTTGGTGAAATATCGACTTTTATTGAAAATTTCTGGTCGTACGTACACTTTTTACATTTAATGTATATGTATAAAGGATGCAACGAAATTGATGTCTTTAGTTTGCAATTTTGGTTTGATTTTCAACAAATTTCCAGAAATTAAATAGAAATATAAAATTGTTAAATTGGCTAATCGAAAACAACATGGCGGCTGTTTTGGATGAAAACCCGTAATTTCTGTTCTGACCAAAGTGTAGCTCCAATTTGTATCAAAATTGGTGCAAAAGTTCATTCAAGGGTGTGATAAAGCCCACAATAAAAAATCCCAAGTCGAACCATCTGAAAGAATATGGCGGCTGGTAAAATGTCAAAAAAAGTTGAACAATAAAAAAACTTAAGGCTTAGGCCAGAATATTAAAAATGGCGACTGATTAAAGTTCGAAATTCGAAAGCTTCTTAAAGCTACAATTTATATTGGATTTTTATGAAACATAAAATCAAGGTAGACGTTGATGAGATCTTGGATTAAAATGTATTTGAACGAAATTCGACTAATATGAATGCTGCAGATTTCACCAGTAGTGTTTTTGCATTGCAATAAAGAAATTAAATTTTAATACACAAGGTACAATGTATTTAAGAGACTGAGTTTTAATAGATGAAAAAATTTACCACAAAAAATGGGTGAAAAAAAGAAAACCGAAAACAAAATGCCCTAAAATGGGTGAAATAAATTTTATGGAAGTAGTACCAAATCAATTTCTACATTTCAACAGAAAAACTTCCAACATGATTGTGCACATGTTGGAAGTTTTTCTGTTGAAATGAAGAAATTGATTGATTGATTGAAAAAAAACAGGAAAAAATGATATGGCACTGCTTCTATAAAATTTATTTCATACTTTTGGGTATTTTTAAATCGGTTTGCTTATTTTTCTAAAAGCTTCTTGTGTGCCCCCCCATACCGATGTTTTAACATTGCCTGGGAGGCCCACTTAGGAATCGATGAGGTGTGAAATGCTGATGGCGCGAGCCTTGTGCGACGATGGAAGAATGAGGAAGAGAGTGGTAGGGAATAGAGGTTATGAAAAAAAAAAACTGAAATTGTGACTCTACCCACTTTCCTTCTTTTGAATGTAAAATTCTATTTTCTATTGTGTTTCTAACTGAGTTTTTTTTAATGTGAAAAATATCCAGCCCACATATTCAAAGCAATTCTTAGTAGAAAACAGATCTTAACGTAATTCATGTATTTCCCCATGAAAAGACAGTGTTCGTATATATTGTTCGACGATATGGTGTGAAAGCTTATATTACCTACATTTAACCCAACACGTAAAAAATTAATATCAAATGCCATGAAACTTGATCATGAAAAGTCCATTTGCTCTACCATGAATTAAAATTTATAACTTTAACCTAAATTTTCAGTACCATAAAGAAATTAGCATCCAATGTTTCAACTTTGTACCTAAGAATTGAGTCTGACCTTACGTCGATAATCGTGAGCTTTCCTTAGGGTAATGAAACATTATCCATCTTTTCTCAAAAGATTGTGTTTGTACTGTGCAATTTACTACCTACAGCAACGTAATCTTATTCAATATGACATCCATCTATTAACGCTTTTCTGTGAAAGGTTTCTATTCATCAAAATGTATCTAATTATTACTAATTTAATTACGGTAGAATACAATTTCATCTCTAAGATAATTATTTTTTGACTGCCGAGCGCTGAAAGAATAAATTGAAAAGGGACGTAATTTTTCCCATCGAGTTTTCTCAAATTACGTTTAACATGAAAAACTCTAGCCCAAGAATCTTTGCACTAACAAATTGGAGCAAATGGCAAAGTTTCCCTGAATAAGCATTCATTCATTCATTCGTTCCTACAAGTTATGCTCCCTTCGAATCAATTCCGTCACAGATGAAAAACTTAAGAGGAGTTGTCATTGTGGTCGAATGTCTGCCGTTGAAAATTATTCAATCAGGTTTCATAATCTTCTGAGGATTGGCTTCTTGTTGTGGGATGTTGAATAGAAGTAGCTCTTGACCTTAAAACAACAGTAGCTGCGAATTTTCCAAGAGAATACGACTGAGGCATGGCATCTTGAAGAAGTCTAATTTCACGATACAAAATTCAGCTATGAAAAGCAAAATGGCTTTTTTCATTTCATTGCTTGTTCTGTTTACTATACCACTTGCAAATCGAAAGCTGTTTCTAGTTGTTCAGTGGAGCCGACATCACTTTGACATGAATTCTGAGAGAATTATGATTTTTTTTGTTTTCGTATTTATTTTGCCAGAACCTTCTATTTGCTCGTATAATATGCAATGCATCATTACATAAATTTAAATATGGGAAGATGGGATACATTGATGGCAGAAAATTCATTTAATAATTTTTCGTAACAAAAATTGTTCGAAATTTCAAATTTCTGGCTTAGCCACAGCACAAAAATCTAAGATTATAATCTTCTTTTTCATAGCACTATAGCCCTCTCGGACTTTCGCTTCCCACAAAATGTGCCTCCAATGGTCTCAGTTCAACGACTACGCCCTCCGATTTTGAAATCCGAGCAGTGATTCATGGTCTGTCAGACCAGCGTTTCCTCTGTCAGACCAGCGTTTCCTGATCACCGCGCGGTGATTCTCGTAACGAATATCTTTCTGGTTATTGATTGTAGTCCCATACAATTGACGTGGCCAGCAAATTGCGGTTTCTGCAGCGTTGCATTCGTTTAAACATCCGGCCTGTCAAAAATTTCACACAACTTATGGTTGTATCAAATTCGCCATTCGTCCCCATCTAGCTTTCCTCCAATTATTTACCTCAGGACCCGTCCCTCAAAGACGTTCAATTTTTTTGAGAAGGATTGCGTTAGCATATCACAGGCCTTATCGCAGATTTGCGTACTTGGAGCTTTGTTTTCCTGTGTATGGAGCTGATCTGCAAAATTGTCAAAACTGAATAAAATATTTTATTTGCGAGCTGTATTCTTTGGCGTATTTCTTCTTCTTCTTCTCATGACCAATTCTCATTATTTTGGTGTATTAATGTACAAATTTGCCCACATTTTGATACTGTATACGTCAACTGCGATATTTTGGGTACTTGAGGTATTTTTACCCGACTGGGGCATGAGTTTTGTTAAACTCTCATTGACTTGTAGTGGTGCTATCAGGTTTGACCGCTGCGATTTTCAGGATGTTCTTTGACGGTTGCTAATGACCATAACAAAATGTTGATGTTATCCGCATACGCTCCCAATGGCTCGAATTAAATGATAATGTACATCTTGTATTGACGAGTAGCTTTCTTAAGACATATTTCAGAGTTAAATCGAATTGGAATGAGGCCAGCCCATTTCCTTGCTTTAGTCCGATCTGTGTGTTAAAAGCATCGGTACGCAGGCTATCGACATGGACTAGGAACTTCGTTGAAATCATTGTAATTTTAGTATGAAAGATTAATTTTGCAAGAATACCAAAGCAAAACATTATTTGGCACAGAATGGTATGATCCATATTGTCGTATGCTTGCTAAAAGTCAACAAAAATTCAGTTGTGTATCTATGTTGAACTATCGGGCTTTTTCAAGTACCTGCTTGACATTAAACAATTGGTCAATTATCGATCATGCTGCTCTAAAGCCACCTTGATGCTCCTCAATAACCCTTTGGCGTACGGTCTGATTTTATTCTCTAAAATCCTTGAAAATATCTTTTAACCATACAATGTAGTAATATGTTTGCATATTTTTCGTACTGTAGCTTATCAGTTTTCTGTGGATAGGGAATAGGGCTCCACCCGCTCGGCATATGTTCTTGTTGGTACATTTGCTGGATGGCTTTCTGACCGCCGCTGCCACCAGCTTTAATGAGCTTAACTGGAATCTTATCAATGTTTGGTCGTTTGTTAAAACTTCACCTAGAGCTATTGAGGACAATAAAAACCCTCCCAGAATATCTATAAGCTCCGATGCTCTAGAGCTGTGTAGAGTATTTAAAGGGTTCTTAAAATACGATGCCCATCTTTCCTTAATTCTGTTTTTATCACCGTTGATGTTACAGATGTCATCATGGCGGAGCCTGGCCTCAGGCTTTCCACTACTTTGTATACTTCTCTTATTTGTTGCTCACTAGACTTATATCAATGCCTCTCAACTGGTCTTCATAGTGTTTTATTTTGTCAATCTTAATGCCTTTATTCGTTACTGTTCTAAGATTTTCATAATCTTCTTTTTTTTTTTGTTTTGGGTTTTCTACCGAATTATCGTCTTTACGCCTGATTCTTTTTGTACAACCCACTATGCACTCATCGTGAAATCAACCATTTCTTTTGCTCCGGACTTGATGTCCAATTGCCTGCTTTGCTATTGTTTCAAATGCCACCTTCATATCTACCCACATTTGGTTGCTTACTTTCTGCAATATGTCTGATTAAATGGAAGCCAGCTGACTGCCGTGTGTCCCCCTGAAATTTTTAGCCACGGGTGCCTTTTGGAGCCTTCGAATGTAGAGAACTGGTTTTTGCCGAAAACGTCTTTAACATACACCATCAATAGGCTGACTTCCGTTGGCTCTTCAGAATGTATGGATGTCAAGTGTACTCGAAGCTCACCTTTCTTGGATTAGAACATGGTTGATCTGATTATGTGTGCTAACAATGGAAAATGTCCAGGGCTTTTTCGAAAGCAAGTTAGTCGAATGAAAAATATTTTCGCTACACGAGAAGTCAATCAAGTGTTGGCCGTTGCAATTTGTTTCATCTTCTTCTTCTTCGTAGCACTACAGCCCCTCTTGGGCCTTCGCTTCCTACAAATAGCGCCTCCAACTGTCTCGGTCTATGGACCATGTCCTACAATTCCGAAATCCAAGCAGCGATGAACTGTTTTCGTTGACCGAGTCAGACCAGCGTTTTCTCAATTCTCCCACTGATCCCAGCCTTCAGTTCTCCCAACGAATACCTTTTTGGGTATCCGTTGTTTGTCCATACGATTTGTGTGGCTAGACCAATGCAGTTTCCGCAGTCTTATAATCGTTGAGACCTCCAGTTTGTCAACAATTTCATACAGCTCATGGTTGTATTGAATTTGCCATTGGTCCCCGTCTAGCTTCGGTCCGATTATTCACCTCAGGATGCATTGGTCAAAGGCATTCAATATATTTGCGGATGCTTTGGTTAGGGTCTTCATTTTATACCCATAGCATAGTACATGTTTTATCACAGATTGGTATACTTGAAGCTTTATTTTCCTGTGCATGCAGCTGGTCTTCAAAATTGTCAAAACTAAATAAAGTATTTAATTTGCGAGCTACGTTCTTCGGCATATTTCATAACCGCTTCTCATCATTTTGGCACCTAAATACACAAATCTGCTCACTTTTTTGATACTGTATTGACCAATATGACATTTTGAGTATTTGAGGTACTTTTCCTCGACTGCCTCGCTGTCAAGTTTCAGGAACAGTTTTTTAGCTTTTCTTAATGACTGTGACAAAATGTTGATGTCGTCCGTATAGGCTATTACTTTGCTCAACTTGTATAGTAATGTACCTCATGTATCGACAAGCAGCTTTCTTATGACATACTACAGAGCCAAATTGAATAGCGATGGGGCCAACCCATATCCCTGCTTTAGTCCAATATTTGTGTCAAAGGCACCGGTGAGTTGATAATTGATGTGGACTTGGGAGGTCGTCGATGTCATTGTCATTTTGGTAAGATGGACTTGTTTGGCTGGGAGGTCAAAACAAAGCATTATTTGGTACAGTACGTTACGATCAGTACTGTTATATGCTTAACTTAAGGCCAACAAAAATTTGGTGCACGTCTATGTTGAACTCCCAGCATTTTCCAAGTACTTACTTGACAGTGAACAATTGGTCTACTGTCGATCTACCTGCTCTAAAACCACCTTGATATTCCCCGGTAATACTGTTAGCCTATGATCCAATTTTAGTTTTTAAGATCTTTCAAAATATTTTGTATGCCGTACAAATAAATATGCCTGCATATTTTTCGCAATGCAGCCCAGGTTTTTCACACTGTCCCCCAGGTCGGAACTGATCCGGTAATTTAAAGGGGTGCAACTGCTATAGATGAATTACGGTCTCTAATTCCAGTGAAACCGACGGGGACTGGCATTCCTGGGTACCACGGGAAGCTGATGAGCCCCTATCTTCGGATGGTCAGCTAATTGGTTGCAGTCCTTCAGGGAGTATCTTGGTGGCTGTTGGTTAAAAACAAAGGTTGGCGTTGACCTTATAGTGTCAGGTATAGCTATATCTCGTATCTACCAGTATGAATGTTGAGAGTTCTCTCAATGTAAATTGGAACCGATCTTGAGGGCGATGATAGCCGCTTTAGCCAATCGCAGTATAATGTTGACCGTGAGGTTATGCCTATTAAAGGCATGTACTCACGCAAATCAAATTCAACTATGTGGCTTGTCATCTTTTACGTAGATAGCAAATATAATTGATTAGCTTCACTCGTTCAGCATATGTTCTTGTTGCCAAATGTGCTGGAAGATTTTGTGAATAGCTTTATCAACACTGCTGCCATTATATTTGATGAATTCCGCTGGAATATCATCGATACCCGGCACTTTATTATTTTTTGATGATGAAACAAACTTCATCTAGAGTTAGTGGGGCCAATGGAAGTTCTCCAGAAGCATCGTTCATTAACTACCTTAACACAAATAAAGTATGATGTGAAGTCCCTACCTACAATAAAGGCCACTCCGAATTTTCGCTTTCCAGCAGGCCTTCCTCAGAAGAATATTGTGGGATCTCACATTGTGAATATCGTTTTTAGACTTATTTAAGTCCTGGATTGCCACTTCGTTTAATTTATATTGACAAGCCTGTTATAAACAGTCATTCACAGCACAAGAGTTGTTCAGAGGCTCTGCGATCCAATGTCATAGTACTTTTTTCGATCCCTAGAACATTGCCGTAGGTTCAATTTGTTCCAAGGCTCTGTTGCGGGTTTCGATACAATTTAGGGTTTCTCAGGGATGAGATCCCAAGTCTTCAATATAGTGGCATAGTTATTGCATTTGATTTCATTCTCAGGTGTGGAAGACTCGCCTTTACCTTACTACGTCAGCCTTTTGCAAATAGAAACATGTCCAGAGATCATCACAAAGGAGTTAGAAGTAGGGTTTAGTAGCTAAGCTGTATGTATATTTGCATTTATTGGTAAAGCCAATATCATCGTATCGTATCATCGTTGGAGAACCTGAGACCATATTTTACCATTTGGTCAAATTATAGTACTAATGCAAAAAACTCAAATTAAATGGCCATTAAAGAGAAATTGTGATTTGATTAAGCAGATCAAAGTCACAGAAACGTTTTTCTGCCAGAAAGATGTTGCTAATCAATTGGTAACTCAAACAACATTTGAGAATATCAAAACTTGACTCATATGTGGATTCAATAAATTGAGTTCGAAAAAGTGAATCATCGTTATTATGTACTTAAATTTGTTGTAATTTTGTTTTAAGTATGTAGGTCTTCTCATTTGAATAAGCATAATTACACCAATTTTAATAAGCATTTCTAAAATTCCCATCAAAATGCCTACACATTTGTAGTGTTTAGCTCCTTTGCAAACATGTAGCGTTCAAGTGTCACGTGTAGTTGTTGTAATTGTTGAAAAGTCAGTGGGTTGTATCTAAGCTATCTATGGCTTGATTCTTGTGAAATTGTCAGGGCGTGTACACCTACTACTGGCAAATTTAGCTAACCGTAAATTTACAGGCCGTCTTTTGATTTTATTCAAAAAATAAAATCCATAGCATAAAAAGTGAATCAAAGTTTAACTTCTGTGGTATTTGTTGACCTTTTACTTATGAAGACCTACTTACACGACTTTTTGGATTAAAGATGTTCAATTGCGAAGTAGTTTGTATACCTCGAAGCAAAATGTCTCAGTTTAAGACCTGTTTCGAAATGTCCGTATCAATATCGCTCATTTGATATCCGTATTGGCTATCTGCAGTGAAATTTTTTAAGGTTCACTTCCTATATAGACCCCCTTTTAAAGTTGTATACCATTTTGTGGCAAAACTTTGAAGAAGGCACCACTTTAGTTTTATAATATATAATAAAAATGAATCAAAAAACTAACTCTAAAAGAAACAATATTCACACTATATTCAATACTTTATTAAAATGGATGCCTGTCCGTCCATCCGTCTTTTTGTGCATCACAGCAAAATTTCTCAGGAACCATAGAAAGTAATGTCATCAAATTTTGTGTCAAGCTCAGAAGTTTCAGGTTAATGAAAGTTTTAAGGCCTCCCCATTTAAGGATGTGAACCCTTAAATGGGGAGACTATAACCCCGTTGGCACCACCAGTCGGAAAGGCAAATTTCTCGTAAGTACCCGTTTTTCTAAAAGCAAATAATTATTTTATTGGCCTCCACTTTGAAAGTCAAACACTGTTTAAGGACAAGTAAAAGTAACAGGTGACTCCTCCTTCTAGAAGGGTATGGTAAAATAATTATAAATCAAACAACATCTTCTGCGTATCAAAAATTGGCTGACAAATATATTCCTTGAATTAAGCTCAGAAAAATAATATATGGTTAACATGTATTACATTTGAATTTACCGCCATATAATTTTCAGCCTATCGGCATCAATATTTAAGTAGTCATGATAACATATCAATGTTTTAAATTTTTTCTAAAATTGTCATCAAAACCTTTACACATCTGGTGTGTTTGAGTTCTTTGTGAACGTGTATTACACAGTATCACGTGAACGTGTATAACACAGTATCACGTGTAATTGCGGTTATAATTGATCAATTTCAATTGTGTATAACTAAAATGCTTACGACTTGATTTTTATCAAATTTTCAATAAGAGTTTTGCATCAAAAAATAGAAATACAAAATTTTAGCAAATTTAAAGGTGTTCCTTAGATTTTATAAATGAAAATATAAAATTCATAAGGTGTACTATTATTAATAAAGTCGATCGTCTTTTAACTTTTGAGGTATTTGTTGGCCTTGTACTCATTAAGGTTTACTTTTGCCATTTCTTTTCTGAATTTTATGTTCAAAAATGTCCAGCCGTAAGGGTGCAGGGCAGAAATTGTTCGTACACGGATAGACGGATAGGTTGCAATTTTAGTAGTGAAAATACTTTACAATACCATGAAAATATTTGGGAAAATATTTTACCATACCTTAAAAATGGTCTGTTGTATAAATCTTCCAAGTCAAGCCATAAAAAATATTCGAATGAAAAATAAAAATATATTTTTTGACCTTTGGGAGCCACAATTTTGAATGCATGCATTTGATTTTAAGCCTTTTTAGCGTCTCGTCAATCAATGTGCCAAGTCTCGTTCAAATAGGATTTTCATTCTAGACAGGGCAAAACAGCTAAAAATATTAGGTTCGATATTTTCGACAGTTTTATCTTTCAATAAATTTGGATAATTTTTTGCACAGCACAAGAGTAGATTTATCTGTATTCCTAAGTCTCATCAAAAGCCATAAAGTCTGAAATCTTATTTAGGTACTTTGTAGTGAATTAGATCTTTCAAAAAGTCCGTGAAGGACTGCAGCGATGTTCTGCTGCCTCGGCAGAAGAAGATGGAGGTATCTGCCGAGAATGCCCTCGTCTGGAGATACGTGAATGCGCTGGCAGGCTAGCATTGCGGTGTCGTGGGGCGGGTTCATTTCCCCAGCACGAGGACCCACTACAAAAAAATTTCGCACTCACGAATTTGGTGGTCAATTGATCAAGAGGCGACCGAAGTCGCAAAAAGTGTAGAAAACTACACTGAGGGAGAAAGTACTTGTTCCGAGAACAAGTGGAACCTGAAAAGAAAGGCAAACTTGGGGTAACCTCGTCATTACCCGACGAAGCTCATGGCCCACAAATGAAAGAAGGGCAACCGGGTGGTAATGGAGCCCCTTCGCACCCACCCAACCGGATTTAAATCCATATTTTGTTGCAGTGGCCAGGTATTCCTCTTCTGAGTGGAAAACTCATACAACTTGACTTGTTTAAACTTTCCCATCAGAAGGGAAGTACCCCGGTGACCAATTTATGCCATAGAATTATGCAATTCGATTGCATAACGCTATGCCATAAAGAGGCACTCTGCTTGGGCCACTCAACCCGCGATGTCACCTGAAACAAAGAAGAATTAGCTATGTACCCGGCGGCTGGCTCATGTTTTACGGGGGCAGCCTGCCACCGTACCGGGTCCTATACCCGGGCAAAAGGGAAAAAAATTGGAAAGACCGATTTTTTTAAAAAAATTAGCACTTCATTGTATTCAAAGATAAAATTCTCCGTTTAATTTAAACAAATGATAACTATCGCTTCAAATCAGATGAATTCAAAAGCTTACTAGATCAACTGTTTCATTGTTTTACAAAAAAAACGTTTGCCGTTACTTTATATTTTCCGTGATTTTACTCCTTTTTTTTATATAAAACAAATAATCAATTTTGCATATACCTTTTTGTATATAAAACAAATAATCAATTTTGCATATGTCTTTTTTGTATAAAACAAATAATCGATTTTGCATATGCTTTTTTTCCTGTAGATTTAATACTAACAATATGTAAAAGCAATATATTTATGTAATATGACATGCAAAGATAAAGTAGAGCAAAATAAAGGGTACTTACCCTAAACCTCCTCCTACGAGCGCTCGTGTTCAGGGCGGGTAAGGGCCTGTGACGGTACAAATTTTCTTTACAGTATTCAAATGGTCCATTAAAATTTAACATAATATAGTCCTTAAAGCTGGCTTGACGGCCCTACATGGGTATGCTCTTTTCCAATCATCTTAAAACAATCTTTCTGGCTTACATTGGTCTTTCCTTGGAATACGTTTGGCTGGAGCCATTCTTTAGAGCAATGGAAACTAAATACACAACAAAATCCGTGAACCCTTGTGGAAATTCATTGCACCCTGTTCTAAACATCAATAACTCCATGAAATCCCTAACCATACGCTCCAATTCGATCCACCCTGGTCTCCCACCAGTTTTTTTCATTCATCGACAAACAGAGAAGCAGTTGTCTCTAGTACACTAAACACTTTTAAAATCCAGCTTCCAATCTATGTTGACTCACTGTTGAATCCAAGCACTCATAGGTTTATTGAAGCTACATAATAGAAAATCTCCATAGGGGTTCACAAATTCAGATTGTACTTTTTCTCTCGTCAACAAATTCTGAACATTACTTGGCGTGTCGATTCATTTTATCATTTACCCATTGTCTAACAAGGTTGCAATTATTGACGTTAACGTTGTGCTGTCATATCATTCTATTGATGCCAATGCTTCCGATACTTGGGTGCTCTTCCGACTATGTCGATTTCTACAGATTCACCCTTCGTAGAGATTGTTGTTGCACTTATTGCCGTTGTAACAGCATCAGCTTAGTGATGAAATATCTTATTTTGAATTGTTGGGAAGTAATTTCGCATCCTCGCACCGCGCAAAGTAAGGTCTTGGTCACTCATGTGAGTGCCGTCGAGTTCATGAAATTACGCAACCACCACACAATCTCGATGATCGAATTATGAATAACTGCTAAGCACCGCAACAGTTGCTTCCACCATGTGTACAACGAGAGAACGGTCCACCAACAGACGGACGGGCACAATTTACGAGGTTTATTCACTTTCTCGAACGTTTTGCATTCTGATTCCCGCCTTTTTTTGTTGCTTCATCGCGCGAGTGAGGACAAAAAGACACTGGCAAACAATCTAACCAAACTCCCGCACACTTTTTCTTGAACTCGTTTTTCTTCTCCCTTACACTCAATAAATCATTCCTGCGGCATGCGTGAAAACGTACAAAAAATTAATATAAACATGCAACATATGACTGAGACACGTGAATTGCACTCAGGAATCCGCCAACGATCAAGACATTCGAAGGAACCTCCATTTGCGCGCGAACCGTTCTCGGACCTCTCATTTGTAGTCATCCACACATTCAGACACTTTCGCACGGAAATGAACTCGATTCCGTTGTCCCTTTGAGTCGCCAGCACAGTCTTCGAGAAATTTCCATTAGATTTCCCGTAAGAGCAAGGAATACCGAGGCAAATAACAACCGGTCCCAGTCACTAACACTGTATCTCACGTCCGCACGATCCGTCTTGTAAACCGCACACCTCCGTCGGCTCGCTGTTGCGATTCCGAGCCGACTCTTAATCGCGTGCTAGCCTAACGGTTTTCTCGCGCGTGTCAATCTCGACCCCTCTATTTCTTGCGACGTCCACGCTCGTTCACGATCTCAAACAGACTACTCTTGGCCAGCTCAGACATTCACGCAGGCAGATTCGAACGTTTCGAGTCAATCTCCCTTTGCATGTCTGGCAGAGTTATTGGAAGGGTTACTGGTGCCGTCGGCCACATCTTCATCCGTTTTTGTAGCGGTTGGAATTTCGTATGCCGCTTCTAAACATTGACTGACTACTTTAATACTTGACGATGGATGATTTCTCGTTCAATGAAATGCTGTCGCACAACCGGCTGTTGGGCGGATTGCACTGCATCTTTGTGATGAGGTCTGCATAATAAAGTGGAAGAGATAGAAAGCAAGATCACCTTCAATTGCACGCCGCGGGCGGTCACTGTCTAGTATTGTCTGCAGTTTATTTCTATTTCATCGTATTTGATCTGTATTTTTTTATTCCTCACTTTGCCAACGCTTTCTTCTATTTTCGCTGAATTTATGTTTGCGCGCCTCTTCACTTTTCTGTTTTCGCGGAATTCTGGTTTATAGGGAATAGACCCCTCTTCTCTCGGTTGGTTTGAATTTAGAACAGGTTTTTAATTAAATTGCTTGGACTAACCATCGTATTGGTCTCACAAATTTCCAACTTAGAATGTAATTCATATCTTTTTGCATTAGCGTCTGTGAATTGACGTGGGTCCGAAAAGCAAAGATTTTTCTCGTTAATTAAAGCATACATATTATCTTCTATACAACGAACACAATTAAATATCGGGTCTTTAGATGGTTTTGGTAATGAATATAGAAGTTGTTTCGGTTTAACCGCCGAAATATTTAAATCCCATGTGGCGACATATCAGATTTTACTATATTGCCAGAATTGTCAGCCTTCGTCGAACTTATAAACGGTATTGAGCCGTTGTAGAGACGAAAACGATATTTAAGAGTACTCTCTTCAAAAGTGTATAAAGATATGAAATTTCGTCTTCTCACTGAAACATTCATCCCATTGAAACATTGAATTTCTAAAATTTCGGGATTTACATTTCGCTTTGTTAAAATTTTTGAACGTTTTCGGAACACATTAGACAATCTAATGTGATCAATGTCTGACTCCACCTTTGATGAGTATAAGTTCTGCAATTCCTTTTCGGTTGCATGTTGCGTATTGGACGGAGTTTACAACCGTGCCTGCTCGATTACAACAACTTATAATCCTTACCAAAGTAGTTTACGGCAACAAATATTTTTGCACGTTTTTTTACCTTTGTTACCCATCATATATAAACTTTATCATTTAAATTCAGACAGATAAGTACATTAATCAGATATTCTGATAAATTGTCGAGAAAGTTGAAATCTTTTTCTTTTTAACTGTAAATTTCCTTTGCCGTAATCCAATTTTCATATCGTGCCAATCAAACCTAATAGAAACCCAATCAAATAGTTTATTGAAAACAGGACTTGTATACCTATCGCCATTCATAAGCTATGCGTGTACATGCATAACCTTGAAAAGCCGCGTTTGGCTTCTTTAGAGTAGTTTCCAAAGTCAATGGGCTTTTTTACATGCAGCGTGAAAAGTAAGCGCAAAACAGGCTAAATCGGCAAGAAGAGGCGTTGAGGTAACTTGATGGTTTAGAACACTCCAAAATTTTCCATAGTGATCTGGCGTCATAAAAACACACAAACGTATGTTGTATATCTTTCGGTTAGGAAAATTTTTGGGCAGAGCATATAACTTTGTTACGTAGCTTTTATGCCTTTCTCTCCTTCATTGCTTGAGTTTGCTCTATAGCAGGTAGATATGTAGGGTGAGTGAGTCTATGGGTGCAATATGCGATGCCCGGACGAAGATACTGGAATTATTACACATGCACATACGCACGCAGTGTATCGTACACAAGAATAGGCTGGGTGAACTATGGGTGCGTGTAAAAATTAAAGTGTTCGGGGGAAACAGGCTTCACGGCTCTGTTTTGAACACCGCATGTAAAAAAAGCCTAATAGCCACTGAAAATGACTCAAATGTGTCAAAACATTTGCTCACACAAAAAAGACCCGACAGCTTTTCAAAAAAAAATCAGCCTGCGAATATCAAATAAACAAAATAAAAAATAAACAAGTTACGTAGATGGAACTACGCCCGTATAAGAATGCTTTTGAACTGAAGATGCGATATGTTGACACCAATAATGAATACGCAAGAAAAACGAGTACATATTTGCTTCATAAGAAAATCTATTGCTCCCCCATTTTATTCTGCCACAATATTCTTGTAATAATACTTACTACTTTTGACTAAATGAAATCTTGAAGATATTTTCGATATTTATTTGATATAAAAATTTGGAATGATCCAAATTTCTATAGAAAAGGCGAATGATTGAAACATTTTTTCATGTTCTTCCACATCTCCTGTCTACCACGTTATCGATTTTGCGGTTCAAAAAGTAACGTCGTATCGTACGTACGGACGAAAGCACAGGTACTGAATAGAATCTTGTAAAAAAATTTTTACCCAAAACCCTAAAAAAGTCAAAAAATATACGCATGAAACTGAAAACTTACTTTCCTATTGAGGTTGGTTAAACATATTTTGAATAAAGTTGTAATCAAAAGATCCAGGTTTTCCCCCACAAACATAAAATATTCGCCAATTTGTTCTAGATTAACTTCAACTTCGTACGACATTTCAATGAATAAATTCTTTTCTTTATATATTTGATTTATGAATCTAATGAAACTATTTACATCCAGAAAAATGTGTGCTCATATGTTTGCAATGAATGTATCTAAAATAAGATTATTATTTTGTTAGTATTTCTGAAAAAAATTTACAAAACAGTTTCCTTTGCCGTCTATGGCTGTATGCTCATTACACTTGCTTTGATTCGAGGAAAATCCCCACTATCGTTTAAAGGATTTAAGAGAACAATTCCTTTCGTCTATTATTTTCAGCTATCAGAACTATCCCGGAAGTATAATCTCAATAAAGCTTGAGAGAAGTAACAATAGTGGACAAGCTGTAAGCACACGTTAAGATGACTTCGCTCCGATAGTGTGCTAAGGATGAAAGGATTACCGAAACATTATTGCTTCATCAGAAATTATTTGCACACTACATAAATGTTTGCTATATTTATTTGGATAGCTTTATCAGGTTAAATCAAAGATAGCATTTCACTCGGAAATGGCGTTTCAGATGTACATACATATATTTATCGCAGGTGGCACGTAAAAATAAGGGCTTACAATATGCTTAAAGGATATATGATTATACATTAAAACCAACCATTCCCATAATTTCAATTGAAAATTAAAACATTCTGTATACATAAAATATAATTTTTAATTCATATGAAAAACAGCGTTTTCTAGTCTTACAATGTAAATGGTAATAATTTTCCATCTGTTCTACTAAATCTACATATAAATAAATAACATTTTTAAATTGTAGTAAAACATTTCTTCCTTGTTATGAAGTTTTTATTAGAAATGTGTTATTTTGTGTTTTTTTGCAATGGATATAAACCATACAATTATTATTTGATATAATTTTATTGTTATGTTTTAAAAATTGTTTGAAGTTTTTACTATAGTGATTAAACATAGCTTTGTCGAACTACAGTCTTATTGGAATTTCAACCTTATTTATTGGCCATTCAAGTTTGTTTTTAACATTAAATTGATGATAAGCAGAAACTTATGCTACCCAATCAATGAAAAAAAAAACATTCAGAAAAAAAAAGAAAACCGACCTCAAACTGCCCTAACATGGATGAAATAAATTTTATGGAAGCGGTCCCATATCAATTTTTCCTAACAACTAACAACCGAAAAGCAAAGATTTTTCTCGTTAATTAAAGCATACATATTATCTTCTATACAACGAACACAATTAAATATCGGGTCTTTAGATGGTTTTGGTAATGAATATAGAAGTTGTTTCGGTTTAACCGCCGAAATATTTAAATCCCATGTGGCGACATATCAGATTTTACTATATTGCCAGAATTGTCAGCCTTCGTCGAACTTATAAACGGTATTGAGCCGTTGTAGAGACGAAAACGATATTTAAGAGTACTCTCTTCAAAAGTGTATAAAGATATGAAATTTCGTCTTCTCACTGAAACATTCATCCCATTGAAACATTGAATTTCTAAAATTTCGGGATTTACATTTCGCTTTGTTAAAATTTTTGAACGTTTTCGGAACACATTAGACAATCTAATGTGATCAATGTCTGACTCCACCTTTGATGAGTATAAGTTCTGCAATTCCTTTTCGGTTGCATGTTGCGTATTGGACGGAGTTTACAACCGTGCCT
This sequence comes from Odontomyia ornata, assembly GCA_963969285.1. Lineage (NCBI taxonomy): Eukaryota > Metazoa > Arthropoda > Insecta > Diptera > Stratiomyidae > Odontomyia > Odontomyia ornata. Next base: position 280,617,349 of record OZ017739.1, on the reverse strand, counting down.
GCTCGATTACAACAACTTATAATCCTTACCAAAGTAGTTTACGGCAACAAATATTTTTGCACGTTTTTTTACCTTTGTTACCCATCATATATAAACTTTATCATTTAAATTCAGACAGATAAGTACATTAATCAGATATTCTGATAAATTGTCGAGAAAGTTGAAATCTTTTTCTTTTTAACTGTAAATTTCCTTTGCCGTAATCCAATTTTCATATCGTGCCAATCAAACCTAATAGAAACCCAATCAAATAGTTTATTGAAAACAGGACTTGTATACCTATCGCCATTCATAAGCTATGCGTGTACATGCATAACCTTGAAAAGCCGCGTTTGGCTTCATAAGAGTAGTTTCCAAAGTCAATGGGCTTTTTTACATGCAGCGTGAAAAGTAAGCGCAAAACAGGCTAAATCGGCAAGAAGAGGCGTTGAGGTAACTTGATGGTTTAGAACACTCCAAAATTTTCCATAGTGATCTGGCGTCATAAAAACACACAAACGTATGTTGTATATCTTTCGGTTAGGAAAATTTTTGGGCAGAGCATATAACTTTGTTACGTAGCTTTTATGCCTTTCTCTCCTTCATTGCTTGAGTTTGCTCTATAGCAGGTAGATATGTAGGGTGAGTGAGTCTATGGGTGCAATATGCGATGCCCGGACGAAGATACTGGAATTATTACACATGCACATACGCACGCAGTGTATCGTACACAAGAATAGGCTGGGTGAACTATGGGTGCGTGTAAAAATTAAAGTGTTCGGGGGAAACAGGCTTCACGGCTCTGTTTTGAACACCGCATGTAAAAAAAGCCTAATAGCCACTGAAAATGACTCAAATGTGTCAAAACATTTGCTCACACAAAAAAGACCCGACAGCTTTTCAAAAAAAAATCAGCCTGCGAATATCAAATAAACAAAATAAAAAATAAACAAGTTACGTAGATGGAACTACGCCCGTATAAGAATGCTTTTGAACTGAAGATGCGATATGTTGACACCAATAATGAATACGCAAGAAAAACGAGTACATATTTGCTTCATAAGAAAATCTATTGCTCCCCCATTTTATTCTGCCACAATATTCTTGTAATAATACTTACTACTTTTGACTAAATGAAATCTTGAAGATATTTTCGATATTTATTTGATATAAAAATTTGGAATGATCCAAATTTCTATAGAAAAGGCGAATGATTGAAACATTTTTTCATGTTCTTCCACATCTCCTGTCTACCACGTTATCGATTTTGCGGTTCAAAAAGTAACGTCGTATCGTACGTACGGACGAAAGCACAGGTACTGAATAGAATCTTGTAAAAAAATTTTTACCCAAAACCCTAAAAAAGTCAAAAAAATATACGCATGAAACTGAAAACTTACTTTCCTATTGAGGTTGGTTAAACATATTTTGAATAAAGTTGTAATCAAAAGATCCAGGTTTTCCCCCACAAACATAAAATATTCGCCAATTTGTTCTAGATTAACTTCAACTTCGTACGACATTTCAATGAATAAATTCTTTTCTTTATATATTTGATTTATGAATCTAATGAAACTATTTACATCCAGAAAAATGTGTGCTCATATGTTTGCAATGAATGTATCTAAAATAAGATTATTATTTTGTTAGTATTTCTGAAAAAAATTTACAAAACAGTTTCCTTTGCCGTCTATGGCTGTATGCTCATTACACTTGCTTTGATTCGAGGAAAATCCCCACTATCGTTTAAAGGATTTAAGAGAACAATTCCTTTCGTCTATTATTTTCAGCTATCAGAACTATCCCGGAAGTATAATCTCAATAAAGCTTGAGAGAAGTAACAATAGTGGACAAGCTGTAAGCACACGTTAAGATGACTTCGCTCCGATAGTGTGCTAAGGATGAAAGGATTACCGAAACATTATTGCTTCATCAGAAATTATTTGCACACTACATAAATGTTTGCTATATTTATTTGGATAGCTTTATCAGGTTAAATCAAAGATAGCATTTCACTCGGAAATGGCGTTTCAGATGTACATACATATATTTATCGCAGGTGGCACGTAAAAATAAGGGCTTACAATATGCTTAAAGATATATGATTATACATTAAAACCAACCATTCCCATAATTTCAATTGAAAATTAAAACATTCTGTATACATAAAATATAATTTTTAATTCATATGAAAAACAGCGTTTTCTAGTCTTACAATGTAAATGGTAATAATTTTCCATCTGTTCTACTAAATCTACATATAAATAAATAACATTTTTAAATTGTAGTAAAACATTTCTTCCTTGTTATGAAGTTTTTATTAGAAATGTGTTATTTTGTGTTTTTTTGCAATGGATATAAACCATACAATTATTATTTGATATAATTTTATTGTTATGTTTTAAAAATTGTTTGAAGTTTTTACTATAGTGATTAAACATAGCTTTGTCGAACTACAGTCTTATTGGAATTTCAACCTTATTTATTGGCCATTCAAGTTTGTTTTTAACATTAAATTGATGATAAGCAGAAACTTATGCTACCCAATCAATGAAAAAAAAAACATTCAGAAAAAAAAAGAAAACCGACCTCAAACTGCCCTAACATGGATGAAATAAATTTTATGGAAGCGGTCCCATATCAATTTTTCCTTGTTTCTTTTTGGATAGTGCACATCTTGAAAGTTTTTATGTTGAAATGAGGAAATTGATTAAGCACCGCTTCCGTTAAATTTATTTCATCCTTTCAAAACATTTTGAAGTCAGGTTTCTTCTTTCCTAAATGTTTATTTATTTTACCTATTTTAGTGACAAATTTTCTCATTTCAAATCGATTGAAATTCAGTTTCTTGAATACATTGTACCATGCATATCAAAATTTAATTCCTTAATTGCAATGCAAAACTCATTACTGGTGAAATCTGCAGCGTCCATAGGAATCATATTTTGTTCTGATTCACTTTAGTCCAAGATCTCATCAACGTTTACCTTGGTTTTAGGTTTTATAAAAATCCAGTACAAATCGTAGATTTAAGAAGCTTTCAAAATCCGAACTTTGCCTAACCACCGTTTTGATAATCTGGCCTGACCATGTAGTTTTGATTGTTTATTAAACGTTTATGGTCTCTACCGCGTTTCCAAGTTTCATGAGTTGGGTTCAAAGGTTTGTTCAAAACTACAGTAACAGAATTTTGCACGTTTTTCGACATTTAAGCTCCCACCATTTTGTTTCATATAGTTCGACTTTTGATTTTTTATTATAAGCTTTATCATATACTTGAATGGACCTTTGGACCAATTTTGGTGCAAATCGGAGCTATACTTTGCTCAGAACAGAAGTCACGGACTCGTATCTAAAAGAGCCATCATTTTATTTTCACTTAGCAAATTTCGAACTGGATGCCAATTTTTCTCAAAAAAACATTTTTTTTGATGAGGCACATTTTTATCCTGGCGGCAATGTGAACAAACAAGACTACCGCATTTGGGGCTCAAAAAACCCACACGTGATTGTCAAGAAGCCAATCTCAGCAAGTGACAGTGTGGTGTGAATTCATTTTTTTTACCAAAGGTAGTCAATTGGGTATCAAATACAAGGTTTTTACTCGTTCGCAAAGGATCCCAAAGCTACAAATGTGGGAGGGTTTTGATGAAAATTTTAGAATAATTTTAAAACATTGCTATGTTATCATGACCAATCAAGCATTGATGTCAACTGACTGGAAATAAAATTGCGGCAATTAAAATATATAATAACCATATATTATTTTTTTGAGCTCAATTCATGATTTATATTTGTGCGCCAAGTTTTGATATTGTTTGATTTACCAATTCTTTTACGAAATCCTTCTGGTAGTAGGACTCTCCTGCTGCTTGTACTTGTCCTTTTTTTGTGATCGGGAGGTGAATGTTTTTTATGCACAGCGTGTGGGATTCCCATGCTCACGAGCAACTGACTATCCGCTAAAAACCTCCACTGTCAACTCGAGAACCTAGCCTGAAACCGTTTAACAAATCACCTCGGGCCAGGTCTCGTTTTGTTACGCCGTGAAGTGCCTTCAAGCTGGGTGAGCCCTCTTCTAGCGGGAAGGGTAAGAGGAAGAGGAAGTGCCAGATAAGCGATCCCCCAGCCCCAACATCCCCGGCTGCTGTGAGTCCCTTTTATCTTTTAGGACTAAACGAACATAATGCACCACCTGGTTCCATTTATCAACTGACTCGAGCATCACCGCGACAGTACTATCTGGGATGAGCATTTCCGTCTCCATGTAGAGGTTTTGTCGTAGTCTGTCCCATTTCGTGCACGCAAAAAATGTGTGGCAGGCATTGTCTCCCTCTCCTAGGCAAAACCGACAATCGAGGGACCATGACTTACCAATCTTGTGCAGGTAAGACTCAAAACACCCATACTTGCTTAAAAGCTGGGTCAGATAGAAGTCATTCTCACTGCGTTTCAAATTCAGCCAGGGTCTTACATCCGTAATGAGACGCGAAGGCCACCTTCACTTCATGAAATTCACCCAAGACTGCTGCTAGTCATTGAATGAGCGCTGTCTCTCCTCGAGGACAACTGTCTCCCACGCGTCCTATTTAAAAAGCGTGGCGCTCTCTAGCAAGGAGGGCAATAGTTATTATGCCTAAAATAACTCTCACTGCCAAAGCAGAAACTATCAGGTACGAAGATGCAATCCTCAGTGCTCCTCTTTTCTGTACCTGTGCTAAGCGTTTTTGGTAAGCACCCTTACTAAGAATGTCACCCCATATTTCTGCTCTGTACAGTAGCCCTGATCTACAGCACTCATCAAGAGGCATTTTTTTGAAGAGCTGGGTCCCTCTACGTTGGCCATATGTCGATTCAGAGCCAATACCTTCGAAGCAGCTTTCTCAGCCGTTGCCCTGATTGGCTCAGAGGAGCTCACCTTTGAGTCGATCAGTAACCCCAGGTTCTTCATTGCTTGCTTCGATCCGATTAGTACTATACGTCTCCAATACTGATCATCCTTACTCTAGGGATTCTCTTTTTTGTGAAGATGACCACTTCGACTTTTTCCAGTGCTAAACTGAACCCGTGAGTAGTGTCACTTGGCGCATTAGCATACCTAGCCTAAGTTTTGCTTGTTCAGTGATGCATCCAGTGACCAAAACTGCAACATCATCCGCTTGGCAGGTCAAGCCCGAATCATCTGGCATCTCCAGTCTCAGTAGCCTTTCGCAAGACATAATCCGCAGGTTTGGACCAAGGATAGATCCTTCCTTAATTGCAATGCAAAACTCATTACTGGTGAAATCTGCAGCGTCCATAGGAATCATATTTTGTTCTGATTCACTTTAGTCCAAGATCTCATCAACGTTTACCTTGGTTTTAGGTTTTATAAAAATCCAGTACAAATCGTAGATTTAAGAAGCTTTCAAAATCCGAACTTTGCCTAACCACCGTTTTGATAATCTGGCCTGACCATGTAGTTTTGATTGTTTATTAAACGTTTATGGTCTCTACCGCGTTTCCAAGTTTCATGAGTTGGGTTCAAAGGTTTGTTCAAAACTACAGTAACAGAATTTTGCACGTTTTTCGACATTTAAGCTCCCACCATTTTGTTTCATATAGTTCGACTTTTGATTTTTTATTATAAGCTTTATCATATATTTGAATGGACCTTTGGACCAATTTTGGTGCAAATCGGAGCTATACTTTGCTCAGAACAGAAGTCACGGACTCGTATCTAAAAGAGCCATCATTTTATTTTCACTTAGCAAATTTCGAACTGGATGCCAATTTTTCTCAAAAAAACATTTTTTTTGATGAGGCACATTTTTATCCTGGCGGCAATGTGAACAAACAAGACTACCGCATTTGGGGCTCAAAAAACCCACACGTGATTGTCAAGAAGCCAATCTCAGCAAGTGACAGTGTGGTGTGAATTCATTTTTTTTACCAAAGGTAGTCAATTGGGTATCAAATACAAGGTTTTTACTCGTTCGCAAAGGATCCCAAAGCTACAAATGTGGGAGGGTTTTGATGAAAATTTTAGAATAATTTTAAAACATTGCTATGTTATCATGACCAATCAAGCATTGATGTCAACTGACTGGAAATAAAATTGCGGCAATTAAAATATATAATAACCATATATTATTTTTTTGAGCTCAATTCATGATTTATATTTGTGCGCCAAGTTTTGATATTGTTTGATTTACCAATTCTTTTACGAAATCCTTCTGGTAGTAGGACTCTCCTGCTGCTTGTACTTGTCCTTTTTTTGTGATCGGGAGGTGAATGTTTTTTATGCACAGCGTGTGGGATTCCCATGCTCACGAGCAACTGACTATCCGCTAAAAACCTCCACTGTCAACTCGAGAACCTAGCCTGAAACCGTTTAACAAATCACCTCGGGCCAGGTCTCGTTTTGTTACGCCGTGAAGTGCCTTCAAGCTGGGTGAGCCCTCTTCTAGCGGGAAGGTTAAGAGGAAGAGGAAGTGCCAGATAAGCGATCCCCCAGCCCCAACATCCCCGGCTGCTGTGAGTCCCTTTTATCTTTTAGGACTAAACGAACATAATGCACCACCTGGTTCCATTTATCAACTGACTCGAGCATCACCGCGACAGTACTATCTGGGATGAGCATTTCCGTCTCCATGTAGAGGTTTTGTCGTAGTCTGTCCCATTTCGTGCACGCAAAAAATGTGTGGCAGGCATTGTCTCCCTCTCCTAGGCAAAACCGACAATCGAGGGACCATGACTTACCAATCTTGTGCAGGTAAGACTCAAAACACCCATACTTGCTTAAAAGCTGGGTCAGATAGAAGTCATTCTCACTGCGTTTCAAATTCAGCCAGGGTCTTACATCCGTAATGAGACGCGAAGGCCACCTTCACTTCATGAAATTCACCCAAGACTGCTGCTAGTCATTGAATGAGCGCTGTCTCTCCTCGAGGACAACTGTCTCCCACGCGTCCTATTTAAAAAGCGTGGCGCTCTCTAGCAAGGAGGGCAATAGTTATTATGCCTAAAATAACTCTCACTGCCAAAGCAGAAACTATCAGGTACGAAGATGCAATCCTCAGTGCTCCTCTTTTCTGTACCTGTGCTAAGCGTTTTTGGTAAGCACCCTTACTAAGAACGTCACCCCATATTTCTGCTCTGTACAGTAGCCCTGATCTACAGCACTCATCAAGAGGCATTTTTTTGAAGAGCTGGGTCCCTCTACGTTGGCCATATGTCGATTCAGAGCCAATACCTTCGAAGCAGCTTTCTCAGCCGTTGCCCTGATTGGCTCAGAGGAGCTCACCTTTGAGTCGATCAGTAACCCCAGGTTCTTCATTGCTTGCTTCGATCCGATTAGTACTATACGTCTCCAATACTGATCATCCTTACTCTAGGGATTCTCTTTTTTGTGAAGATGACCACTTCGACTTTTTCCAGTGCTAAACTGAACCCGTGAGTAGTGTCACTTGGCGCATTAGCATACCTAGCCTAAGTTTTGCTTGTTCAGTGATGCATCCAGTGACCAAAACTGCAACATCATCCGCTTGGCAGGTCAAGCCCGAATCATCTGGCATCTCCAGTCTCAGTAGCCTTTCGCAAGACATAATCCGCAGGTTTGGACCAAGGATAGATCCCTGAACAATACACGATGTAACTTCCATCATTTGTTGGCCCTGTGTCGTGTTCTCAAACAGGCCTCAATCCTTCTGGTTGTCTCTCAAAAGCCACATTAGATATTCTGGAACTTGAAAAGAGTTTTCCAGCGTGTCCAGAATATCCACCCATCTAGCGAAGTTGAAGGCGTTCCTGACGTTGAGTGCCACCAACAGGATGATCCGTCAGTTGGTGTCTCTATATGCCAATGCCTTTTGGACCACATAACCATCTCTGCAATTGCATCAATGGTGGAGCGTCTTGCTCTAAAGCCGTCTTGCCAAGAAGATGGGTCCCCAGCAGCACGAATCACGTCAGTGAGTCTTCCCTTGATGTGTTTCTCTAGCATTTTCAAAGCAGTGACTAGCATGCATAACGGGCAATATGCAGACAGTGGTCCGGGCTTTTCTTTGCCCTTGCTGTTCAGTACAAGTCTTACCACGTTCAATCGTACCGAGAAAACCCCGTCCCGTAGGCAAGCATTGAATGTGCTGAGCAGTAAGTCCGGACAGTGGTAAAAGGCAAGTTGCAACACCTCAGCTGGAATACCATCGGGACCAGAAGCCTTCCTCAGTTCCAGTGAAATGACTATCTTACCGGTTCTGGTTGTGCGAAGAGTGGACAACATGGATGGGATTGGCGGAAAAGAGTGCCGGCACTATTTATTTCATCTTTTCAACGTCATCTATGCAAGGTTTCTGTAGGGCACCAAGCTTCCTCATAACTAGCTTGTAGCCAAGGCCTCACAGATCCTTGTTGACTTTGTCCACTAGATTTTGATAGCAGCGAGCCTTGCTGTTGTTAATCAATTTTCATAGGCATTTTCTGGCCAACTTATATGCTGCTGCCCAGTTGCAAATCTCATGCCCGTTGAGCCTCACGCCGAAGCTTGTGACACTTTTCCATTTTTCAGCGATTTCAGTCAACCACAAGTATACTGGGGGCTAGCCAAGCTGGAGTTTCCAACAAAGCATAGAGGCGTTGCAAGCAATCAAAATGATGCTCATAATTGAGTTATCAACGTCTTAAACTATCAGTTCTTCTCTCTTCTGCGAATCTCCCTGTAGCGGAGCAACTGCTGTGAGCACCACGATAAACCTCTCGACGTCCATCCTTCTGAAGTTCCACCCAATTGTAGAAGATCAAGAGTACAGACGTCAGGAGACAACATCGCAGCAGAATGCACTGATGGTCACAGGCTGAGTAGTCGTCTAGTTTTTTCCAATTCCGAATCCTCCGTATCAAGGACTCCGAGGCGAATATCACGTCCAGTATGGTTCCTTCACAGCCAAAATGATGAAGTGTCAGCATATTTCTAGTGTTAAGTATAATGAGTACCGTCCTAGCCACCAAATCTAGGATTCGTTTTCTCCGTGAATCTGTTAAGGCATGCTCTATTTGATTACTTCATCGTTCATGTCTCCCCCAACGAGCACGTTGCCATCTGTGTTCGAGACAGCACCCTCCAAAGCATTAAACTTAACTTGGAAAGACGATATCGATTTGTTAGGCATTAGGTACACACCAAAGAAGGTGGTCCCGGAGCACCGAACCCACACGAAACCATCCCCTTGTATACAGCCCTCCACCAGGAAATCACTATTCCGAACCCAGATGGTGGCAGTATTAGTTTTATGAGGATACCACGATGCGAAACCTTCATCATAGTGTTGCTCACTCAAAAGAACAAGGTTGGCTTTCATATCCCTCGCAACCTGCTTAAGCAGATTTTGGGCCATTGAATTGCGGTATAAGTTTAGCTACAACATACGTTTCATCGAAGATTTGATTTTGCTTTAGCTAGGGCTTTCTGGAAAACCGGATATTTTCCTGATCCCAAGACGTTCCCAAAATTCAGTTTTGGTCCAGTATCCTTGCAAGGAATACAGTGTGTTGTACACTCTTTTTGTTTATGTCCCATTTCACCACATTTGTAATATAGGGAACTCCTATCGGGTGCATTGCATTCTTGCGGGGTGGGACTATAACCAAGGCATTTGAAACATGGAAGAGGCACTGCTCTTCTGCATATCCTGCAGGCAACCCACCATATTTGTACTTTGCCCTTATTCAGAAATTATTCGGTGTCCTTTTCGGTCAAGTCAATAATGGCCATACGTTGTCCCTTTTAGTTTGCTAGTGTCAGCCTCGCTTTGATCCTGCCCCCGCTAGAAACCTCCTTTTTGAAAGCCTCCTCTACTTCAGCCATATCCATGACACGTTCAATATCTTTTATTTCGATCGTTGCCATCAGCTTGAGCGAGGCTGTAGTTGCGAATTTACCGAGGAGTTTCCTTCCTGGGTCGTAGATTGCTGCTGTATTGTTAGCTTTTGCTCCAAACTTGATCAATATGTGGCCCGGCCGCGTTGGTAGTTCTACTTTGATGGCTTTTTCATGTCCTTGGGCCTCATATTTCCCCTGATACCCCGCAGCACTTCTGCGTAGGATCGGCTATCTTGGTGTGCCCATCAAGTGCCTCTTCCTTCCTTTTTTTCTCCCGATCTCCTTTTGTTGGGCTAGGCGCCATTCTTTTATTGATGTTTGATGGTAGAGTTATCTGCGCGTGCCGTTTAGACTTTTCCCTCAGCACTTCTTCAACCCTCTGCTCTTCCTTGGCTTTCTGGTCTTCTTTGGCCTTTCACCAGCTTTTTAAGGTTTAGAAGCTCCTCTAATTCAAGGAGCTTAACCGTTACTCCTTTTTTGGTTTTTGGCGAGGTGCATGAAGATTGTATTCTTTTAAGAACATCTCCGACTTTTCAGATTGGTCTTTGTTCTTCATGCCGCTAGGCGGTAATTTTACTTTGCGACCACCTGTCTTGAAAGAGGTTATCGGTCTTCATTTTTGAGTACCGTACTTTCGGTACATTTTCAACGGTGGGGATGAAATCACACAACGGCGCTATATTTGTTTGGTCACTTCCGTCTTTTCCTGCCGTAATCTCTTTGTGGACTTCAGGATGGTTCGTTATTATTTCGGGAATTCGTTCCAATTTCTTGGGTTCCCCCTTGGAGCCACTTTCTCCCTTCATGTGTGTAGTCGCCTTCTTGCTCCTGTGATTATCTTTGCAGAGCAGGGCGGCCTTATGGGACAAGTAATCATAGCCAGACCAGCGCTCATTGGAAGTCCATCTCAACCGAACCTACACCACCAACCCAACGGTGCGAACTTCGAACGTACTCCGAGGCCTGCCAAGGTTTAACCGTGACGGAGACTGCATGATAATGAAATTCGATCCATTCACGCACGAGTGTCACCACGGCACTACCGTGCAAAGCAACTAGGTCCAAACTATCATAGCCGCCAGTTCAAAGTATCAATTCTAGTTCGTTGACCAGAGCGTAGTCCAGATTCAGTCAGGGTCAATACCTGTCATCCCAGGAGGGAACCACGGCGCTCCCCAAAGAATGCTAGCCTCCAAGAGTGCCCCTGCTGACCTGCATACCTTCCTGCGGGAATTTCCTTGGGTTTGTGGGGCCGAAGCTCGCTAAGGAATACTAGTCTCGAAGAGTATTCGTGTCAGCCAGCATTCCCCCTGCGAAAGATCCTTAAACAATGGTTGTCTTTCAAAAGGGGAGGCCAATAAAGTAATTATTTACTTTTGAAAATAATGGTACCTACGAGAAATTCACCTTTTGGTTGTTCATTCATGCAATTTACCTGGTAAGCCTATTACAGCTTTTACAGTCTTACACTCGAAGAAACGTCCACCTCGTCAAAAATTTCATACAACTCTTGGTTGTATCAAATCCGAAATTGGTGCCTAGCTAGGTTTGCTCAAATTATTCGCCTCAGGACCCGTCTTTCGAAGACTTTCTATATGTTTGTGAATGCCCAAGGTAGAGTCTATGTTTCACATCTATAGTATAGCACAGGTGTTATTACAGATTAGTATACTTGGAGCTGTATTTTCCTGTGTATGAAGCTGGTCATCAAAGTTTTCAAAACTGCACAACGGAATAAAAGAGCTTATACTCAAAGAGAACCACCTTTTTTGGATAACACCTGTTATCCAAAAAACATTACCCTTCTTTCACTCTCTTCAGTTCTTACCAATTGTAACGTGTCATGCCTACCTTTGGTTTAGATGATATTATCAGACACATCTCCCTATATGGGCAGACCCAAATTTTCAAGTGGTCATCACTTCACATCCCCTTATTAAGTTGGATGTCTGTAGCTTCTACAGTTTTGCAGAGCTGTGAAAGACAAACGAACAGTCGGATAGGTGGGTGGACAGATAGACGCAATTTCAATAAGGTTTTGTAGCTTAGAATGCGTTAAAAAAAATTAAAAGCATGAACTGAATATTCAATTTTAATTATTTTCGGCATTGAAAATTAATTTGGTAGTTTGTTTGCAGGTTAACAATTGCCCAAAGCAAAACTTGATAGAAAATGGACAGCTTGACTTCTTTAAATAACTATTTGGACAATGGGTTCTTGACTTTCTCCATATCTACTAAGGAAGTATTTTCATTTAGAACTGCGATGAATGAATCAAATATCACGAAGCTTCCTCTGAAATTTAGCAGTCGGACGTTAAGTATGAGTTTGTAGGAGTTAACATATTCATTGCAAACTGTAAAATATCTCGTAGTATGTGTTGTTTTCAAGATAACTGGAGTATTTTGCAGTGTATTTTCTCTCTCAATTAATTTTTTTGCACACCTGTAAATTTCCTTTGTTTCATTCAATGACACCAATTACAAGTAAGATTATAGTATTATTTTAAAGGTTTTGTTTAAAAAATTAATACCCAATTAAAATAAGTTGAACAAATGGACAGTCCATTTTATTAGAAACTTCAAAGGCTAAAACTAACAAGCTTTGCAAAAAACTCATTGCTGAGGGTCTCCTAGAAGTTTAACGCTGAAAAAAATTTCAAATTTCATAAAAAGACATGACCCCTCTTTTTGCCGATGATTGCTAATTAGGGCATCGAATGAAAGGTCTTGGTGAGATCTTTCCATATCAAGTCTTAAAATTGTATTATCGATGAGAACGTGCGTAGGTTTGTGGGAAGAACACGAAAAAAATGTCCAAGTATAGATACCTCGTCATCTTTGGTGCGACAGCCCAAGCCGGGGCCTGGTCTCCAGAGATTGAATACCTGTGGATCCAAAAATCAGAAAAAAATCACAGAGGTAAGTCTTAGTACACACTGGAGTAAAAATGCCCTAGTACGTTGAAATTCACTCACGCATGTTGGTAATAGTCCTATTTGTCAATTTCACATTTACATATTTAGGTAGGTACCTTTTTTTAGGCAGGTACCTTAAAATTTAACGAAATTTCATATTGAAGTATTCATCTAGAACACAATGTTTTTCTGAAAGTAACAAAATAATCAAATGATATGTAATAAAATTACATCATTTTGAATTTCTTAAGTTATGTTTACAATAATGCATTGCACGATATGCACTTTCCTTCAACCCAGACACTATGGTTTTGTAGATATTTTCACAAAATTGTAGAATGAGTTGGTATTGTGGTTGCTTTTATGTCTTTTTTGATTCAAGAAAATCCGTAATGCAAAAGCGGAATGGTTGCCATTTTAAATAGAAAATGGGTGAACTTCCAAAGTCTTTCTTCAATTTAAGAAAATGGTGACCATGAAATTCAACTGCTTTTTGGGTATATTTATGAATTGCTAAAGATGTTAGTAAACATTTGAATAGCATATACCTTAGATGTTGAAGTTCGGGAAAAAAACAAAAATTTATTCAATATTCACCATTTCATTTTACGGGTCCTAATATTAATTGTTGAATAAACCCCAAAGATATGAATAAAATACATATATTATATCTGAAGCTTTCATATAAAACCCAACTAAACTCGTAGTGGCTGAGCCGACATAAAATGCATATTGTTCCACAGCCGTTGTAATACAAGGAAATCTAAGCCACTTTAACTACACGTAATATTATTTGATCATTTTGAAATTTTTGGGATGAATCAGTCTTAGAAATAACCACTTGTGTGTCAAATTTTATTGATTTTAAAGGTACCCTTACGATTTTGTCCAAGAAAACATAGTATTGATAAATCATACCACTGCTAACAAATTTGAGAGAGATTCGACTTTTAATGTTTTTTTTTGTTGTTGTACTCATATAGATACACTTCCATGACTTTTACAGATTTTCAGATGAAATCAGTCTCATTGTTATGGGAGATACCCGAAAATTTCATACATTTCCACTCTTCTAGTCCCCTCGATACAGTGTAATGATTTTAACTTGCCGACGAATCGAACGTCAAAATTTCTGAAGGAAATCTGAGCCGACCTCTCATCGGTTCTATACGTGAAGTCATGGAATATGACAACGGAATGTACCCCTCAGGTCAACAAGTTCGGACACTCTTTGTCTACCCCGACGTGGCTGCTGGCTAGCTAGCTGGTTCAGAGAGGAGTTTCGTTGCGGGTCTTATGCAAGCAGACTTAGTCCGAAATACCGAAAATTCAGCCACCGGTTCACATGCCCGATTTACTAACGTGTCAAACAACTTCTATCGACTACTTTAAAATGCAGCTTCCCATCTCGGAGGAAATAAATCAAAACAACCGCCAAAAATACGCGTTCTCGAATGCAAAGTACTAAATATCCTACGCTAATAAAAAACCTCAAAACAAATTATGGTCCCGCGTACTGACCACGACGCGAAATCGGCCATCGACGGATTACAAGAACCCTACCCTCTTAGCGGCATACTCACCGTTCGACGACATTGTTCCGCTGAAAGAGAAGGGTTTAGCTGGAAAGGAAAGACGTGATTAGCCTAGCAATTCATATTCGTTTTAATTGTCCTTATTTTATGCAAAATGAATGTCATAAAGCTTAATGGTGCCTAAATAATAAAGGTCCTCGTATTATGAATAAATCTTAGGCTGAGTAATGATTTAAAATGAACTTTGTGCTGTCAATAAAAGTATCAAAATTTATAATTGTTTCCTATTTGAAATTGACACTTTTCCAAATAATTCCTGTTATTTGATCAGTTATAATGATGATTTTGGGAGCGTTGTGGTTACAAATGCCAATTGTTTTTGATTTGTTTCTGGTTATTTACCAACTGATCTAAATTTAAACCACAAAACATATATATCCATACACAATGCATTAAATTGTTCAATGAAACTAGTTTTCCACTAGCCGGTTGCTTTTCGTCTTCTCTTTTTGATGCATATCCTCTAATTGAAAAATAATCATTTTACCTTTAAGAAACCATATATCTAAATACGAATATTTGCCTGCTGTTGTAATCTTGTTTGAAGCTTGGATTTGTTATTGGTTTGAACAGTGAAAACCAAGGCTTTCAAGAACCTTGAAAAAAAAAAAATAAAATGAATATCTGAGAGGAAATCTACGAAATGAAACAATTTAAGGCCATGAGAAATAACTTTTGGGAAAAATCCGTTAATTATTTGATCAAACGTTATTCTCATATCTGATAGTAGAATAATATTTTTCTTATTTTTAAGAATTTACTAAACCAAAACTAGAATTTGCTGTTACGTTATTGTGCTATACAGAAAAATCAAACATTAAAACTTTGAAGTAGGATATCCTTAATGAAGTTTAATATTACTTAACATTATCTTGAATGCGCATATAAAAGGTAGGGAAATCGGGGGGAAAAAATTCGAAACTAGGCAAGAAATTCACCGTTTTGTTATTTCAAATATTTTCGTGGTCCGTCTTGGAGCTACTGTCTTTTGTTTGAAT
The DNA here is from genome assembly GCA_963969285.1 of Odontomyia ornata. Lineage (NCBI taxonomy): Eukaryota > Metazoa > Arthropoda > Insecta > Diptera > Stratiomyidae > Odontomyia > Odontomyia ornata. Next base: position 280,602,001 of record OZ017739.1, on the reverse strand, counting down.
TATTAAAAATCTCTCTCCAGTACTTCAAAAATTAAAGTTTATGAATGAAAACGAATTGCTTCCCCATAAGAATTTTCTTTGCATACGAGTTGCTTAATGTGTTTCAGAAGCGATGTTAACCAGGAGAGACGTATTTATCGAAACAGTTTTCCATTTAAAAATAAATGCAAGTTAAAAATATTCAGGGGACGTTATATTCCCTTATGACTGTCTTAAATGTGCAGATATATTGAAATTTGAAACCCGACTGTATTTTCACTTGTTGAATACTACTCTGTCTTCATTAAAAATGTCACGAAAAGTATTGAACCAGTGAAAAATTAAGGGGTTTTTAAAAAAAACCTTCCCTAATGCAAATGTTTGCAAACATTTGATAACTAAAAATTTCCAAACTTAGAAATAATCAAAACTTAAGTTTTTTTCGAAATTTCAATGTTGACAGAATTCAGCCTAACATGTTTCAAATGCATAGAAAATTAAATTCTACAATAAACCAGTATAAACATATACGGTGATTATAAATTTACTATGAATATCATGAAACAAAGTTTATGACAAATAAAAAGTTGGCAGAATACGGACAACTAAAAATTGTGGATTATCGATACAGGTTATTGTCTAGTCAAAATGGAAATTAAAGCCGGAGTAACCTACGGCAGAACTAAAGTAATATATGAGAGATGTGCCTCATCGTATTTTTTGTAAAAAGACAATCAAATCATCAACTGATCAATCAATCTATCACGAAATCGACTGCTATTTGACTACTTATACTGTATCAATAATTAATTACGTTCATGCATGTATTAAAAACTTGAACACAATTCTCCTTTCTCTTCTAAATGTAATTGTAAAATTCTAAACTCTTCCTCTCAACAGATTAAGAAAAATTAAAAGCCTAAACTCTCTGAAATCAATAAACTCAAAGCCTCAGCAACGTTTACGTTTGACAAAGGGGGAAAAGAGCAAAGTATCGTGTGACTAAAAATTAAAATCAAATTGAAGCTTTTTATGAAAACCTTTTCCCTTCTTTTTCTTTTTAACTCACATCATCCTAGCTTTTTTATGTGTGACGGTACCATGTCGGCAATGACAAGTGTATTAGGCAGCTGATGGGGTGGTGGCGGTTGCTACTGTGGAGGAGATGGCGCAGTTCCTAGAGCAGGCGGCCACTTCTAAAAGTATAATCCTATTGTGATTGTTACTGTGGCATGTTTCGACTGTGCTGTTGTTTCATTCATCACAACGCTGATACTCAACTCCTGCGACAGATCACCTTTGGAATTGGTTTAATCTCGGTAACTAATTCATTTTCAATGCAAAGCAAATCGAGACGATCCTAATATGTGCTTACCTTGATGGCAGTACCCAAATGTTCGAAATGCCCTGAACGCCAATACGATGCAAGTAAGACTCAGCTACCGTAGGAAATCGAAATAAATAACAACATTCACAGCCTGTATATCGATACCACGTGCAGAAAGATCATAGCAGACTAGATTTCGGTATAGCCCCTGAAGGTTAGTACATGCTTCATTTTCAATTTATTTGACTATTGCAATTCTATCATTTATCACTAGCATCCTTCACAAAAACTCTGCACATCAATTAATTGCAAAACTCGTTACTACACTTGGAATGCAACCGCTTGACTCTTGCAACGTGGAATCCTCATCCCGCGCGAACCGTACGTCATCCTTCCTTTTCCCTTTTGACACCTGTCAAATCGCAGTTCAGTTGCAGTAAGTGGCAAAAAGGTCGCTCCCGAACCGTTGACGTCAATAGCGTAGGATACATGGATCTGCTGATCGGCGTCAGTGGCGTAGGGCTAATTTATTACAACAGATTAGGTAATTTTCGATCTATTTTGAAAAGATTTCTTGCAAACCATTTATATGATACCACACAAAACTACATTTGTTGAAAAAAAAATTTTAAGGGTTATCTCCCTTCAAAAGGAGAGCCCGTGAAAACTGTCAGGAATCTTTATACTCCACATTTGAAAGAAATCATCACTAAACCGTTCACAAAGTTTGATAATTATAGCTTCCTTAGTTTTTGAAAAAACTGCTATGATATTCAAATGCACCAATGCATGACGGATGGACACAGGTTTCGATTTAAATAGGATTTTGAATTTTAGTACAAAATGCTTAATTATCAGCAATTATCCATCATGATATGACATAATATATCATTATGAGCCTTTATCCCTGCTTCTTCCTTCACTATCTATAAGTAACATCCAAAATCTGCACTGATCGCATGGGGACCAATATTCAAAACAATCATGAGCTTTATGAAATTTGTAACCAGCCGGAGGTCTCAACGAGAACTGAATGCCGGAGACTAGTGGGGAAACTGAGAAAATGCTGGTTTGACTCGGTTCTTGAAGACAGTTCATCGCTGTTCGGATTTCAAAAGTGAAGGATGCGGTCAATTGACGAAGACTGCTGGAGGCGATTGTTGCACGAAGCGAAAGCTCAAGAGGGACTGTAGCGCTACGAAGAAGGAAAAGTATTTGCACGTTGAAGTTCTCACTATTTACAACGTATACCGGGTCACTGTCGGCCTACTCGCTACACAGTATCGCATTTTTGCTCCGAGATGCAAAGCAATAAGATTTTAACCCATCCAAAAATTTTATGTCAAGAGAACGTACCTATAAAAGTTTTCATATCAAAAAATATGTAACTATGAATTGCTGAAACAAACCGCCTTCTTTTCCACCGATAGATTGAACAATTTCAGCTGGGAGGAAAATATTGGAGGAATATAACAGGCCAATTGAAAAGTCCCTGGTCTGATACACAGATGGCGGTGCTAGTATTAAATCCATGTAATTTTTAATTAGTACTAACCTTCAAACGATACGTGTCAAAATTGGACAGCAGTCCGACCACTAGTTTATGAGATATTGCGTTGTGAGTGTAGCTACTTTTGTTATTTGAAAAATGGATGGAAAAAAAGAATTTCGTGTGCTGATAAAATATTGCTTTTTGAAGGGAAAAAATACATTTGAAGCAAAATCTTGGCTTGGTGAAGAGTTTTTGGGGTCTGCACTAGGAAAACCAACCATCATTGATTGGTATGCTAAGTTTAACGTGGTGAAATGGGCACCTAAGACGGCGAATGCAGTGGATGCCCAAAAAAGGCTGTCACTGACGTAAAGTGAAGTCGATCAAGATAACAGACATTATGAAGATATTATCTGAATGTGTACATCATATCATTCACGAATATTTCTATATGAGAAAGCTGTGTGCAAAATGGGTGCCGCGCGAGCTCACAATCAATCAAAAGCAACAACGTGTTAATGATTCTGAGCAGTGTTTGAAGCTGTTTAAGTGCAATAAACCTGAATTTTTACATCTATATGTGACAATGGATGAAACATGGCTCCATCATTTTACTGCGGAGTCCAATCGACAGTCAGCTGAGGGGACTGCACACGATGAACCAAATCCAAAGCGAGCAAAAACACAACAGTCAGCTGGCAAGGTTATGGCATCAGTATTCTGGGATGCGCAAGGTATAATATTCATTAATTACCTCCAAAAGGGCCAGACCATCAACAGCGATTATTATATAGCATCATTGGTTCGTTTAAAAGATAAAATCGTTAAAAAAACGGCCCCATTTGACCGGGGACTTTTCAATTGATCTGTTATTTCGAAATGGTGAGGTTCCGATGATCGAACTAATTAATAGTTATTTCGAGCGAACGGATCGGGCTCACAGTGTCCTCATTAAGGGGTTTGTAAAAAAATGTGTACAGGACGTGTTCGTCAGTTTGTGCGGCAAAGCAAGTTTTCTCAGAAATCAGAGAAGCTAGAATCATCATATCTTGTGACCAGCTCAGAAGTTTCTGGTTAACGAAAGTTTGGTGGACAAAAAAAATTCAAATATTTTGAGGCGACACTCCTTATATCAGCATGTGAACCCTTAAAAATGTTTTCCAGTGATGGTATCCAAGTAGGTTATCTAATGAATAAGCTTTTGAAATTGTAACACCAGCAATTGAAATTGTCATATCAAGTGTGGAGTGGGCAAGGGAAGTGGAAGGATATGATATGATTGTATATGTGTGTGTCTACCCACTCTCCTTATGATTTGATACCAGTGGACTGAAAAATCTAAAAAAACATGGAGGTGGTTTTTTATAAGTACATGTCTCAAAATTAAAAATTCATAATACTTTTCACATCGTTAGGGTACCCTTTAATGCAATAAAACTTTATGTCCGGGTGGCTACTTGTGAAAGACCAAATAGCATTTAATCAAGTTATGGCGGTTTCAATTTTCCTGTACTAAAATAAGGACTTTACACAGTTATAGAAAGAATATATTTATATTTTAAGTATTTTTGAAAAATTTGCACAATGACACGGAATGGAAAAAATTTCTAAATGCATCAAAATAAATTTCTTATAACAAGAAAATCAAATTTTTAGTATTTTCTTCTTATATCGATCCCTTAACGGTCGATTCAACCACTCATTTTCAGAATAGCATCATTTTCTTATTATAAGAACTGACTGCGCGATTTCAGAATTTGAGAATTTATATGGAAATTTAGGGTTGAATGATGGCAAGGAAGTTATTTCCAAGCTAGTTTCTAGTAATCAGAAAATAATTACTCTCTTCAAGAAAATATTTCTCACAATTCCCTGAAAACTAGAAATCACATCGGCAGGAAAATTTTCGATTTCTAAAAGTTTCTAAAAATTAGAAATATTTTCTGAATTTTTGATTCTCCTGGACATTTTTGTTCAGTTGGCTTCTTTCAGTCGTTTACGTTATTTGTTATTGAGTTGCAAATATTATCAGTGCGGTTAGTCATTGTGTGATAAGTGTGACAATTGAATCCTCATTTTAAACATTTGGGCCGGTAAGTAAAATGCTCTTTGTGTTTAGTGGTTTAATAAAAGGTAACCATTCAACTGAGTATTACCTGGGTATTTTTCAAGGTCAATAGGATACAGGGTCTATTCTAAATGCCAGTTATCGAAATCAGCTTACCTGAATGAGTACTGCAATATCATCTAAGCAAAATTTCATATATTGTTAGTTGTTAGCAGTGGGAAAATTTTAATTTGAACAGAATACAGAAAATTGATTTCAATTCAAATTCTATTTGATACTTTTTCTGTTCAAATTTTTCCGCTATTCTAAATTAACAATAATATAAATTTTGCCCGGCTGACATCATTAAGCTGATTTCAACAACTAGCGTTTGGAACAGACTTTGTATTCTATTGATCTTGTGCATTTTCTACAAAATTTAACACGGCAAACTGGTTGAAGTCTGACCAAATATTAAGCTTTTGATTTTCTTATAAAAACGCGGTTCACTCACATCATGAGTAGAAGTTTTCAATATCGTTATTTAGTTCTATATCCTCGAAGAAACCTTTGCCGTTATTTAAGAATTTTGCTGGACCCGTCAATAAGGCACTAATTTATGAAAAAATGCATTGACACAGAAAGATATTTTAAATTAAATCCAAACGATCTGATTTCGGAAGATACTCAAGAATGCATGCAGTTCAGAAGAAATATTAATTTTTGGCCTGTGATATCACTAGGATATGCTTCTTTATTCAAATTCAGTTAATTCAAAATAGAAGAGAATTTCAATATTTTGACAGCATTGTATGATGTGTACTCCACTATCAAACCTGAGTAAGCTCAACACAGCAATGAAAATAGCCAGCAACATGACAGGCAGTTATTATATGATGTTTTTGTAGAGTGGGTAATGGAATTTGAGATCGATTTATTCATAAGTAAGAAACATATTCCCTTGTAGAGTTTTTAATGTGCAAGATTATTTCTTTGTTAAGGTGTTGGAATTGGCCTCGAAACATTGAAATATATCATCCCACAAGATTTAGAGAAAATTTACCCCCGTAATATAGGCTTATTAGCAAAACCCGATATAATTTATTGTAACGGCAAAGGGACAATGTAAGCTATATCTTTTTTTTTGTATAATTATCCAGAATCAAAGTAAATATTCCATGTAAAAATTTTATTTTAGTTATCTGACATTTCCATTTTTTTTTTTTTGATTCACGACTGACTAAGTAGGAACACTGAATCTAATTCCTTATCACGACTATCGTCTGGGTGTGGATGTAGTGGTAATCATCTCCAACGCCGCCGAAATTGAGTTTCTGGCTTTGTAATAGATTACAATCACATATATTAAAGTAATTTTCACTAGTTTTCAATGTTTAAATAGAAATTAGATTACAATCCATCATCATCTGATGGATACGCAGTTTTTAAAGCCTGAGACGATGATAAAGTGAGAGCAGTTCCACTTGGTAGAAGCTCGTGGATGACGTTCTGGAGGCATATACAACTTACAATGCTTACATGAAAGACAGGGACTAACTGCAAATCTCTGACCAAATTGTAAATAAATATCCAAGCGAAAGGAAGGTAAAATATCAAATTATTTGAAATTATTTATCGAAGATCAAAAAGGAACAATTTAAGGATTTCTACTTTCACTTATCTGGTGATATCTGGCAAGGTTGATTACAACGCAAATATAGGAACACTGCCACTTGCGAAAAGTTGGTCGGTCTCCTTTCGAAAAGGCAAAAAAAAGTCTCGAAAGGGATTACTCAAAGCTGTGCACGTTCCAAATTTTAGTGATGAAACTTATTTAAGCAACAAATAATTGTTAAAATTTTATGAAAAGCCATGGGAAACCGTAGAAATAAAGTGACTTGAGACATCTGAAGCTAGACTTGAATCCTTCAAGGCACCATATGTATCCCTCCGTGAAATCCTTGAAGAGTGGCCAGCATATAAGAAGCAAAACGGAGATAGACTGGTATCTTTATGTTTTTCTGCAGTTAAAATTAAATTTATTTCTTTGATTTTAGATTGACATTGATTTTGAGGCCAACATTTCAAATAAAAATAGCATTTTGGCAGAGTGGGAGTCATTTGTGGACAACATCGTTTCATATATGGAATGAAACCTGAAAGAACCACATCGAGAGAAACCTGGAAAAGGTACTTGAATACTAATTATTTGGAGAATTGATCCTTATGAAGTCCATTCACAGTCAGCAAGAAAACAAATAGGCAAGACGTCCTTATATTATATGGGCTGCATCAATTTCTTACACCTACCGGACAGACCAAAGATAAGGACAGGAAAATATGGAAATACAGCATGTTAAAAATAAATACTATCTCCAACTTACAGAGATCAATTATATTGGGCAAGGATAAATACTTGCAATATCCACATTTAAAATGGTAGCCATTTATGGTACTAGTTGAATCTAACGTAGATGATATTTTAAATGCATTTTCGGTGTTTGATGACCATTTGTATAAATTCAAGACTGTAATACCTGTAGAAGAGATCTCCTGCACCTATAAAATAATTTATGTATTTAATTTAAAATACCAAGAGGAATTCAAATTTATTTGTAAGTTTTTGCAAGCATTCTTCTTTAAAAATGAACTGAACATATCACCTTCAGTGTCAGGCTCCTTAGTGAAATCAGCTTTTTGTCAAACGAAATTAGGATTGAGCGTACCAAATGATTTAAAATTTGCCATATCATTGTACTCGTAACTTGAATTTGTAGTGTACAACACAATCCAATGCAATTTATGTGAAAGAACACTAGAAAATGTCGATCAATTGTTTGTTCATTACAAATTCACTCATAATCTTAAAAGCATACAGAAATTTACTTGTCCATATCAAATTTACCTCAAATTTTTCAACTTGTTCTGCATTTTAAAGGGCATTGTAAAAAATCTCATTCAAATGACCAGAATATTGAAACAGGCAAAAACTATACTTGTGCTAATCAGGTATCGTACAATCTTAGTACAAACGAAATTGAAGATGAAATAAGCCACAGTGTACCCCATTGTAATTTCGAAAAAGAAAATTGGCAAGATTCCTTTTTAAGTTCTTGTGTACATTTCAAAGCCATTTAACAACAAAATGACCTTTGGAAATTGTAAACGCAATATCTCACTTATTTGAAAAAACGAGTGGTGGAATTTTAGATTTTCTAAAGAGTCTTCTGCCAATACAATCAGAAATCACAATATTTTTCAAAATCTAAATACCGTACACAAAATTAATAAATTTCTAGAGACACAAAAAATTTTCGGATATCATCAAGAATTTGTAGTATCAAGTTCAGGTTGTGAAAAATGAAAAAAAGGGATTCCAAGCTTAGAAAAAGTTGAACTAAAAGGAACCATGCTCGATATTGAGTTTCAAATGAAATCTTTTTTTGAACTGCCAGAACTTCTTGACCGGACGTTAATCTACATGGATAAACTTTCCAAAGGAACTACTCATATAAGTAATTTCATTCAAGGAGCCTTATGGAAAGATATGACAGCCAAATACGAGGATGGAATAAATGTACCGTATTTTATATATAATGATGATTCTGAAGTAAATGATCCTATTGGTAGTTATTCAGGGGTCCAAACTGTTTCAGCTTTCTACTTTCAATTTCCTACGATCTCTGATAAATATCGAAACTCACATTTGGATCATATTTTTCCCGCGATCCCCTAAAATTGTCAAAGAAGTTGGAAACGAGAATGTTTTGTATGCGCTTGGTGAGCTCATTAAACTTCTCGAAATAGAAGGAATGAAAATAAACACCCTTACTGGAAAAAGAAGAGTACACTTTATTCGAGCACTTATCGTCGGTAATAATCTTACGTTAAATCGAATGTTGGGATTTTCAAGAACATTTTCCCATACGCATTTTAGCCGATTTTGTTTGTTAAGTAAAGAGAAAACTAAATCATCGATCGTTGAATGTAAAGATATGTTGCGTTCAATTGAAAACTATGATAGGTACATTGAAGCATTAGACTATGCTTCTTCAGGAGTATATGAAAATTGCATTTTTAACTCCTTTCCTTCATTTCATGTAACACAAAATTATGCAGTAGATTTTATGCATGATGTTTTCGAAGGAATCATTTCGTATGGACTATTAAACTTCTTACAGTCTTTCATTAAAAAAGGCTACTTTGATTTAAATCATTTAAGCTATCGCATTCGTAATTTTGATTATGGTGAACTAGATATTCGCAATGAATGTGAACCGATTAAGAAACAACATTTGAAATCGACATTTTAAATTTTTTTTCGCTATTTGTTGGACACTACATTCCTCATGGGGACATTGTGTGGAAATATACAAATATATTGTATGACCTGGTCCAAATGTTATTATCACCATCGTTTATTTATGAGGACGTTGAAAATTTGAAGGCTAAAATTTCAGAGCATCATTCGTTATATACATACATTACTCTTTAATGATAGCTTGAAACCCAAACACCATATTCTGACACATTATCTTCCGTGATTATTCAATCCGGACCACCAAAGTCTTTGTGGGCAATGAGATTTGAATCCAAACATCGAGAGCCCAAACGATATGCCAATGTTTGCGCTTCTCGCAAAAATTTAGCACTTCTGTGACAAAAAAATTTGCTATAAAGTTACTTTTTACTACTATATAAATTTGAAAAAATTATTGATAATGAATTTTTAAATAAAAACATCTGCAATAAATTCGAGAACAAAGAATATTTTAACTCAATTGCATCAAAAATTATGTAATTTATTCTTATTCGAAAATTAAAATTAGAGGCACGGAGTATAAAAATAATTACTTTTTCGACATGTCAGAGCAATTTTTCAAAATAGTTGATATTATATCAATAGTATCAAAAGGGAGCAGGAAATCATGTTTAATATTAAAGAAAGTAGATATTCTTGAACATGATGAACATTTGAACTGTTTTATTGTTGGTGAAGAACTTGATATGTATAGCATTATGGATATTGATAATGTAAACACAGAGAAGCCAATTAATTTAAATACTTTGCCAGATGGCACAAGAATCTTCAAAAGAAGGAATTAGTGAAATAATGAATTTATATGCTTTGTATAAAATCATAATGAATTATACGATTTGAAAAAATGTATGCAAAACTAAAATTGAACGTAAAAGATGTTTTATTTCACTCTTAAGCCTTTAAAATTTTACCTTTTTTTCAGAAAGGAAAGAAGGGTCCAAGAGATATTTTCTCGTCATATGGATCCCGAAGACCTTACTTAAAACATGTATTAAAAGGAATAAATTGAGAACGTGTTTCTTACAATGAAGCAAAATTTACTTGTTATGATTTACTAGGTGTCAGAATAATCATGATTAAAATGATCCTTGCTTTCTAGCTACTAAGAAAAATAGGAGTCAAGATGAAACTATAATTTCTACATTTGATTTTCTGGAGTCACACTCGAACCACTTGAAATGATCCTTTAATTACGTAGCTCAATATCGTTCTATATTTTCTTGAAATGGTTGTCTAATAGATTGGATTTTAGAAATTTTTTCGTTTCGTGCAGTGACATCATGTAATTAAAAAACAGATGTTGAAATTCACTCAAATAGTAGGATTCGTAAGTATAAAAATATGCCCAGTACATTTGTATGGATACCTTTAAACTCATTGCACTTAAATAGTAATGCAAAACGTGCTTATACACTATATGTTTCATAAGAATGAAATCATATTCTCTGAAGTCCTGGCCGTTTCATTTTTTTTCCGATAGCAAAAAAAAACATTCTGCGATTTGTCTACCATTGAGTGTTTGATCGAACCAGACACTAAATTTTTGATTAGATCTTTACCAATTTTTGAAAAAAGATTCACAACAAAAGTGTCTTTAAGATTTTATTCAGTCAATGTTATTTATGATATTCCAACAAAATAACAATTAGCTTATAAGGAGTAACAATTGTTTCTCTTTGGAAGCAATTATGTGTTTGTTATTGATGTCATCAAAATTGCTTATGAGGTTATTCATTATTGGTATGAGCGTAGTTATATCTACTAAGCTTTTTAGAGTTTTGTAAAATAATTTTACAAAACCGTCCGTCCGTGTGTCACAGCTATTTTTCTCGCAAACTACTTAAGCTAGAAACATGAATTTTTGTATGAAGGTGTAAAGTAGTGCTCTCTTTAAGCTTCAACTACAAAAAAGTTTATCATGTTTTTTAGGGGGGTTTCCCCACAGAGGGGAGTGGCACCCGAAAAAAAATTTCATCAGAGGTAGCTGATATTGATATCAAATGAAAAGTCTTGATAAGAGCTTTTCAAAACAGGCCTTAAATTGACATTTTTGCTTCGAGGTGCACACAGGGAGGGAAAATACACGAAAAATTTGTTCCCCCCTCGTGATTGGACATAATCTGAAAAAAAAATTATGGAGGTAGGCCTTTATGAGCGCAACAACAACAAATGCGTTAGAAGTCAAAATTCGCTCAACTTTAGTAGTAATAGTATGATTTTCAAATTTCACATTTACCCGAATAAAATCATATAAATATCTTTAAACTCAACCAAATTCGATATTCAAGTAGTCTTATTAAAGGTCCTTATATTCTATAAGTTTGATGGAAATCGAATGATATACACGGAAGTTAAAGCCATTTGAAATTTCTCCAGTCACAACAACAATAACACATGATTTAGGTATTTTATGGACTTTCCGTCAAATCAGACACCGTAGCTTTGACTTGATCTTCATAACATCTTCAAATAAGATCAATAACATAAATTTTATTAGAAATTCATTATTTGAGGGGTTTTTCTTAATTTTGCAAAAAAATGGCGAACGTTGAAAATAGAGAAACAATGGATTTTCTTTTAAACGTGCTCATCTTTGACATGTTTCTTGACTTTATTCGTTGTTGGTAACTGCATTTCGGAGAAGTTGCATACAAAACCCTTCTGACATAAGCATAGGTCTGCATACCCAACTTGTTTGGCATCTTTTTTCGTTACGGATGTAGTTTGTGCAGCTTTGAATGAACGTAAAGTATTTCAGACGCAGCGCTAGTATTAGAACTTTGTGGTGTGGATATGCTTGGTGTATCTTTTGTTTTGGATATGGATATGCAACATGCAACATGTAGTAGGTATATTTTGTTTTGAATAGCTGCAGATTTAAAAACTTGGGTATTGGTGGCTGCTGGAATTATATATCGAACTATCAGTCTACTTGTGGTCTGATTCACAACGGAACTCCTTACCCAACTAGCTAGCCTGCGAGCAGTCACCAACGTAGTAAACATGGCCAAGCTATTGAAGGATAGTATGGTTTACTGCCGTATCTCAAGGTTACACGTCTTCAAATCATTTGCTAAATGGGTTTGAATTATCGTCGGCAAATTGTAACGATGGACGATTCTGAACCGGAATTTCATAAAGCCTTGTAGATACTCGTAATCAAACATCTATTAAATATACAAATAAATGTTCAACTATTCCTTTCCATTACGAGGAAGAGATTGATAATCTTTTTGACTGCGTTCAAAAATTACCTTTACCGTATTTAATGCACCCTATGTAGTTAATAGCTTGTAAATTTTTTCTTGGTTTTAATGCAATGAATTGGTTTTAATGTAATTGAATTGCATAAATGTAACGAATCAACAGCACTACGATTTGGGAATATTTTCATTAAGAAAACACCCAAGAATACTAGTACTGCTCAAGTTCGAAAATTCCTGGAAGTAAATCTATTACTGGAAGGCCGCAGAATGGAGACAATTTCACTGAAAAATAAGAAAACGAAATCGTTCAAAGTATACATACCGCACAAATATGCCTGGCTTTTCTCTAATCACACATCCAAAAACGGTAGCGTCTATTGGAGTGGACTGGTCTTCAGAAAATGGAAATCAGAGAAACCGGCTGTCAACAATAATCAACCAAGCAAATACAACAACAAAAATGTAACAGTAATTTCCACTGACAACAAAAACCTGAATATAAACACTACTCACAACACCCAACCATTTATTACTAACAACATTGTTAATCTTCCAGATCCTTTAGATAACAAGCTGATGGGAGACATTACTATTTCTGATAATAACCAACTTTAAGAAAATATCCGTTCTTCATAAACGAATAAAAGCTCAATTTCTGAATTTAACCCTATAAAACCTCCTTCCGAATATCCGAACTTCGTAAGAAGTGGGTTTCAGACTTCGTCCCCTAATTGTATAATTGAAATACCTAGCACACTCAGTAGCCCTTTGAATGAAAAACAATCTTTTTTAGACCCACTCGTACCTTCGATTATAAAAGCAACAATAAACTCTAGCAAAGATCTTTAGAGCAGGTATCTACTATCAAGACTGGGTGCGCACAGATTATAGGAGTTGGCTCTACTCTACCTAGCTTACATACATGAAGCGCCAGCCACAACATTTTTCGACGGTAAAACGAAGACCAATATAAAAGTAATAATCCAGAGAGAAGGTCTTCCGAAAGATGTTGATGCTCTACAAAAACTTTATCTTAGATACCATGAACAACTTGGTGTTACATCAGAACAAGCCAAAAAAAAACTTGAAACTTACGCTTCTTATGTAAGTTCAAATTATATATCCTCGCTCTAAGGGTCACGTTAGCAACACCACATATATTTTCGTCTACAATAAGAGCTCTACCACAAAATGCCCCAAAATATTCTACCATAACTGTAGTGGCATGAAAGACAAACTCAACAAACTTTTTTTTGACGCTAAATCATGCCCTTTCAGTATCCTTGCATTCACAGAAACCTGGTTGAATGACCATAACTGTAGTGGCATGAGAGACAAACTCAACAAATTTTTTTGACGCTAAATCATGTCCTTTCAGTATCCTTGCATTCACAGAAACCTGGTTGAATGACTCCCATCGTAACGAAGAGATTTTTGACAGTTGTTGGTCTATTTATAGAGATGATCGAGACTATCTAAGGACTGGCCTAACCCGAGGAGGTGGTGTCCTGATTGCCATTCACAATGCTTACTCGAGTGATATTGTCAATACTGCAACTTTCAAAGCTTTCCAACATGTAATAACGAAAATCAAAATAAATAAATTTTATTTGTACGTTGGTGTATTCTATATTCCCCCAGAGTCCAGTGAGACAATCTATATCGAGGCTTGTGGAGTTGTCTCTTCACTTGCTGAACTCTACAAAGAAGAAGAAAAAATTATCTTTGGAAATTTCAACAGGCCCAATTTAAAGTTTGTAGTTGATGAGCTTGACAATGGTCTCATTCTATTGAATCTTCGAGACGATATTGATTTCAACCATAACTACATTGTATGGCAATCATTTACAGCAAGTAGCTCCGACACCCAATTCTTCTGGCAATTGGTTAGATCTAATTTTCACGTATGCTCATGACGAGGTGGTGGTTAATCCAACTAACGATAGCATTAAGAGTTATATTTCTAATGTAGACTGGACTAGTAGGCTTTTGATGCTAGATGTAGATGATGCAGTAAACTCTTTCCACTGGGCCATATTTGACGCCGTTGGAAGTCATACGCCTAAAATTAACAAGAGGAATTAACTGTCTCAGCCATGGTTGGACATAGTCTTCGAGATTTAAGAAAAAGAAGTAATAAGCTCCACAAAATTATACAAATGAACCCAATGTCAGTGATGAAATTAAAAACGAGTATTATGAACTGGCAAATGAGTTTAAATTGAAGTCACGCGAGGTCTATGCAATGTACGTTAATTTTATTTGCGAAAACTTAGTCCAAAACCCAGTTCTTTGATTTTGTAAATATTAAGCGCAAAGCTCGTGGTTATCCTATACAAATGACCAATGAAGACCGCAGTTCCTCTGTCCTGGAAGAAATCTGTAATTTCTTCACAGATCATTTTCAATCAGTGTATTTCTTACCAAACATCTCACCTCATGTAGATAACACTAACGCCGTTTTTGATGTTTAATGCCATTAAAACACTTGATCTGAACCATGGACCTGGCCCAGACTCACTTCCGCCTTATTTTCTATACTAGTGGAGTGAAATATTAGTTTGACAACTCTATATAATTTTTAATAAGTCACTCGTAAGCGAAAAATTTCCAATATACTGGAAATCTTCTCACCTGACTCCAACTCATAAAAGCAAAAGTGAAGGAAGTGTTCAAAATTATAGAGGAATTGCCATTTTATCCGCCGTCCCAAAATTATTCGGGAAAATAATATGCTCTAAAATATCGCCCGTAATAGAGCAGCGTCTCAATGACCAGCACCATGGCTTCAGGAAACACCGATCCACAATCACCAATCTAAAAGTTATGGTCTCATACATAGTTTGTGCAATGGAGAAAGGGCAACAGGCTGACGCAATTTATACTGATTTTCGTAAAGCCTTTGATCGCGTCAATCATACGATTCTGTCAGAAAAATTGCACAAATTTGGAATCTCTGGCCCATCTTTAACTTCAAAAACTGGACTCAAACCGTTAAATTTCAAGGGTATATGTCCAAAGAAATTCAAGTCTTATCCGGTGTACCTCAAGGCAGTCATCTCGGACCTCTTCCTTTCAACATATTTATATCAGACATTTGTGATGTGTTATCCGATATACCCCATTTATTTTATGCGGATGATCTCAACTTATACTATGGAATAACATCCCACAGTGATTCGATATTCTTACAGAACAAGATAAATGCTCTGCTTGAATGGTCCAATACAAACCACTTATACCTGAACCTCGAAAAATGTCAGGTGATTAGTTTCTCTCGCATGACTTCAATTTTATTAGCTGATTATCGTAGCATAGTAGACCTCGATGTCTTCTTGGATAAGAAACTTTGTATAATTTGCACTATGATGAGGTTCTCTGCAAGGCTAATAAAATGTTAGGCTTCATCAAACGGCGTGCTAAAGAATTTCAGAATGTATGACTAACAAAGACATTATACATATCTTTAGTCCGCCCTATTCTCGAGTATGCATGTGTCGTCTGGCATCTTGTTTCTGATGTTCATACAGAAAGATTTGAGTCTGTTCAAAAATAGTTCCTGCTATTTGCTTTACGATCTCAAAAGGACCCACATAACTTTCAGAGCTTGCCTTCATGCGAATATCGGTTGTCCATTCTAAATTTATCGTTACTTGCCTCCGGTAGAATTATGGCATGCTCTTGCTTTGCATTTGATGTCCTCCGTGGTACCATTAAAGTTCAATATCTGATTGACAGGATATCCTTGAACAAACCAGTAAGATTTCCAAGACATTCACATTTGCTGGTGGAAAGTCGACATCTTACCATCTACGGTGAAAATGAACCGATTAATAGATGGTGCAAAATATTAAATAGCCTGAGCCATTGCTTTTCCCCAACCAGATCCAGACTCCAGTTTAAAACCAATCGATCAATGTTCCTCTCTTCCTAGTCCTATATTTTTAAATTGTATTTTAGTAAGTGTAACCTATATTTTTAACTTGTATTCTGTTTTTTAGGTAAATTTTCTCATCATATATATATATATATATATATATATATATATATATATATATATATATATATATATTTGGATGAAATTTGGTACAAAGGTTCACTAATGTATGTGATGAATCTCACAATAAAAAATCCAAAGTCGGTACAGCAGAAACGAAATGGCGACCGCTCAAAGGTCGGAAAACGTGCAAAATTTTGTTGTTGTAATAGTGGTCAAAGCTTTCAACAGATTTTCATGAAATTCAGCATTTAGATAGAAATTATGAGTATCTAAAGTATTGCCTCAAAAATTTGGAGGTCAGGTCACAAAAAACAAAATGGCGGCCAGTTGAAACTCAAAACTTCAAAGGCTTTTAATAGTCGCAATTTTAATCCGATATAAATGAAACATGGTTTCGAGATAGGCATTACTTAGATCTACAGTTTTTAATATTTTGGTGATCATGCATGCGCAAATTTCAAAATGGCGGCGTTTTAAATATGCGTTTTTTCAGGTTTTTGTGGCCCTCTAGCGGTCACATTTTCCAGCGGATTTTGATGAAACTTGAGATTATGGATCTCTGTACTATGTTCTTGTATTATGCAGAAAATTATTGAAATTGAATGAAAAATAAAAAACTCGAAAATTTAAAACCCAATATTTTTAAGCTGCCATTTTCACTAAAAATTGAATTATTTTGCCTTGTCTAGAGTCAAACTCCGATTTGAACGAGATTTGGCACATTGATTGATGAGGTCCTAGGCCACAGAGATTTAAAATTGTCCAAAATCAAATGCATGCATTCAAAATGGCGGCCCCCAAAGGTCAGGAACAAGCGCAATTCACTATTTTAGTAGCAACTGAAATAATGAATTTTTTTCAAGGACGTTTTAAATGACTTATCTTGAACGTATTTATAAATCAGAATATTTTTTAAATATTGTAAAATATTTTTAACAATACCCTAAAAAATTATAAAATCGCGACTTGTCTGTCTGTCCGTCCGTTTGTTCGTGTGTCACAAGTTTTCTCGCAAACCACATGAGCTAGAATGAGGAAATTTTCTACGTAGGTCAAAAGTGGTGCCTCTTGAAATTTGCAGTGTAAGAACATATTTTAAAGTGTTTAAGGGGTCTCCCCATACAGGGAGGTGACATAAACATTTTTTTTATTTCTGTAGCCCTTTAGCAGCCAAGTTTCTCAACAGATTCCGATAAAACTTGAAATTATAAGTTATTTAGGCAAGTTAATTTAATTTAATTATGCAAATCGGATGACAAATAAAAAATTCGAAAATTTACAGCTTAATAATTTAAGCAGCCGTTTTCAATAAAAATTCAAAATAACGGCCCCTGATGGTTCAGAAAAGAATCGAAAATGCATATATTAATGGCAATGCAAGTGCTGATTAAACTTTTATGGAAATCTTTTGAAATTAACTATTTGAGCTATTTAAGCCAAAAAGCTATCACCTTTGGTTGACAACAACGGTCAAATGTATAAACAGCAAATGTGAGAAGGGCGAAACGAGTATAAATATGTTTATAACAATTTATAACCCGCCGATTTTCAATATGTGATCCATACGTGTGCAACTCAATTTAATTGGCAAAATATTAGCGTCTCTATGAAGGGTCTCCAAATACGAACGGCGTCAGATCCTTTCTGTTAATAAATACCCATGTAATGCCACAAAAATTGCAATAAGAAGTCCAGTGGTAGATAAGCCAATTTCTTTTTCGAAACCCTACGCTACATACGAGAAATTTCCCTTTCCGGCTGGTGCTGCCAACGGGGATTTTTTCTAACTTGTATTTCTTTGTGATGATTTATAATTTTTTCGTAAAACCTTGTTTGGTAAATAAATAAATAAAAATAAATGAAGGACTAATCTAATTCCTTGTGTTATAAATTTGCCTCTTATATATATACTATATGTTAATTATTCTTTATTAGAATGTGTGCGGTATAGAGGTCTTATAATATGCTAAGTGTTCTGACACAGTGATTCCACCATCGTTTGAACATTACTTAAAACGAAGGGTATTATCGTATTTTCAACGTGAATATTGTAATTAACTACTTTTTCTTACTTCTACTGAACTTATCATTATTTACCTTAATAGAAGTTCATACAAATAAAACTCAAACTTCCATAAGATCTTAAAAATAATTTTTTTTGCATGAATCAACATGCAGCTATTGGGGCATGAGTCAACATGCATCTAATACTTGAAGATATTTAAGTGTTAAATATTTTGCATTTAGGACTACCATAAATAATTCCTTACAACAAAATAAAAACTATTGTTTTTTCTTGATTTATACAAATATATGAAGGAAAGTCAAAAATAGGATTGACAAAACAAAGGATGAAATATAATTTAAGGTCTGAGCTGATAATTCTGAAATACTTATTCTTGTATAAAAAAATTCCGCGATAATAATGTTGCCGAATCTAAGTAACCAACTGCTGCGAAAATTATTTCCGCAAAATTTAACACCTCCATCTACGTTTATATCGATAAAAATAGTTGAATATAAATTTAACTTCATTTCTAGTTTTCCATCTCGTCAAAGTGTGAAAATATAGTAAAAACTCTACCCCAAAATCTCCAGGACATAAGGTCAAAAGCCCGAAATCGAAGCGAGGATGGTAAATAACAAGGAAGAACTTGAACAGCAAAGTCAAAGTTCTGAATACATATTTGGTAATTAAAATGTGTATCCCTTAAAAATTTCCGAACCGTACTTTGTTTCTTAGAAATGCCTTTGCGGCAAGAAAATTGCGATAATTAAATTAGATCTTTGTGCGAAATGTTCTTTTCGAAAGAAAAGTGAAACAACCTTGATACAGTTCCCTAGGTTTTCACGTCTTCCGGCTTTAATTGAAATTAATTTAACAAAGATATTTAAGTGGTTGGTGAAAGATGTAGAAAGGAAATTGCTAAGGTAACGATATCTGCCATGTGACAACGTAGAACAATTAAGCGATAAATTTTTAACCAACAGCTAAAGAAGCAAGCGACATCAGGTTTTTTTATAAGGTTGAATTTCCACAAAGTTGTATCGTACTGTTCTTAGAAACGAAGGATTTTCTCCATGTTTGATGGGGGGCTTTTTACTAGAGTCAGTTACAAGGGAGAGCAGAATGAAATTTAATTGAATTGTGTCAAAGTTACAATGGGACATGATTATATTTCACTCAAACTTTTCCAGGGCAATTTTAAATAAAAACTTTAATAAAGCCAGTAAGGAGTCATTAAATTAACGATGCCTGTCTTAAATATGAATTGACTTCATAATCATCGGAAACATTGTTTTAAGACTTCAGCAACCAATACATAACTTAACAAGTTGGGTAGACAGAACTACGCTCAAGTCACAAGGGTTTCGTACTCAGCCTACGATATGCACGATACAATGAATAAACTCAAGATAAACTTTAACAACATCTACAACATAAACATACTCACTTTAAAAGAAAACCCATTGCTAAACCATTTTGACCTGCTACCATTTCGTCGCAATATTAATAACAACCATTGACTGAATGAAGTCTTAAGGGTTATTTTTCCCCCTGCGGGGGAATGCCGGTCGACAAGAGCTCTCTTGGAGGCTAGCATTCTTTGGGGAGTTCCGCCCCCACGTACCCGAGGAAACTCCGCAGGGGGAATGCCGGTCGACAAGACCACTCTTGGAGGCTAGCATTCTTTGGGGAGTTCCGCCCCCACGTACCCGAGGAAATTCCCGCAGGGAGAAAGCCGGACGACAAGAACATTCTTGGAGGCTAGCATTCTTTGGGGAGTGCCACCCCCACGGACCCGAGGATATGGGGGGTGCCGTGAGGTT
Organism: Odontomyia ornata; assembly: GCA_963969285.1. Classification (NCBI taxonomy): domain Eukaryota; kingdom Metazoa; phylum Arthropoda; class Insecta; order Diptera; family Stratiomyidae; genus Odontomyia; species Odontomyia ornata. The sequence continues at coordinate 280,581,798 of OZ017739.1, read as the reverse complement.
CCCTCTTATTGTATCTGGATTACGCTTTGGACAACGAACTGGAATTGACGCTTTGGGCTGGCGGATGAGATGGTTTGGACCTAGTTGCTTTGCACAGTAGCGCCGAGGTGAAACTCGTGTGTGAACGGCCCCAATTCAACTATCATACCGTCTCCGTCCCGGTAAAACCTTGGCAGGCCTCGGAGTACGTTCGAAGTTCGCACCATTGGGTTGGTGGTGTAGGTTCGGTTGAGACGGACTCCCGATTAGCGCTGGTCTGGCTCTGAGCACTTGTCCCCATAAGGGCTTGTGCCAACCCTCGCATGGCCTCCCTGCTCTGCAAAGATAACCATGGGACCAAAAAGGCGACTACACACACGAACGGAGATAGCGGCTCCGAGGGGGGACCCAATAAAATGGAGCAAACAAATGAAACCACAAGCAAACAGGACGCTAGCACGGAGAACCCTTTCAGGCAAAACCGCTGTTGGCAAGAACACCGATAAAACAAGTCACCGATTGCGGGGGGAGGCAGCAAACCCCAGAAACACTGTTAAAGTCAACACCACAGGTTAAATCATCGGAGACAGACCACAGACGGACTAACGAACGAAAGAAGGCAGAGTGCGTTGTGCAACCTGGCATCATTGCAGCCTTTGGGCGCAGTAGAAGGACTATGCACACCCCGGAGCGCCCAGTGCAAGACGTACACAATCCGGATCAAGTTGCGACACCAACGGAGGCCAGTGTAAGACTGGGGGTGGGAGAAGTTTTGCCGTTGGCCGACGCCACTTCAAACGCGATCCAAGCGATAGAAGCAAAAGGGCTAGGAAACGGGGGCCTCTCCCAAGAGGTGGCGCCAAATAACACAATCGCCCTTGACCGCGCCGAAGAGGAGCGGCTTACTCGGAAAGCGGGGAATATCGTCAAACAACAAGTGCAGAAAAACATAGGCAAGAGTGTCAAGAATGGCATTCTTGAACTGGAGGAGCTTTTTGGCCGCATAACGCACTACAGGCGGAGGTGGCTTGCAGCCGAGAAGCACCAAAAAGACACGCTCTCCCTCGAGGCATCAGTGGGTCCTAGCAGCAGCAAAAGAATGGCCGGTAGCCCAATTGAAGGCGACTGTGAGAAAAGGAGGAAGGATGAGACCATAAACGAAGTTGACACTCCAGGCGAGGAGTTTCATGTGGTGCGAAACAAGGCAGCGAAAAAAGCGGCCAAAAAGCTACTCCTAGAAAAAAAAGACAAAGAGCTCAACCACGAAGAGAACAAGGAGCCCCCCGCTATACCGCAGAAAACAAAAAGCAAACCGCGACACAAACCCTTGCGAGAGGCACTGCTTATTAAACCCACTAAGGGCCGAACCTATGCAGATGTCCTCCGTGAAATTAAAGGAGCGGTCAAGCCAGACGACACCAAAACTGCCATCAAAGCAGTTCGACCAACCCGGACCGGTGGCCTGCTGGTGGAATTCGGGCCAGAGGCCACAAACAAAGATGCATTCCGTGACGCGGTTCAAAAGGTTCTTGGAGATGCGGCAACGGTTGCCTCGCTCGAACCAATGGCCACCCTGGAAATCAGGGACCTCGACTGCGTCACGGACAAAGCTGAAGTAGAGGATGCCATTAGGAGGGAGTTCCCCAGCTTAAGTGAAGTCAAGGCAAGATTGACGCGTGAAAACACAAGGGGGCAACGCATGGCTATTGTCGAACTAGCTGATAAAGACGCCCAGCAAATCCTGGCGAAGGGCAAAATTAAGATAGGTTGGGTGATCTGCAGGATACGGAGAAGAGCGATCCCTATCCGCTGCTTCAGATGCCTCGAATACGGGCACACCGCGTATGGCTGTAGGGGACCCGACAGGAGATCTCTGTGCTACAAATGTGGTGAAACGGAGCACAAAAGGAAGGAGTGCACGAACGAGGCAAAATGCATTCTTTGCAAGGACGCTAAGCTAGTACCCGGCGACCTCAAACATGAGCCGGGGACAGGGAGATGCCGGGTTTTCAAGGAGGCCCTAACTAAAGCCAAATCGATACTCAAATGATCCGTATCCTGCAGATCAATTTGCACCGAAGCACAAACGCCCAGGACCTACTTGAGCAGTTTGCGAGGGATAAGAAAGCTGACCTCCTGTTGCTGAGCGAGCAACATCATAACAAGGACTCGCAAGCGTGGTACCCTGACAAAACTGGTACCTCGGCCATCTGGGTTCGAGACAGCGCCCGCCTTCAGGCCATGGACGCGGGGATGGTTTTGTGTGGGTGCGGTGTTCAGGGATAACATATTTCAGTGTTTATCTGACGCCTAACGAGGCAATGCGATCCTTTCGAACCAAACTCGATGCCCTGGAGGACGCTGTCTCGAACACAGAGGGCCACATGCTGGTCGGGGGAGACTTCAACGCTAGAGCCATCGAATGGGGTATGCCACAATCCGACCCAAGGGGAAAGCAAATATTGGACATGGCGGCCAGAACAGCGCTTTTTGTCCTAAATACTGGTAACACCCCTACTTTCCGCCGCTGGGGTTGCGTAGGAACCATACCCGATGTGACACTCGCTTCGGAGTCCCTGGTACCTAGAGTACACAACTGGCGAGTACTAGAGGACTACTCGGCTAGTGATCACCAGTATATAGCTGTTGAGATTCACGACGGTGCCACTCTGCGTGCATATGCCCAAACTTCAATCCTCGGATGGAGGACTGGGAGGATGGACGTCGAGAAGTTCACTGACGCGCTTACGGCAGGCGCACCGTTGCTGGGAGCTCCGCCAGGGAGTGGAGGGCCTACAGCCAAGGACTTGGTGAACTCAACTATGAGTACCATCATAGCTGCTTGCGAGTCTTCCATGCCCCGCCGGAGACCCCGACATGGTAAGCCTCCAGTATACTGGTGGTCAAACGAGATCGCCGAACAAAGAAGCGAGTGTCACAAACTTCGGCGAGAGGCCCAGCGGGCGCGAACACGGGAGGAGGCAGACACTAGGCTAGCAGCATACAGGTCCGGCAGGAAATATCTTCGCAGGCTTATTAACAAGAGCAAGGCCCGATGCTGGCAAGACCTCGTGGACAATGTAAATAGGGATCCGTGGGGCCTTGGCTACAAGCTGGTCATGGGGAAACTTGGTGCCCTACGGAAGCCTTGTATACATGACGCGGAAAAGATGGACGCGATAGTGCGGGAACTCTTCCCCGCCCATCCCGTCCGTGTTGACGCTGTCCATGGTGAAACAGCAGTCGAGTGCCCACTCTTCACACAGCTGGAACTGGAGGAGGCAGTCCTCTCCCTGAAGGCAAGGAAGGCTCCAGGTCCAGATGGTGTTCCAGCTGAGGTGTTGCAGCTCGTTTATCACCATTGTCCTGACTTGCTGCTCAGCACATTCAACGCTTGCCTACGGGACGGGGTTTTCCCGGTACGATGGAAGGTGGCGAGGCTCGTGCTGGTCAGCAAGGGGAAGGGAAATCCCGAATCGCCGTCTGCATACCGCCCGTTATGCATGCTAGACACGGCTGGGAAAGTGCTAGAGAAACTCATCAAGGGAAGACTCACTGACGCGATTCGTGCTGCTGGGGACCTATCTCCTCGGCAGTACGGCTTTAGAGCAGGACGTTCTACTATTGATGCGATTGCAGAGGTGGTGAATGCGGTCCAAAAGGCAGAGGCATATAGTCGCACCAAGCGACGGATCGTCCTGTTGGTGACACTCGACGTCAGGAATGCCTTCAACTCCGCTAGATGGGTGGATATTCTGGATACGCTGGAAAACTCTTTTCAAGTTCCAGAATATCTAATGCGGCTTTTGAGGAACTACCTAAAGGACCGAAGCCTGCTCTACGACACGACACAGGGCCAACGAAGGATGGAAATTACATCGGGTGTTGCCCAGGGATCTATCCTTGGTCCGGACCTGTGGAACGTGTCTTACGACGGGCTACTGAGACTTGAGATGCCAGATGAGTCGCGCTTGGTCGGCTATGCGGATGATGTTGCAGCTCTTGTCGCCGGACGCACCGTCGAACAAGCGCAACTTAGGCTAGGTATGCTAATGCGCCGAGTGAGGGACTGGATGACTACTCGCGGGCTCAGTCTAGCACTGGAGAAAACCGAAGTGGTCATCTTGACAAAAAAGAGAATCCCTAGAGTAAGGATGATCAGTATTGGAGATATACAGATCGAATCGAAGCCAGCGGTGAAGTACCTGGGGCTACTGATCGACTCGAAGATGAGTTTCTCTGAGCAAATCAGGGCAACAGCTGAGAAGGCTGCTTCGGGAATATCGGCCCTGAGTCGACTTATGGCCAACGTAGGGGGACCCAGCCAATCAAGAAGACGCCTCTTGATGAGTGCTGTAGGGTCAGTGCTACTGTACGAAGCAGAGGTATGGGGCGACGCTCTCAGCAAGGAGGTATACCGAAAACGATTGGCACAGGTACAGAGAAGAGGAGCACTGAGAATTGCATCTTCGTATCCAACAGTCTCCGACTCGGCGGTGAGAGTGATTGCAGGCGTGATACCTGTCGCCCTCCTTGCTAGAGAGCGCCGCGCTATTTACCTGCGCCGAAACGAGGATGCGAGGGAGATGGTTGTCCGCGAGGAGAGACAACGCTCGCTCAACGATTGGCAGCAGTCTTGGAGGAATTGCACGAAGGGAAGGTGGACTGCGCGCCTCATCCCGGATGTGAGACCGTGGCTAAATCGAAAGCATGGTGAGACTGACTTCTATCTGACCCAGCTTTTGAGCGGGCACGGGTGTTTTCAGTCTTACCTGCACAAGATCGGCAAGTCACGGTCTCCCGATTGTCGGTTTTGCCCAGGAGAGGAGGACAATGCCTGTCACACATTTTTTGCGTGTACGAAATGGGCCAGGCTGCGAAGGGAACTCTACAGGGAGACGGGAGAGCTCACCCCGGATAATATAGTTGCGGTGATGCTCGAATCGGTTGACAAATGGAACCAGGTGGCACATTATGCTCGGGCAGTCCTAAAATATAAAAGGGACTCACAGCAGCCGGAGGCGCTGGGGCTGGGGGATCGCTCTTCTGGCAATTCCTCTTCTTCCCTCCCCTCCCGCTAGGAAAGGGACTCCCCAGCTTGAAGGCGCCCCACGGCGTAACAAAACGAGACCTGGCCCGAAGTAATGTGTCAAACGGTTCCAGGCTAGGTTCTCAGATTGACAGGGGAGGTGTTTAGTGGGTAGTCCAAAGGTATCCTCCATGGGAGTCCCACACTGCCAGACTCGGCGGGCATAAATGCCTTCACCTCCCTACCACAAAAAAAAAAAAAAAAAAAGGGTTATTTTTACTAATTTATGTAAATGGAAATTATAAGATCCAATTAAAAGTGTAGTGTCTGGTTCGATGGAAGTACTCGGAGAACTTTGGGAATGCGATTTAATTTTATTGAAACTTCCAGACTATAATTTGCTTTCCTTAGACCATTTAAATTTGAATTTAAAGGTACCCATATGAATTCACCGGAAAAACTGTTATATTTTCAAATTCTACTATTATTAACAAAGTTGTGTGAATTTCAACTTCTAAGGTATTTGTTATTGTTGTACTCATAAGAATCTACCACCATGAATTTTTCAGCTTTAAAATGTATGTTTTCCTCAAGAGCTAACAACTTGTACTTTCAATGCGGAAATTGGGGAAAATAACTCAAATTTATTCAATATTCTCACTTAAAACGACCACCATTTTGTTTTACGATAGCTAATATCACTCGTTGAACAGATTCTTAAAGATGTGCATAATAAATAGGGTGATTCATAACAAGTGTACACATTTTTTGTCAAAAAAAACATCGTTTTTGTAAAGATTGAGCTGTAATGTTTATTTACTATGAAAATTTGCTGCCTTACAATTAAATATGAAACATTACTTTGGGCATATGTGTACCTCGTGCTGATTTACAGACTATCGACTTATTGAAGACCAAGTTTGGAAATCGAATAATTTCACGAAACGGACCCATAAATTGGCCGGCGAGATCGTGTGATTTGACCCCTTGTGACTTCTTCCTTTGGAGATTTCTGAAGGATCGTGTTTATGCTTATGCTCCCCAGACTATTGAAGCATTAAAAAACAATATTCGAGTCAATATACGCCTAATAACGCCGGAAATGTGCGAAAATGTCATCGAAAACTACAATCATCGTTTTAGTCTGTAAAGCAGCACGAGGTGCACATATGCCCAAAAAGATGTTGCATGTTTAATTGCAAGGGACCAAATTTTTATAATAAGTAAACATAACAGCTCAATCTTCACAAAAACTATGTTTTTTTTTCGACAAAAATCTGTACACTTGTTATGAATCACCCTTTATATGCTTCCCGACATTTTCATGCAAATCCTAACCAGCTCGTAGTGTTCGTATAGATTGGAAGCACATATTGTTCAATAGCCAACTATTGTTGTTATTGTAATACTGAAAATTTAAACCACCATAACATTATTAAATACTATTCGATTCTTCTGAAATTTTCCTCGGTTATTGGTCTTGTCAATAGCTATGTGAACATAAAACTTCATCGGATTTAAAGGTACCTTACGGTATTATAGAAGAAATAATAAAATTGAAAAATCAGAGTATTGCTATTAAAGTGTAACGAATAACAACTTCCCAGGTATTTTTCGTCATTGTGCTCATAAAGGATACCACCATGATTTTTTTCTGATTTTTCAGCTTACAGGTGTCCAAACACGAGGGGTTGATACTATTTGTTCGTATTATTCCGCTTCCTCTGCCTACTCCGTCATCTGCATTGCAATTATGATGCCGAATATTGAAAGATTTCGTCATGATCTTTCATGTGATACCCTATTTGACTATTTTTGGTGAAAAAAATGTTTAAGGGTTCACATCCTGATTTGGGGAGTCTTGCCTTACATTTTTTTAACTGCAGAACTTTCATTAATCAGAAACTTCTGAGTTGTTCACAAAATTTGATGACGGTAGCTTCTATAGTTCGTGAGAAAACTGCTGTGACGCGCTGATGGATGGACAGGCACACAGTATTTTCAATAAAAGCCTAAGAAGGTAAAATGGTAAAAACGCGTTCTAAGGCAAATATCGGAGTTAAACTAGAAGGAGACTGATGGCGAACAAAATACAGTTATGAGTTGCATGAAGTAAATTAAAAGGGTACAAAACTAAAAGTACAGTAAATTGGCCTGGCGACATACGTATATGGCCAAGCAAAGGGTATCTGACAAGTTATTCGTCGTAGAAAAGCAAAGGAAATGCTGACCCTAGTCCGCTTATAAGGACAGTGTATCGCTACTTGCGTTCCAAAATTTAAGAGCTTAGTTGCTGGTAATATCTTCATGAAGCTGAGATTCATAGTAGGATGAATTACTACAATAATTGAATGAAAATGCCATTTTGGATCAAGGCTTATGTTGTCTATACTAATTCAGAAGGTTGATTCCCTTTTTAACCGTACTATGAGCCAAAAAAGTGAACAAGCACTCACTAACAGCTATTCCTTAAAGCATTCGATGCTTATGGGATTTAAAAAAGATTAAATAATAAATTATTTGCAGGCGTAATAATAAATTTTAGAATCTTTTTGCAAAATAATGGACTTGTTCCTCCTAAGAACTTACTTTGCTCTAAATATGTGGCCATAATGATTCTATTAGAATTTATAGTTTATTGTAGAATGTTTAATGATCTAAATTACTAAAACCAAATATAATAAAAACATTTTTTATCAGAAAACCATATAAGAAAAAGCAGCGTTTACTCAGTTTCATTTGTGTAAAATCTAATTTTAGATGTAGCTGAATTTTCATATAAGAATTATGAGTCTATTCTAGTATTAAATTTTCAAATAGTTTACAAAAAAATTGATTATATTGCAGTACAATATCCAGAGAAAAGTTTGAAATTGTAAACAATTGCAAGTGTTAGTTATGTTAGTAATGAGCTGCTGCCAGTATACGTGGATTTCAAATCACACTTATACTGTTCAGCTGGAGGTTTTAATCTATGGAAATTTATTTCGGTAAATTAATTTGTTTATTTGATATACGTACGCCAATTCTCTTTCCTCATTGGACCTTGCATTTTTGAGTAAACAGACACGTTTCAACTTCTAGGAGTCAACCGGCGAAGAAAGATTTATTTCACTCTTGACCATACTTTTTTCCTGTTATAAAACTATTACTATTGCCTATGTAGAGTGTTTACCATATCATGTTTCTTCATTAAACTATTTACCAGCCATAGTTCCATGAATAAATTACAATTGGCTTCTTAGTATATTCCAAGTGATGAGCAAAATTGTTCAGCATCTACACACGCAACTGAAGTCAAGGTAGACGTTGATGAGATCTTACAAATATACTAAAATATATCAGAACAAAATTAGATTCCTATGGATGCGGCAAATTTTAGCAGCAGTGAGTTTTACATGGCAGCCAAGCAATTACGTTTTAATATAAATGGTACAATGTATTTAAAAAACTGTGTTTTAGAGGTTTTTAAAAGTAAAAACTTGCCACTAAAGTGGGTGACATAAAAAACTTTTAGAAAAAAAGAAAATCGCCTGTAAAATGCCCTAAAAAGGACGATATAAATTTTATGGAAGCCATATCAAATCAGTTTCCCTGTTTCAATATAAAAACTTCCAACATGTGCACCATTTAAAAAGAAACAGGGAAAAACTGACATGGAACCGCTGTAATGAATTCATCATTTTTAGGTCACTTTGAAGTCAGTTTTCTATTTTTAAGATTTTGTAAAATCATTTTACAAAACCTTACTAAAATCGCGTCCTGTCATTCTATCTGTCCGTCCGTCCGTGTGTCACACCGCTTCTCCTCGCAAACTACATAAGCTAGAAATATAAGATTTTGTAGGTAGATGCAAAGTGACGCCCTCTTCAAAGTTTCGCAACGAAAATAAATTTATAAGGTGCTTAAGGGGGATCTCCCCATATAGGGGAGTGGCCCCTGAAAAAAAATTCATTGAATGTAGGCAATATGGATATCAAATAAAAGTTCTTGATGAGAAATTTCCAAAACAGGTCTTAAAATGACAAATTTTGCCTTGAGGAGTGCAAGGGAAGGGGAAACGTTTCAAAATTTTGTGTCCCCCCCTCGCGATTGAACATCTTTGACGCAAAAAATCTGAAACAAATCACAGAGGTGAGACTTTAAGAGCACAAGGGCAACAAATACCTCAGAAGTTGAAATTCGATCAACTTTGTTAAAAATAGTACATTTTATAAATTTTATATTTTGGCCTATAAGATCAAAATGGGACCCTCAAATTTCCCAAAAGCAACAATTTAAGTTTTTTGGTAGCAATTGTATATATTCTGAAAATTTCACAGCAATTACACAATAAAAAGCAGAGTTACAGTCGATTGGATATTTAACAATTACAACAACATTAACACATGATATTAAGGGGAACACGTTTGCAACTGACCTAGACACTACAAATGTGTAAGAATTTTGATAAAAATTTTAGAAATGATTGGTAATATTGATGTGTTATCATGATTAAGCAATGGCGTCAAAGCACTTGCAACAAAATGGCGGCTAACTTAAAAAAATAAAAACCATATTAATTTTTTGAACTCAATTTATGGAGTCTGTATATTTTGATATGCAGAATATATTTTTTGATTTACGAATTGTTTTAACAAAATCTTTCTAGCAGGAGCACTCTCTTGCTACTTCAACTTGTTTTTTGAAGCTTTTTAATCTTGCATCCTCTATTCAGAAATATATTTAACATGCAATACTTTTAAAGGAAAGAGTAAAACGAATTACAGAGTTAATGTTTGTTTTAATTAGGGAAAATGTTGATCTTAAAAGCAAAATCATTTAATATTTTTTACGTTATGCAAAAAGTATTTTTGGTTCAGGAAAAATGAAAACATATACTCTATTTAAAACAAAAACAAACTAGTTGGAGTAGCAGGAGAGCAATTCTGCTAGAAGTGTTTTGTGAAGTAATTAGTAACTCAAACAATATTTTCTGAGTATCAAAATTTGACAACTCTACCGACTTCGTAAATTGTGTTCGAAAAACTAAATCTTTGTTATTATATATTCATATTCACCGCCATTTTGTTCCAAGGAGTTCGACCAAATCCACGGCCCCTAGTATCACGTGTTTTTGTTATTGCAATTGTTATATATAACTCCGCCAAAGATGGTCCCAAGCCCATTTGAGAAAGGAGGAGGAAACTATTTGTCTCCCCAACCCACAGCTGCCATGATTCCTTATCCTAAATACCACGATCAAATGGTGGTAATGTTCTCAGGATCGCACATTGGGTTCACTGGTTCCCCAATAATGGGACATTAAATGCTGAGAAATGCTAATAACTGTGAACACAACTACATCTCTGCTACTAAATCCTACTTACACCTCCTTTGTGGGGACGTAAGAGGGTGAAGGCGAGTCTTGCGTACATGATAACGGAATCGAAGTAATAACCATGCCAACGGGGTGGAAGCTGGGCGACGGGCTAACTCCACGTCCCTGAAAACCCTAAAAGCCTGCAGATGGGCTTCGAAATGGCTTGAACTCATGGCAATGACCTCGCAAATGAAAAAGGACAATGGCATTGGATCTTGGAATGTCCAATCACTCGATTGCTCTGGCGCTGTTAAGGACCTTTTCACAACAGGCCAGTTAATATAAATTAAAAATGCTGGCAATCCAGGAAACGAACTGGACTAGAAATGGTATTCAAGACATGAGATTGCACACACTATTCAGAGTGAGAAGCCTGCTGCAAAACGAAAATTCGTAGTGGTCGTTATTGCGGATAAAGAGTTCAAATCAGACGTTATTGATTTCAACGCACTTAATGAAGGGTTGTTTGTGATCCGTATAAAAGCGGAACTCTTCAAAATTTGGCTGATTAATGACCACGCCCCGACTGAAGAAAACGACGAAAACATGAAGGAAACGTTCTACAATTACCTGAAAAGACCAGCCAACTTATTGCCTACGAAAGGCACAAAACTAATTCTGGGTGATTCCAATGGCAAGTTTGGCAATGAAATATCTCATCGGGTAGTGACTGGATGATATAGCCTCCACGATGAAACAAATAACAACGGCCAGCACCTGATTGACTTTCCGTGTAGCAGAAATCTAGTCATATGTTTGACTTGCTTCCCTCAAAGACGTATACAAAAAATTACCTGGGTATCACTAAATGGGCTCTCTCACACGGGAATGGTAAAAACCCATATCCAAACAGGTTTCATGCTTACGCCCTTATGTTTACATGTTGCATACTTCAGCCAACCTATTTTTGTATACTATACACGTCTTGCGAGTGTATGTGTCAAAAGAATCATTTGATCGTTAAACATCGTGCGGCCAACATGAAAGCGAGACAGAGAGATAAGCGATTAAGAATTGATGTTTTAGCCTTGAATTGTGCACGAGGTAACAAAAATTGGAATGAAAAATGTATTTTATGATTGTTAAAGTTTGTCGATTCAAACTTTTATTGGATTTATTAGAACCTCCGTGTTTTTCCGCTTTCTGAAAAATAAATTCCAAATTTGAATATCCTTTTTAGTCGCATATTTTTCTTGTTGCGTTGTCAACTGGCTTATTATAATGTGATTCTATGAAGATTATGCGTACTGTTAATTTTCTATGGATCTACAATAGGCAATTTAACTTTATTGAAATCGTGATATTAGTCGTGCTGTTTCCTGAAATTGAACATGGCCTCCGCTTTTATGAATTTATTAAATAACGCGTAGCTTCTCACATCCACGCATCCACGCAAATTAAAGAAAGGCAATCGTTTCATGACGACTTCCTTCTTCATCGAATGTTCAATGATTGAACATGATTACCGGTGTTTGTATAAAATTTCCCCCACCAAATGATCAACAAAATGCGTTTGTGTATGTGCGTTACGCTCGTTCACCCTAAAAAATGTTGGCTTATTTTTACCATCAGGTTCCCTCAATGCCTCTCACTCTTCTTGCCCATATAACTTTTTCAACGCTCACTTTTAACGCTGCGTCTGAAAAAGCCCAATGGGACCAAAAACAGATTGACCATGTTCTGATCCAAAATCGTTGTGCCTCGAGTATACTTGTCGTCCGTACATACTGAAGAGCCAATTGTAACTCAAATCATTACTTGATTAAATTAACATATTGATGTTGTAAGCCAAAGCGTATTCATCAAAGACCAGCCCGCTACAACAATTTAACATTAAAGGGCTGCAAATGGCGTATGCGGCAAAAAATTTCAAGGAGGCCCTACAACCAGTTTGTTACAATCTTATAAGATGCATTGCTGAAAACAAGCAACGAGCTTTGGATGGAAGTGAAGGTGGCTATTAGGACCGTGGCAGAATAAATAATTGGACATCAAGTCCGGCGCAAAAGAAATGATTGGTCCGATTATGAGTGCCAGAATGCTTTAGAAAAAAAATCAAGCATGCAGGGAATACGTCAATAGAAGAACCAGACGAAGAGAGAATATTATGAAAAGCTCAGAAGAGTAGCGTTTAAGATAATTAAAATTAAGAAAAGAAAATAATATGACGACCAATTGAGATGTTTCGATGTAAGTCCAGCAAAAAACAACACAAGACAAGCGTACAAAGTAGTGAAAAGCCTGAAACGGGGGTATCAGCCCAAAACTGCGCCCTGTCGTGATGACATCGGCAATATCATCACTGATGAAAACAGGATTAAGGAAAGATGGGCATCATATTTTAAGAACCTCCTTGATCCTCCACACAACTCCAAAAAATCAGAGCTTATATATGTTTCCTGAGAGCTTTTATTGACCGAATCTATTCTGGATGAAGTGTGTTCCATCATCGAAGCCCAAAAAAATAATAAAGTGCCATGCTTCAATGAGATTCTATTGGAGATTATCAAATATTTAAGGCAATGATGAATGCTTCTGTTGTTGCGTCATCTCGATATTCCGGGTCGTACGCTGGGTAAGCCAAAAGTGCTAGTCGCTCAATGTCTTAGGCTAGCTGCTGTAAGGTTTCGCCAGACTTCTGCATCCGATTCCGTAGCTGTGCCCGATAAATCTGCTTCAGATGATCGCCTCCATAATGCATGTCAAGCGCATTCATTAAAGCATTCGGGTTTGAGTGCAATTCATCGGGGATCGTCTGCAAAAGCTCGGCAGCTGGGCCTCTCAGAGCAAGAATCAGTGCAGTTGCTCGTTTCTGCTCATTCCAGTGATTTGCCCTTGCGGCAGCTTCAAACTGGGTTTTGTAAATACTCCAGACCGTTTGCCCATCGAATATTGGTGTTTGCACATTTCTGGATGTGCTTTGCGCTGCGGTTATAAGCGGGGCTGGTGAAGTGGTTACTACTGCCTTTGCTGCTTCCAATTCTTTTTTGACTTTTTCCATCTCATGGTTCATTCTCTCTTCGACCTGGTTGATCTTTTCCTCGACCTGGGAAACCTTTTCCTCGATCTGGTCAACCTTTACCTCGACGCCTTTAATTTGTTTGTTAAGACTTTCAAGCTCCGCTTTTGTTTCGGTGGAATGTTTTTGAAAATCTGCTTTGATTTCGATCGCTTGTTGATCCAGCTTCGCTGATTGTTCATTAAGCTTCGCAGTCAGACTGGATGACACATCATTAACATTTGCATTAGCGCATTTTCTGGCTCCTTTGATTTTGGTGTTTCTACTTCTCCACCTTCTGCGCCTTTTTCCGCAACTGAGGGCTCATCCAAATCCAGATTCCCGCCTTCCGACTCGATCGCGTTACGCAAGCGTGCAATCAGTAGGGCCTTTGTACCTCGCGTGGCCAGATTCCGCTGTTCCAACTCCTCTTTGAGCTCCGATATGATCAATTGGTTAAGGTTTAGATTTAGGTTTCCTGGCATTTTTATTGTTTCGGCTATTTTTCCACCTGTTTCCAAGTAAGATTACACTATTGTGCATTTTTTTTTATGTTTAAACGTTTTCACTTCCAAAATTTCATTTCTCAATTCTCGACACCATTGTGGCGTGTTATGGTTTGCGGCCAATAATTTAATGTTCCGGGAAAGTGAAAACGCAATGTCTTTTAAATTAAATTAAAAGAGTTTATTTAATTTGTTAAAAAAGCGCAATCACTTCACTAACAATTTAACAACTTTAATTTTCACTATTAAAATTCTACCTTCCACTTGTCCATAAATTTCTATCGCAATTGTCTACTAAAATCACTTCACACTCAAACAATCAATATCGCCTGTACTTCGCGTATCGCAGTTTTCTATCGCGGTTGTAATGAATGATTCCCCCATTCATTCAGCTCGCCTTTATATAGGGTCTCTAATCATTCAACATAGTTCTCGTACATTGATGAATTTGCGGGAACATTCCAGCAGCGTAATGAATGGGCAGTGACACACTTTCAGATGTTGATAATGCTTGTTGGGTTCTCGTGGTTTCGAGTAAATTCATTTGCTGATGTTTTTAATGATTGTGAAAACAATTGCGACAGTAGCTCGCAGAATTATTTGTACATGTAACAATATCTATATATATATATATATATATATATATATATATATATATATATATATATATATATATATATATATATATATATATGTACACATGTACACATATACATATATATATATTTATATATAAATATTTATATAAATATTTATATAAATATATAGATATATATATATATATATATATATATATATATATATATATATATATATATATATATATATATATATATATATATATATATATATATATATATATATATGTACATATGTATACATATACATATATATATATATATATATATATTTGTATATAAATATTTATATAAATATAGATATATATTTATATATATATATATATATATATATATATATATATATATATATATATATATATATATATATATATATTGACCGACTTTTTTGAACGATGAATTTTTCTACATAGAAAAAGGACATCCAACAAAATAGTTTACATCATTGATTACTATTTCTTGTTAATACAAAAAAAATCAGTTTAAAAACAACATTAATCATCCAACAATGCAATAAATAAAAGACCCATCAAAAAAATATATATGTATTTATATATATATGTATATATATATGTATATATATATATATATATATATATATATATATATATATATAAATATATATATATATATATATATATATATATACATATATATATATATATATATATATATATATATATATATATATATATATATATATATATATATCTATATAGATATATTTAGATATATTTATAGATATATATATATATATATATATATATATATATATATATATATATATATATATATATCTATATATATATATATATACATATATTTATATATATATATATATATATTTATATATATATATATATATATTTATTTATTTATATTTATTTATATATATGTATATATATATATATATATATATATATATATATATATATATATACATACATATAAATAAATATATATATATATATATATATATATATATATATATATATATATATATATATTGTCGCGTGTTTTCGGTTCGCGGCCAATAATTTAATGTTCCGGGAAAGTGAAAACGCAATGTCTTTTAAATTAAATCAAAAGAGTTTATTCAATTACAATAATGCACAATAATCGATTTAACACTTTCACTAATTAATTTTCACTATTAAAATTCTACTTTACACTTGTCCATAAATCGCAATTGTCTTCTCAAAATCACCCCACTATTACTTGTTCGCTTTTCAATTCGCTTTCCACACACTATCGCAAGTTTTTATCGCGGTCGAATGAATGAATCCTCCCATTCATTCAGCTCGCCTTTATATAGGGTCTCTACCTATTCACCCATTTCTCGTACGTTGGCGAATGTTCTACCGAGAGGTACCTGGTAAATTCGAGCAAATTAATGAATGGAGTGACGTCACTTACAGATGTTGATCATGCTTGTTGGGTTCTCGTGGGTTCGAGTAAATTCATTTGTTGACGTTCTTAATGATTATGAAAACAATTGCGACAGTAGCTCGCAGAATTATTTGTGCATGTAATTATTTGTACATGTAACACTGCCCCACCTCAGTTCTTTTCGCCCCGAAAAGATGTGTCGCTATTTGTAGTCAATTCTCCCTGGGTGTAATATGGGGCAAGACGGTCCAGATGCATGATTTTCATTTTAGCTCTCGGCTTACGATGTTCCTGTATTCGGTATACGACGTCGTTGATTCGCTTTGTAACTCGGTATGGTCCCTCCCAATTATGTTGCAACTTTCGAGACCTACCCTTTCGCCATTGCGGGTTATAAAGCCACACCAAGTCATCTTGCTGGAAGCCAGTAGAATTTGCCTTTAGATCATACCTGGTCCTCATGCGGTCAGTAGCCGATTCGAGGTGTTTTCGCACTGTCCGATGTATCTGGTTCAACCGTTGTCTTAGATCACTTGCGTACTCCGAGACCGTTTGGGGTTTCTCAGGGGGTGTTCCAAACTTTATATCAGCTGGCAGACGAATAGTCTTTCCAAAAATGACTTTGGCTGGGGCTTGGCCCGTCGATGCATGTTCGGCAGCTCTGTACGCCATCAAAACTAGTGGGATATGTTGGTCCCAGTCCCTTTGGTTCTCGTCAACCATCTTGGCCAGATGGTTATTGAGCGTAACGTTGAACCGTTCGACCATTCCATCGGATTGGGGATGCAGCAGTGTTGTCCTCGTTTTCCGTATTCCCAGTAGTTCACACATTTCGCCAAAAACTAGTGACTCAAAGTTTCAGCCTTGATCTGAATGTAATTCGCAGAGATCGCCGTACCTACTTACCCAATTTAACACTAGCTGTTCGGCTACGGTAGTTGCTTCCTGGTTGGGAATGGGGTAGACCTCGGGCCACTTGCTGAAATAATCGGCTACAACCAGCGCATATCGATTTCCTCAATCGGATTCAGGAAAGGGTCCTGCGATGTCAACAGCAATCCTTTCGAATGATAAGCCTACGTTATAGGTTTGCATTTGTCCTCTCAGTCGTCGCTTTGGACCTTTGACGGAAGCGCAAATTGTGCATCTGCGACACCAGTCCTCTACGTCTTCTCGAGCGTGGAGCCAGTAAAACCTTTCCCGCAATTTTGCTAAGGTTTTGTTAACACCAAGGTGGCCTCCCGAAGATCCTTCATGCATTTCCTTAACCACATCGTGGATTCGGCTTTTGGGTAGTATAGTTTGCATCCTATAGGAGCTGCCATCCACTGTTTCCCATTTCCGCTTGAGTATGCCACCCTCTACCTGAAGGGAGTTCCATTGTGCCCAATAGCTTTTCAGGGTTGCGCCATGCGTTGAAACGTCCTTCCACTCAGGTCGCCCACTCGTCTCCTTCCATACGAGCAATGGTCCGATGTCTTCATCGGCTAGCTAAGCATTTCGAATCTCCTCCGATGACCAACCTTCATCGAATTTGGCCGTTATCAGTCGCAGATCAACGGGCGGTTCCTTTTCCTCAATCCGTCGGCAATGCTTGCAGTTAGCTGGACAGGGGCGACGAGATAGGGCGTCAGCATTTCGATGAGCTCCTTCCTTTCGATGAACAATTTCATAGTCGTATGACTGCAATCTTTCGATCCATCGTGCAACTTGTCCCTCGGGGTTTTTGAAGTTAACTAGCCATCTCAACGATGCATGGTCCGTTCAAAGAACAAATTTCTGGCCATATAGGTACTTGTGGAACTGCTTGGTGGCCTCTATTATAGCCAATAGCTCCTTCCTGGTCACACAGTAGTTCCTCTCACTTTTTGAAAGAACTCGATTGTAATACGAGAGGACTCTTTCTTCGCCATTGATCTGCTGGGAGAGTACAGCTCCAATACCGCCGTTGCTTGCATCGGTGTCAACTACAAACATTTTTCCGGGTTTCGGATACGCCAGTACGGGTGATTCACATAGCTTTTCCTTCAGGGTCTCAAAGGCTGTCTGGCATTGTTCATTCCAGACATACGGACGATTTTTTTCGGTTAGCTGATGGAGACACTTTGCTATCTTGGCAAAGTCTTTGACGAATCTTCGATAGTAGGTTGCCAGACCCAGGAAACTTCGTAGTTGGCGCTTGTTGTTTGGTGTTGGCCAGCTTTTCACGGCTTCAATCTTCTCAGGGTCTATTTGACCCCTTCTGCTGATACGACGTGTCCCAGGTATTTTAGTTCAGCTGCAAAAAGGGTACACTTGTCGGGACTAAGTTTCAAATTTGCCAGTCGCAGTCGGGAGAAAACCTCTTCTAAGTTCCGCACATGCTCTTCGAACGTTCTCCCGATGACGATGATGTCATCTAGGTACACCAAGCAGGTTTTCCAGGTTGGACCACGTAGCACGCATTCCATCAAGCGTTCGAAAGTGGCTGGAGCATTGCAAAGCCCAAACGGCATCACCACAAATTGCCACAATCCGGTCCCAACTGAAAATGCGGTCTTCTCTCGGTCCTTCTTGTCAATTTCTACCTGCCAGTAGCCACTCTTGAGATCGAGTGTAGAAAACCATTTTGCGTCGGCTAAAGTGTCCATGATGTCATCGATGCGTGGAAGCGGGTAACTATCTTTCTTAGTGACGTCGTTAAGCTGCCTATAGTCGACACAAAAGCGAGTGCTACCATCCTTTTTCTTTACTAGAACTACAGGTGCGGCCCATGGACTGACAGAAGGTTCAATAATGCCTTGTTTTTCCATGTCCGAGATCAGCGCGCTCACTTCTCCTTGTTTGGCTATAGGGAGACGTCTTGGTGCTTGTCGAATCGGCTTGGCTCCCTGTGTATCTATGACGTGAGTTACCAAACTCGTTCGGCCTTGGTCATCCGGGCTTGTTGAGAAGATGTCACTGTACTTGGTGACCAGATCAGAGGCTCGTTTGAAAAGCTGCACCGGCAATTTGACTGGCTTCAATATTACAGACGTGGATTCCCGGGCTTTGTCTGTGTCTTGCCTCCTTTTCCAATGATGGTTGTGAGTAGCTTCCAAAGAGGTGATGGTGGAAACAGGCTGGCAGCTGCCGATGACTTCTCCCGCTTTGATGCTCGTGGTTGAATCTGCGGTGTTAAGAACTCTAACCGGCACATATCCGTTCCTTAAAGATCTTACAAGGCTTCGTCCTACAATCAAACTGCGCAATGCGGACGTCTTCGTTGGCTCTATCAGATAAGATTGTTAGTCTCCAAAATCACCATCAAGCTTGGCCCATACAATGCTTTCGGAAGAATTCGGTACATCAGTGTCAGTGCATACCACTACATTGATCTTGGGAATTTGGACGCTGGGATCCTCTATTAGTACTTCGACATTCTGCCATTTCAAAACACGTTTGCCCAAATCCAACGTGATTCCATGTGGTCGCAGAAAATCCATTCCGAGAATGCAGTCATCCATAATGTTCGCGACCAGAAAATTATGTCGGAACACAAGGTCTCCCAACTGTATCTGGAGGTTGACCTCGCCATGAATAGGTGCAGTTTCTCCCGTAGCTGTCCGTAGTGAGAAAATTCTGCCCTTGTGAAGTTGTTGCTGTCTAACTAGGTCTGGTCGGATAATCGATTGGGTTGCACCAGTGTCGATTATTATTGTGCAGTGTTCTCCATCAACTTGACCCGGAAGGCATAAGTCCGCTTCTCCACGATGTAGTCTTGACACGGTGATGGTGGTGCTGGGGACGTCGATCCTCCTAGCCAACCTCTGCCCCACGAAGTTGGCTCTTACACGTTTCCCGACCCCTCTGTTTGAAGGGCTTCCATTCTGGGCTCCTGACTCGGTCTGGATCTCCTTCTAGCTGCACACCCTGGACAATAGCTCGGTTTTCTTCGCTTCTTGCAGTCTCTTTGCAAGTGCCCCTTCTCTCCGCAATTCCAGCATCTAGGCGCACCATTTACATGCGGGTCTCGCTCAATTTTCACGCGCTCACACCTGCACTCGTCTGCCACTACCTCACGGACCCGGGCAGTAGTACGAGTCGCATTTTTCGCTGCCTCAAAGTTCAGACTGTAAGCCAATGCGTCCTTAACCGTTTGCTTTTGGGCTTAAACGCACGGCTTGTTGCAATTCCGGGTCCTTTAGTGCGCTGATGAATGCTTCTGTCGCTGCATCATCTCGATGTTCTGGGTCGTAGGCCGGGTAAGCCAAAAGTGCTAGTCGCTCAATGTCTTGGGCTAGCTGCTGTAGGGTTTCACCAGACTTCTGCACCTAATGCCTTAGCTGTGACCGATAAATCTGCTTTAGATGATCATCTCCATAACGCATGTCGAGCGCATTCATTATAGCATTCGAGTTTGAGTGCAATTCAACGGGGATCGTCTGCGACAGCTCGGCAGCTGGGCCTCTTAGAGCAAGAATTAATGCAGTTGCTCGTTCCTGCTCATTCCAGTGATTTATGCGAGCGGCTGCTTCGAATTGGGTTTTGTAAATAGTCCAGACCGTTTGCCCATCGAATATTGGTGCTTGCACTAGATGAGCTTTGCACTGCGGTTATAATTGGGGCTGGTGAGGTGGTTACTACCGCCTTTGCTGCTTCGAATTCCTTTTTCATGTTTTCCATCTCATTGTTGATTCTCTCCTCGACCTGGCTGACCTTTTCCTCGACCTGGTTTACCTTTTCCTCGACCTCTTTAATTTCTTTGTTGAGACTAGCGAGCTCCGCTTTTATTTCGGTTGACTGTTTCTCCAGCTTCTGTGTAATGTCTGCTTTGATTTCGATTGCTTGTTGGTCTAGCTTCGCTGATTGTTCATTTAGCTTCGTTGTTTGTTCATTTAACTTCACTGATTGCTCATCTAGCTTCGTGGTTAAATTGGACGACTGTTCATTGAGCTTCGCAGTTAAATTGGGTGACTGCTCATTGAGCTTCGCAGTTAATTTGGATGACTGTTGTCACTGCTCTTGCTGCATCAGCATTAACATTTGCATCAGCGCATTTTCTGGTTCCTTTGTTTTTTTGTTTCTGCTTCACTACCTTCTGCGCCTTTTTCTGCATCTGAGGGCTCACCCGAATTCAGATACGCGCCTTCCTATTCAATTGCGTCACGCAAGCGTGCAATCAGTGTGGCCTTGTACCTTGCGTAGCCAGGTTTCGCTGTTCCAACTCTTCCTTAAGCTCCGACTTGGTCAATTCATTAATTTTTAAGTTTAAGCTTCGTGGCATTTTTAATGTTTCTTTAAATTTTCCTATTGTGCACTATAAAAATGTTCAAATATTCACTTTCAAAATTTTTCTTTCGCACTTCTTGACACCATTGTCGCGTGTTTTCGGTTCGCGGCCAATAATTTAATGTTCCGGGAAAGTGAAAACGCAATGTCTTTTAAATTAAATCAAAAGAGTTTATTCAATTACAATAATGCACAATAATCGCTTTAACACTTTCACTAATTAATTTTCACTATTAAAATTCTACTTTACACTTGCCCATAAATTTATATCGCAATTGTCTTCTCAAAATCACCTCACTATTACTTGTTCGCTTTTCAATTCGCTTTCCACACACTATCGCAAGTTTTAACCGCGGTCGAATGAATGAATCCTCCCATTCATTCAGCTCGCCTTTATATAGGGTCTCTATCTATTCACCCATTTCTCGCACGTTGGCGAATGTTCTACCGAGAAGTACCTGGTAGATTCGAGCAAATTAATGAATGGAGTGACGTCACTTGCAGATGTTGATCATGCTTGTTGGGTTCTCGTGGGTTCGAGTAAATTCATTTGTTGACGTTCTTAATGATTATGAAAACAATTGCGACAGCAGCTCGCAGAATTATTTGTACATGTAACAATATGTATATATATAAATATATATATATATATATATATATATATATATATATATATATATATATATATATATATATGTGTGTGTGTGTGCATGATAAACGGATAACATTTCTTTGGATGTCGGTCGAAAATAGAGTTGGTTTTTTTATCTTTTTGCCAATTAATCGATAATATTTAGGGATTTTTATTTGATTACGTTGCTATTATTTTAACATATCTAGATGCATTTTTTGATTAAATATTGCTTATTTAGAAATCTATGTAGCTCATTAAGTTTTTGAGTCTTAAAATGTTTTGAAACTTGCTTCATGTTTTTGTAAAATTTATAACGATTGAATCAATATGATTCATTTGAAGTTGGCTAATAGACAAGTGGCTTCTGGGACAATATAATAACTTGTATAAATAGGAAAGTGTTGTATTATACAATATTGTTGGTATTGTGTCTTTTTTTTAACTTCATTGTGAAAAATATCTGCTTATACGATGGCTAAAAAATATTTCAATTTAAATTTTTTTATACCTTTAGGAAACTCTAGCTTTTTGCGATGAAAATTTGTCTTCGTATATTACTCCCCTTTCTTGTCTTAGAGTTCTGTTAAAAAAAATTTTTACTATACCCTGTTAACATCGGTACCTTTCCGTCCGTCAGTGAATCACAGCAAGTTTTCTCAGGAACTATAGAAGCTACAGTCACCGAATTTTGTGAACAGCTCAGATGATTCCGGTTAATGAAAAATGTACAGCCAAAAAACAAAACAAAAATGCAAAGGCTTTTAAGGGGCATCTCACTTTATAAGGACGTTAACCCTTAACAAAGTTAGTCGAGTAGGAAGGGCTGGATGAAAAATTTTAATATCCGAGGTAGGCAGAGGAAGTGAAAGAACACAAAAAATGGTATACGGTATATTTTAAAAGCATTGAATAGTATTTAACGAAGCTATGGTGGTTTATATTTTCAGGGTTACAGCAGCGACCATGTATAAAGTATTAAGACGCTACGGACCTGTTATGATTTGCACGAAAATTTCAGGAAGGAAGTATATCATGCATATCTTTGAAAATCTGGTCCCCGAATAATACTAGTAATCGCAAAATAAAATGGCGGCTGTTTCAAATGAGAATATTGAGTAAATTTGAGTTATTTTTCTCCAATTTTGCAATGAAAGTACAGGCTATTAACTCTGCATGAAAACTTTCATAACAAATACACTAGAAGTTGAAATACACTCAACTTTGTGCATAATGGTAAAATTTGCAAATATATCATTTTTCCTAGTAAATTCATACGGGTACTCTTAAATATAAATTTGAAGGGAAGATCCTTATATCCTGAAAGTTTAAACAAAGTCGCGGTAGTAATTGCCATTTAAAAGTACTTCGAGTACGACAAAAACAATGGACGGTTTTTCTACCATTAGGGCTTTCCATTGAACCAGAGCCACACTTTAAATTGGATTTTCTAATATCCAGATAAAATCAACAATAAAAATATCTCCAAATATCAGTCAGTCAATTGTTGTTAGTGATATTGCTACGAAATGGCAGCAGGGTAAAATTGTGCAACAATGGTTTTCCTTTTAAAGTAAATATGTAATTGTTGTAGATATCTTTTTTCTTGAAAAGCAAAATATTTGTAGATATCGTTGAAGTTTATCTTGAGTTTATTCGTTACTGGTGTCTGCTTATAGTAAGTTGAGTACAAAAACCTTCTGAAATGAGCGTAGTTCTGTCTATCCAACTTGTTTCTTATAAAAAGATATGGTAATTATTTAGTTTAGGTGCCATACTCCCGATTTTTTTGAAATTTCAGCGTGTTATACAGTTTTTCATGCTGAAAAAGAATATATATATATATATATATATATATATATATATATATATATATATATATATATATATATATATATATATATATATATATTGTTACATGTACAAATAATTACATGTACAAATAATTCTGCGAGCTACTGTCGCGATTGTTTTCATCATCATTAAGAACGTCAACAAATGAATTTACTCGAACCCACGAGAACCCAACAAGCATGATCAACATCTGCAAGTGACGTCACTCCATTCATTAATTTGCTCGAACCTACCAGGTAGAACGGTAGAACATTCGCCAATGTACGAGAAATGGGTGAAGAGGTAGAGACCCTATATAAAGGCGAGCTGAATGAATGGGGGGATCATCATTCATTCAACCGCGATAAGAACTGCGATAGTATGTGGGAAGTGATTTTCGTAATAGTGAAGTGATTTAGAAGACAATTGCGATAGTAAATTTATGGACAAGTGTTACAATCTTAATAGTGAAAATTAAAATTAGTGAAAGTGTTAAATTGATCATTGTGCACTTTTGTAATTAAATAAACTCTTTTAACTTAAATTAAAAGACATTGCGTTTTCACTTTCCCGGAACGTTAAAATTATAGGCCGCGAACCAATAACAGGCGACAATGGTGTCAAGAAGTGCAAAAGAAAAATTTTGGAAGTGAAATTTTTTGAGCATTTTATGCACAATAGTGAAAATTAACGTGGAAACTGGTAGAAAAACAGCCGAAACAATAAAAATGCCAGGAAACTTACATCTAAAAATTGATCAATTGACCATATCGGAGCTCAAGGAGGAGTTGGAACAGCGAAACCTGGCCACACAAGGTACAAAAGCCATACTGATTGCACGCTTGCGTGATGCGATCGAGTCGAAGGCGTGAATCTGGATGCGAGTGAGCCCTTAGATGCGGAACAAGGCGCAGAAGGTGGAGAAGAAGAAACACCCAAATCAAAGGAGCCAGAAAATGCGATATTGCAAATGTTAATGCTGATTCAGCAAGAGCAGCGACAACAGTCATCTAATTTAACTGTGAAGCTTAATGAACAATCAGCGAAGCTTAATGAACAATCAGCGAAGCTCAATGAACAATCAGTGAAGCTGGGTCAACAAGCGATCGAAATCAAGGCAGATTTTCAAAAACAGTCCACCGAAATAAAAGCGGAGCTCAGTAGTCTTAACAAGCAAATTAAAGGAGTCGAGGTAAAGGTTGACCAGGTCGAAGAAAGAATGAACCATGAGATGGAAAAAGTGAAAAAAGAATTGGAAGCTGCGAAGGCAGTAGCAACCACTTCACCAGCCCCGCTTATAACCGCAGCGCAAAGCACATCCAGAAATGTGCAAGCACCAATATTCGATGGGCAAACGGTCTGGAGTATTTACAAGACCCAGTTTGAAGCTGCCGCAAGGGCAAATCACTGGAATGAACAGGACCGAGCAACTGCGCTGATTCTTGCTCTAAGAGGACCAGCTGCCGAGCTTTTGCAGACTATCCCCGTTGAGCTGCACTCAAACCCGGCTGCTATAATGAATGCGCTCGACATGCGTTATGGAGACGATCATCAGAAGCAGATTTACCGGGCACAGCTACGGAATCGGATGCAGAAGTTTGGCGAAACCTTACAGCAGCTAGCCCAAGATATTGAGCAACTGGCACTTTTGGCTTACCCAGCGTACGACCCGGAACATCGAGCTGACGCAGCAACAGAAGCATTCATCAGCGCACTGAAGGACCCGGAATTGCAACAAGCCGTGCGATTAGCTCAAAAGCAAACGGTTAAGGACGCATTGGTTTATAGTCTGAACTATGAGGCAGCGAAAAATGCGACTCGTACCACTGCCCGGGTCCGTGAAGTAGTGGCAGACGAGTGCCGGTGTAAGCGCGTGGAAAATGAACGAGAGCCGCAGGTGAATGGTGCGCCTAGATGCTGGGATTGCGGAGAAAAAGGACACTTGCAAAGAGACTGCAAGAAGCGAAGAAAACGGAATTATTGTCCAGGATGGTGGAGATCCAGACCGTGTCAGGAGCCTAGAATGGATGCCCATCAAACCGCAAGGGCCAACTTCGTGGGGCGTACGTTGGCTAGGAGGATCGACATCCCCAGCACCCCCATCACCGTGCCGAGGCAAAATCGTGGAAAAGCTGACAGATGCCTTCCTGGTCAAGTTGATGAAGAACATTGCACCATAACAAACGACACTAGTGCAACCTGATCGATGATCCGACCAGACCTAGTGAGACCCCAACTACTTCACAATGGCAGAGTTCATGAAAATGCTGACGCCCTATCTCGTCATCCATGTCCAGCTAACTGCAAGCATTGCCGGCGGATAGAGGAAAAGGAGCCGCCCGTTGATCTGCGATTGATAGCGGCCGAATTCGATGAAGGTTGGTCATCGGAGGAGATTCGAAACGCCCAGCTAGCCGATGAAGACATCGGACCATTGCTCGTATGGAAGGAGACGACTGGGCGACCTGAGTGGAAAGACGTTTCAATGCATGGCGCAACTCTGAAAAGCTATTGGGCACAATGGAACTCCCTTCAGGTTGAGGGTGGCACACTCAAGCGGAAATGGGAAACGGTGGATGGCAGCTCCTACAGGATGCAAACTATACTACCCAAAAGCCGAATCAACGATGTGGTTAAGGAAATGCATGAAGGATCCTCGGGAGGCCACCTTGGTGTTAACAAGACCTTAGCGAAATTGCGGGAAAGGTTTTACTGGCTCCACGCTCGAGAAGACGTAGAGGACTGGTGTCGCAGATGCACAATTTGCGCTTCCGTCAAAGGCCCAAAGCAACGACTGAGAGGACAAATGCAAACCTATAACGTGGGGGTACCATTCGAAAGGATTGCTATTGACATCGCAGGACCCTTTCCTGAATCCGATTGGGGAAATCGATATATGCTGATTGTAGCCGATTATTTCAGCAAGTGGCCTGAGGTCTACCCCATTCCCAACCAGGAAGCAACTACTGTAGCCGAACAGGTAGTGTTAAATTGGGTCAGTAGGTACGGCGTACCTGGTGAACTACATTCGGATCAAGGCCGAAACTTTGAGTCACTAGTTTTTGGCGAAATGTGCGAGCTGCTCGGAATACGGAAAACGAGGACAACACCGCTGCATCCCCAACCCGATGGAATGGTCGAACGTTTCAACGGCACGCTCAATAAACACCTGGCCAAAATGGTTGACGAGAACCAAAGGGACTGGGACCGACATATCCCACTATTTTTGATGGCGTATAGAGCTGCTGAACATGCATCGACGGGCCAAACCCCAGCCAAAGTCATTTTTGGAAAAACTATTCGTTTGCCAGCCGATATAAAATTCGGAACACCCCCTGAGAAACCCCAAACGGTCTCGGAGTACGCAAGTGATCTAAGACAACGATTGAACCAGATACATCGGACAGTGCGAAAACACCTCGAATCGGCTACTGACCGCATGAAGACCAGGTATGATCTAAAGATTAATTCTACTGGCTTCCAGCAAGATGACTTGGTGTGACTTTATAACCCGCAACGGCGAAAGGGTAGGTCTCCAAAGTTGCAACGTAATTGGGAGGGACCATACCGAGTTACAAAGCGAATCAACGACGTCGTATACCGAATACAGGAACATTGTAAGCCGAGAGCTAAAATGAAAATCGTGCATCTGGACTGTCTTGCCACATATTACACCCAGGGAGAATTGACTACAAATAGTGGCACATCTTTTCGGGGCGAAAAGAACTGAGGTGGGGGCAGTGTTACATGTACAAATAATTACATGTACAAATAATTCTGCGAGCTACTGTCGCAATTGTTTTCATCATCATTAAGAACGTCAACAAATGAATTTACTCGAACCCACGAGAACCCAACAAGCATGATCAACATCTGCAAGTGACGTCACTCCATTCATTAATTTGCTCGAACCTACCAGGTAGAACGGTAGAACATACGCCAATGTACGAGAAATGGGTGAAGAGGTAGAGACCCTATATAAAGGCGAGCTGAATGAATGGGGGGATCATCATTCATTCAACCGCGATAAGAACTGCGATAGTATGTGGGAAGTGATTTTCGTAATAGTGAAGTGATTTAGAAGACAATTGCGATAGTAAATTTATGGACAAGTGTTACAATCTTAATAGTGAAAATTAAAATTAGTGAAAGTGTTAAATTGATCATTGTGCACTTTTGTAATTAAATAAACTCTTTTAACTTAAATTAAAAGACATTGCGTTTTCACTTTCCCGGAACGTTAAAATTATAGGCCGCGAACCAATAACACGCGACAATATATATATATATATATATATATATATATATATATATATATATATATATATATATATATATGTATATATATATATATATATATATATATATATATATAGATATATATATATATATATTTATATATATATATATTTATATATATATATATATATATATATATATATATATATATATATATATATATATATATATATATATATATATATTTATGTAGGGCGCGGAAAACATTCCTTTCCTAGTTTTTAAGGTTTGAAAATTGGGAAATGTACACTGTCGTGAAAAGTTGGTATTTTGCACATACTTGATGTTGGAGACATCACCACAGTCAATTGTGATCAGATGTTGTCATGCAACACAATTGAAGAAAATGGGATGGGAATTGTATTTCAATAACATTTTGGTGGAATTTAAGGCATTAAATTATAATATTTTAAATGGCAGATCCTCGATGCTGCTGTAATATATTGTGCCAGGACGGGTTCTAGAAGAGCAGCCTTCTTTTCTCTAGAAGGGCACCCTTCTATTCTCCAGAGGAGCACCCTTCTAATGTCTAGAGGAGCAACCTTCTATTCTTTAGGTGTGTATTCTATAGAAGGGCATCCGTCTATTCTCTAGGGAAGCATTCTTGTACTCTTCCTTCTACTCTATGAAGGGAACCCTTTTATACCTTATGATACCCTTCTATTCATTTGAAGAGTACCCTTCTATAGAATAGAAAGGTGCTCCTCTTGAGAATGGAAGGGTACCCTTCTATTCTTTAGAAGGGCACACTTCTTCCCACACCCCACTCTCAATCCTCTCCAACATCAAGTATGTGCAAAATACCAGCTTTTCAAGATGGTGTACATTTCCCAATTTTCAAACCTTAAAAACTATGTAAAGGAATGTTTCCCGCGCCCAACAATATATATATATATATATATATATATATATATATATATATATATATATATATATATATATATATATATATATATATATATGTATATATATATAGATATATATATATATATATATATATATAAATATATATATATATATATATATATATATATATATATATATATATATATATATATATATATATATATATATATATCTTTTTTCAGCATGAAAAACTGTATAACATAATGGAATTTCAAAAAAAATCGGGAGTATGGCACCTAAATTTAATAATTACCAAAGATATACGAGTACACTTCAGAAGCTACTAATTAATTTATACTGAAGCGTATTGCAAAAGAATATGCTTGATTTGCAATATGAAAACATACAAAATATTTATTCATTTCCTTTGGTTTTAACAAGGAATCTATTATTGTCAGCTTAAAATTTTGACACATATGTATTTTCATTTATTTATTTACATATTTTTTGTTTGATAATGGGTTGAATTTCTTTTTCCGTGAAATCTTTCTTTGTTCGGTATGCTTGCAGTTCTTCCTTCTTTTTTGTTTGTCAATGAGCAGTTAATTTTGCTTATTTGTACTATTATTAGCATATGTATATATATATATATATATATATATATATATATATATATATATATATATATATATAGATATATATATATATATATATATATATATATATATATATATATATAACATATATATATATATATATATATATATATATATATATATATATATATATATATATATATATAGATATATATATATATATGTATAAAGGGTGATTAATAACAAGTGTACACATTTTTCTCGAAAAAAACCTAGCTTTTGTGAAGATTGAGCTATAATGTTCATTCATTATGAAAATTTAGTCCCTAACAATTAAATATGTAACATTACTTCGGCATATGTGCACCTCGTGCTGCTGAAACGATTGTAATTTTTGATGACATTTTCGCACATTTCCGGCGTTATTAGGCGTATGTTGGCTCGAATATTGTTTTTTAATGCTTCAGTAGTCTGGGGAGCATCAGCATAAACACGATCCTTCAGGAATTCCGGAAGGTAGAAGTCACAAGGAGTCAAATCACACGATCTCGCCGGCCAATTTATGGGTCCATTTCGTGAAAACCAAAAAATTCACGTAGAGCGCGACAAACAAAAAAGAAGGAAAAACTGCAAGCATACCGAACAAAGAAAGATTTCACGGAAAAAGAAATTCAACCCATTATCAAACAAAAAATATGTAAATAAATAAATGAAAATACTATATGTGTCAAAATTTTAAGCAGACAATAATAGATTCCTTGTGAAAACCAAAGGAAATGAATAAATATTTTGTATGTTTTCATATTGCAAATTAAGCATATTCTCTTGCAATACGCTTCAGTATAAATTAATTAGTAGCTTCTGAAGTGTATGTATATCTTTGGTAATTATTTAGCTTAAGTGCCATACTCCCGATTTTTTTTGAAATTGCATTATGTTATACAGTTTTTCATGCTGAAAGAATATATATATATACATATATATATATATATATATATATATATATATATATATATATATATATATATATATATATATATATATATATATATATATATATATATATATATATCTATATATAATATATATATATATATATATATATATATATATATGTATATATATATATATATATATATATATATATATATATATATATATATATATATATATATTGTTGGGCGCGGTAAACATCCCTTTACATAGTTTTTAAGGTTTGAAAATTGGGAAATGTACACTGTCGTGAAAAGTTGGTATTTTGCACATACTTGATGTTGGAGAGGATTGAGAGTGGGGTGTGGGAAGAAGTGTGCCCTTCTAAAGAATAGAAGGGTACCCTTCTATTCTCAAGAGGAGCACCTTTCTATTCTATAGAAGGGTACTCTTCAAATGAATAGAAGGGTATCATAAGGTATAAAAGGGTTCCCTTCATAGAGTAGAAGGAAGAGTACAAGAATGCTTCCCTAGAGAATAGAAGGATGCCCTTCTATAGAATACACACCTAAAGAATAGAAGGTTGCTCCTCTAGACATTAGAAGGGTGCTCCTCTGGAGAATAGAAGGGTGCCCTTCTAGAGAAAAGAAGGCTGCTCTTCTAGAACCCGTCCTGGCACAATATATTACAGCAGCATCGAGGATCTGCCATTTAAAATATTATAATTTAATGCCTTAAATTCCACCAAAATGTTATTGAAATACAATTCCCATCCCATTTTCTTCAATTGTGTTGCATGACAACATCTGATCACAATTAAATAAATGTGTGGGTTGTCAATTGACGAATAATTATATTTAATGTTGGAGAGGATTGAGAGTGGGTTGTGGTGGGTGTTACAACGATGTCTCCAACATCAAGTATGTGTAAAATACCAACTTTTCACGACAGTGTACATTTCCCTACATAAATATATATATATATATATATATATATATATATATATATATATATATATATATTCTTTTTCAGCATGAAAAACTGTATAACATGCTGAAATTTCAAAAAAATCGGGAGTATGGCACCTAAACTAAATAATTACCATATCTTTTTATAAGAAACAAGTTGGATAGACAGAACTACGCTCATTTCAGAAGGTTTTTGTACTCAACTTACTATAAGCAGACACCAGTAACGAATAAACTCAAGATAAACTTCAACGATATCTACAAATATTTTGCTTTTCAAGAAAAAAGATATCTACAACAATTACATATTTACTTTAAAAGGAAAACCATTGTTGCACAATTTTACCCTGCTGCCATTTCGTAGCAATATCACTAACAACAATTGACTGACTGATATTTGGAGATATTTTTATTGTTGATTTTATCTGGATATTAGAAAATCCAATTTAAAGTGTGGCTCTGGTTCAATGGAAAGCCCTAATGGTAGAAAAACCGTCCATTGTTTTTGTCGTACTCGAAGTACTTTTAAATGGCAATTACTACCGCGACTTTGTTTAAACTTTCAGGATATAAGGATCTTCCCTTCAAATTTATATTTAAGAGTACCCGTATGATATATTTGCAAATTTTACCATTATGCACAAAGTTGAGTGTATTTCAACTTCTAGTGTATTTGTTATGAAAGTTTTCATGAAGAGTTAATAGCCTGTACTTTCATTGCAAAATTGGAGAAAAATAACTCAAATTTACTCAATATTCTCATTTGAAACAGCCGCCATTTTATTTTGCGATTACTAGTATTATTCGTGGACCAGATTTTCAAAGATATGCATGATATACTTCCTTCCTGAAATTTTCGTGCAAATCATAACAGGCCCGTAGCGTCTTAATACTGCATGGTCGCTGCTGTAACCCTGAAAATGTAAACCACCATAGCTTCGTTAAATACTATTCAATGCTTTTAAAATATACTGTATACCATTTTTTGTGTTCTTTCACTTCCTCTGCCTACCTCGGATATTAAAATTTTTCATCCAGCTCTTCCTACTCGACTAACTTTGTTAAGGGTTAACGTCCTTACAAAGTGAGATGCCCCTTAAAAGCCTTTGCATTTTTGTTTTGTTTTTTGGCTGTACAACTTTCATTAACCGGAATCATCTGAGCTGTTCACAAAATTTGGTGACTGAAGCTTCTATAGTTCCTGAGAAAACTTGCTGTGATTCACTGACGGACGGAAAGGTACCGATTTTAACAGGGTATTGTAAAAATTTTTTTTAACAGAACTCTAAGACAAGAAAGGGGAGTAATATACGAAGACAAATTTTCATCGCAAAAAGCTAGTTTCCTAAAGGTATAAAAAAATTTAAGTTGAAAGATTTTTTAGGCATCGTGTAAGCAGATATTTTTCACAATGAAGTTAAAAAACAAGTTGGGTAAACAGACCTACGCTCATGTCAGAAGGGTTTTGTATTCAATTTGCAAAATGCAGTCACCAGATCGAATCAAATCAAGAAACATGTCAAAGAAGATTTTATTGGAGAAAATATGAAATTCGAAGATCATACTATTTTTAACAAAGTTGAACGAATTTCGACTTCTGAAGTTTCTGGTATTGTTATACTCATAAATATCTCCCTTGATAATTATTTCAGATGTCCATCCGCGACGGAGGAAACACATTTTTCATGTATTTCCCTCCTGTGCCTTCACTGAAGCAAAAACTGACAGTTTAACAACTGTTTTGAAAAGCTCCCATGAAAACTTTCATTTCATACTCATATCAGCTACGTTTGATGAATTTTTTTTCAGGGGCCACTCTCCTGTACTGTTATCATCGATTAATAGCCAATTTTTTCGAATCCTAGAGTTGTTACAAAGCCCTTTTGTTAGAAGCTCCCTCCCGCCTCCTTGACTTGTTTCACTTATGAGTATTAATTGAAGGTACTCAGCTTCAGTCATTCATTAAATTGAATCAAGTGTTCAAAGCATGCACCTTAAACGTTGAAGTTGGGAAAAAATAACTCAAAATTATTCAATCTTCGCATTTAAAACAGCCACTATTTTGTTTTACGATTACTGATACCACTAGCTGAACTGATTCTCAAAGTTATTCATGAGACCTATCATTCCTGAAATTTTCATGCAAATCCTAGCAAAACTGTAGTGTCTGAGTCGGTAAAAAGCGCATGTTGTTCCATAGCCATATGTTGCCATAGTAATACATGCAGCGCATATTGTTCCATAGTAATACAGGAAGATTCAAACCGCTATAACTTCGCTAAATATGATGCAATCTTTATGAAGCTTGCAGAGTTAATCAATCTTATAAAAAGACATCTGTGTACTGAATTTCGTTGAATTTAAGGGTACCGTTAAGATTTTATTCAAGAAAACATAAAATCGATAAATCATACTATTACTAACAAAGTTGAGTGAATTGCGACTTCTCACGTATTTGTTGTTGTTGTACTCACCAAGGCCTCTATTCCTGATTTTTTTCAGATTTGTCGGATCACAGGTGTCCAATCGCGAGGGGGGGGGGGGACACAAATTTTTCGTGTATTTCCTTCCCTGTGCGCCGCTCGAAGCAAATTTTGCCAAACTAAGACCTGTTTTGAAAAGTTCTCATCAAGACCTTTCATTTGATACCCATATCGGCTACTTTCAATGAAATCTTTTTCGGGGGGTCACTCCCCTACATGGGGAGACCCCCCTTAAATACCTTATAAAATTTTTTAGTAGTTGAACTTTGAAGAGATCACCGCTTTACACCTACATACAAAATTTGATGCTTCTAGCTTAAGTAGTTTCCGAGAAAAACTGCTGTGACACACGGACGGACGGACGGACGGACGGACGGACAGACAGACGGACAGACAGGACGCGATTTTAGAAGGGTTTTGTAAAATTATTTTACAAAACCCTAAAAAAGACACAATACCAACAATATTGTATAATACAACACTTTCCTATTTATACAAGTTATTACATTGTCCCAGAAGCTACTTGTCTATTAGCCAACTTCAAATGAATCATATTGATTCAATCGTAATAAATTTTACAAAAACATGAAGCAAGTTTTAAAACATTTTAAGACTCAAAAACTTAATGAGCTACATAGAATTCTAAATAAGCAATATTTAATCAAAAAATGCATCTAGATACGAGTATGTTAAAATAATAGCAACGTAATCAAATAAAAATCCCTAAATATTATCGTTTAATTGGAAAAAAGATAAAAAAACCAACTCTATTTTCGACCGACATCGAAAGAAATGTTATGCGTTTATCATGCACCTATGAATATATATATATATATATATATATATATATATATATATATATATATATATATATATATATATATATACATATATATATATATATATATATATATATATATATATATATATATATATATATATATATATATATATATATATATATATATATATATAAATACATATATATTTTTTTGGGTCTTTTATTTATTGCATTGTTGAATGATTAACGTTGTTTGTCAAAATGATTTTTTTTTTTGTATTAACAACAAATAGTAATCAATGATATATGCCCGCAGGGGGAATGCCGGTCGACAAGAGCTCTCTTGGAGGCTAGCATTCTTTGGGGAGTTCCGCCCCCACGTACCCGAGGAAACTCCGCAGGGGGAATGCCGGTCGACAAGACCACTCTTGGAGGCTAGCATTCTTTGGGGAGTTCCGCTCCCACGAACCCGGGGAAATTCCCGCAGGGAGAAAGCCGGTCGACAAGAACATTCTTGGAGGCTAGCATTCTTTGGGGAGTGCCGCCCCCACGGACCCGAGGATATGGGGGGTGCCGTGAGGTTCCCTCTTATTGTATCTGGACTACGCTTTGGACAACAAACTGGAATTGACGCTTTGGGCTGGCGGATGTGATGGTTTAGACCTAGTTGCTTTGCACAGTAGCGCCGAGGTGAAACTCGTGTGTGAACGGCTCCAATTGAACTATCATACCGTCTCCGTCCCGGTAAAACCTTGGCAGGCCTCGGAGTACGTTCGAAGTTCGCACCATTGGGTTGGTGGTGTAGGTTCGGTTGAGACGGACTCCCGATTAGCGCTGGTCTGGCTCTGAGCACTTGTCCCCATAAGGGCTTGTGCCAACCCTCGCATGGCCTCCCTGCTCTGCAAAGATAACCATGGGACCAAAAAGGCGACTACACACACGAACGGAGATAGCGGCTCCGAGGGGGGACCCAATAAAATGGAGCAATCAAATGAAACCACAAGCAAACAGGACGCTAGCACGGAGAACCCTTTCAGGCGAAAACCGCTGTTGGCAGGAACACCGATTAAACAAGTCACCGATTGCGGGGGGAGGCAGCAAACCCCAGAGACACTGTCAAAGTCAACATCACAGGTTAAATCATCGGAGACAGACCACAGACGGACTAACGAACGAAAGAAGGCAGAGTGCGTTGTGCAACCTGGCATCATTGCGGCCTTTGGGCGCAGTAGAAGGACTATGCATACCCCGGAGCGCCCAGTGCCAGACTTACACAATCCGGATCAAGCTGCGACACCAACGGAGGCCAGTGTAAGACTGGGGGAGGGAGAAGTTTTGCCGTTGGCCGACGCCACTTCAAACGCGACCCAAGCGATAAAAGCAAAAGGGCTAGGAAACGGGGGCCTCTCCCAAGAGGTGGCGCCAAATAACACAATCGCCCTTGACCGCGCCGAAGAGGAGCGGCTTACTCGGAAAGCGGGGAATATCGTCAAACAACTGAGGGCTGGCTGCGAAGTGCAGAAAAACATAGGCAAGAGTGTCAAGAATGGCATTCTTGAACTGGAGGAGCTTTTTGGCCGCATAACGCACTACAGGCGGAGGGGGCTTGCAACCGAAAAGCACCAAAAAGACACGCTCTCCCTCGAGGCATCAGTGGGTCCTAGTGGCAGCAAAAGAATGGCCGGTAGCCCAATTGAAGGCGACTGTGAGAAAAGGAGGAAGGACGAGACCATAAACGAAGTTGACACTCCAGGCGAGGAGTTTCATGTGGTGCAAAACAAGGCAGCGAAAAAAGCGGCCAAAAAGCTACTCCTAGAAAAAACAGACAAAGAGCTCAACCACGAAAAGAACAAAGAACCCTCCGATATACCGCAGAAAACAAAAAGCAAACCGCGGCGCAAACCCTTGCGAGAGGCACTGCTTATTAAACCCACTAAGGGCCGAACCTACGCAGATGTCCTCCGTGAAATTAAAGGAGCGGTCAAGCCAGACGACACCAAAACTGCCATCAAAGCAGTTCGACCAACCTGGACCGGTGGCTTGCTGGTGGAATTCGGGCCAGAGGCCACAAACAAAGATGCATTCCGTGACGCGGTTCAAAAGGTTCTTGGAGATGCGGCAACGGTTGCCTCGCTCGAACCAATGGCCACCCTGGAAATCAGGGACCTCGACTGCGTCACGGACAAAGCTGAAGTAGAGGATGCCATTAGGAGGGAGTTCCCCAGCTTAAGTGAAGTCAAGGCAAGATTGACACGTGAAAACACAAGGGGGCAACGCATGGCTATTGTCGAACTAGCTGATAAAGACGCCCAGCAAATCCTGGCGAAGGGCAAAATTAAGATAGGTTGGGTGATCTGCAGGATACGGAGAAGAGCGATCCCTATCCGCTGCTTCAGATGCCTCGAATACGGACACACCGCGTATGGCTGTAGGGGACCCGACAGGAGATCTCTGTGCTACAAATGTGGTGAAACGGGGCACAAAAGGAAGGAGTGCACGAACGAGGCAAAATGCATTCTTTGCAAGGATGCTAAGCTAGCACCCGGCGACCTCAAACATGAGCCGGGGACAGGGAGATGCCGGGTTTTCAAGGAGGCCCTAACTAAAGCCAAATCGATACTCAAATGATCCGTATCCTGCAGGTCAATTTGCACCGAAGCACAAACGCCCAGGACCTACTTGAGCAGTTTGCGAGGGATAAGAAAGCTGACCTCCTGTTGCTGAGCGAGCAACATCATAACAAGGACTCGCAAGCGTGGTACCCTGACAAAACTGGTACCTCGGCCATCTGGGTTCGAGACAGCGCCCGCCTTCAGGTGCAGGGCCATGGACGCGGGGATGGTTTTGTGTGGGTGCGGTGTTCAGGGATAACATATTTCAGTGTTTATCTGACGCCTAATGAGGCAATGCGATCCTTTCGAACCAAACTCGATGCCCTGGAGGACGCTGTCTCGAACACAGAGGGCCACATGCTGGTCGGGGGAGACTTCAACGCTAGAGCCATCGAATGGGGCATGCCAAAATCTGACCCAAGGGGAAAGCAAATCTTGGACATGGCGGCCAGAACAGCGCTTTTTGTCCTAAATACTGGTAACACCCCTACTTTCCGCCGCTGAGGTTGCGTAGGAACCATACCCGATGTGACACTCGCTTCGGAGTCCCCGGTACCTAGAGTACACAACTGGCGAGTACTAGAGGACTACTCGGCTAGTGATCACCAGTATATAGCTGTTGAGATTCACGATGGTGCCACTCTGCGTGCATATGCCCAAACTTCAATCCTCGGATGGAGGACTGGGAGGATGGACGTCGAGAAGTTCACTGACGCGCTTACGGCAGGCGCACCGTTGCTGGGAGCTCCGCCAGGGAGTGGAGGGCCTACAGCCAAGGACTTGGTGAACTCAACTATGAGTACCATCATAGCTGCTTGCGAGTCTTCCATGCCCCGCCGGAGACCCCGACATGGTAAGCCTCCAGTATACTGGTGGTCAAACGAGATCGCCGAACAAAGAAGCGAGTGTCACAAACTTCGGCGAGAGGCCCAGCGGGCGCGAACACGGGAGGAGGCAGACACTAGGCTAGCAGCATACAGGTCCGGCAGGAAATATCTTCGCAGGCTTATTAACAAGAGCAAGGCCCGATGCTGGCAAGACCTCGTGGACGATGTAAATAGGGATCCGTGGGGCCTTGGCTACAAGCTGGTCATGGGGAAACTTGGTGCCCTACGGAAGCCTTGTATACATGACGTGGAAAAGATGGACGCGATAGTGCGGGGACTCTTTCCCACCCATTCCGTCCGTGTTGATGCTGTCCATGGTGAAACAGCAGTCGAGTGCCCACTCTTCACACAGCTGGAACTGGAGGAGGCAGTCCTTTCCCTGAAAGCGAGGAAGGCTCCAGGTCCAGATGGTGTTCCAGCTGAGGTTTTGCAGCTCGTCTATCACCATTGTCCTGACTTGCTGCTCAGCACATTCAACGCTTGCCTACGGGACGGGGTTTTCCCGGTACGATGGAAGGTGGCGAGGCTCGTGCTGGTCAGCAAGGGGAAGGGAAATCCCGAATCGCCGTCTGCATACCGCCCGTTATGCATGCTAGACACGGCTGGGAAAGTGCTAGAGAAACTCATCAAGGGAAGACTCACTGACGCGATTCGTGCTGCTGGGGACCTATCTCCCCGGCAGTACGGCTTTAGAGCAGGACGTTCTACCATCGATGCGATTACAGAGGTGGTGAACGCGGTCCAAAAGGCAGAGGCATATAGTTCCAGAATATCTAGTGCGGCTTTTGAGGAACTACCTAAAGGACCGAAGCCTGCTCTACGACACGACACAGGGCCAACGAAGGATGGAAATTACATCGGGTTATGCCCAGGGATCTATCCTTGGTCCGGACCTGTGGAACGTGTCTTACGACGGGCTACTGAGACTTGAGATGCCAGATGAGTCGCGCTTGGTCGGCTATGCGGATGATGTTGCGGCTCTGGTCGCCGGACGCACCGTTGAACAAGCGCAACTTAGGCTAGGTATGTTAGTGCGCCGAGTGAGGGACTGGATGACTGCTCGCGGGCTCAGTTTAGCACTGGAGAAAACCGAAGTGGTCATCTTGACAAAAAAGAGAATCCCTAGGGTA
This sequence comes from Odontomyia ornata, assembly GCA_963969285.1. NCBI lineage: Eukaryota > Metazoa > Arthropoda > Insecta > Diptera > Stratiomyidae > Odontomyia > Odontomyia ornata. The sequence continues at coordinate 280,542,648 of OZ017739.1, read as the reverse complement.
AGGATTATCAGTATTGGAGATATACAGATCGAATCGAAGCCAGCGGTGAAGTACCTGGGGCTACTGATCGACTCGAAGATGAGTTTCTCTGAGCAAATCAGGGCAACGGCTGAGAAGGCTGCCTCTTGATGAGTGCTGTAGGGTCAGTGCTACTGTACGGAGCAGAGGTATGGGGCGACGTTCTCAGCAAGGAGGTATACCGAAAACGATTGGCACAGGTACAGAGAAGAGGAGCACTGAGAATTGCATCTTCGTATCCAACAGTCTCCGACTCGGCGGTGAGAGTGATTGCAGGCGTGATACCTGTCGCCCTCCTTGCTAGAGAGCGCCGCGCTATTTACCTGCGCCGAAACGAGGATGCGAGGGAGATGGTTGTCCGCGAGGAGAGACAACGCTCGCTCAACGATTGGCAGCAGTCTTGGAGGAATTGCACGAAGGGAAGGTGGACTGCGTGCCTCATCCCGGATGTGAGATCGTGGCTAAATCGAAGGCATGGTGAGACTGACTTCTATCTGACCCAGCTTTTGAGCGGGCACGGGTGTTTTCAGTCTTACCTGCACAAGATCGGCAAGTCACGGTCTCCCGATTGTCGGTTTTGCCCAGGAGAGGAGGACAATGCCTGTCACACATTTTTTGCGTGTACCAAATGGGCCAGGCTGCAAAGGGAACTCTACAGGGAGACGGGAGAGCTCACCCCGGATAATATAGTTGCGGTGATGCTCGAATCGGTTGACAAATGGAACCAGGTGGCACATTATGCTCGGGCAGTCCTAAAATATAAAAGGGACTCACAGCAGCCGGAGGCACTGGGGCTGGGGGATCGCTCTTCTGGCAATTCCTCTTCCCCCCTCCCCTCCCGCTAGGAAAGGGACTCCCCAGCTTGAAGGCGCCCCACGGCGTAACAAAACGAGACCTGGCCCGAAGTAATGTGTCAAACGGTTACAGGCTAGGTTCTCAGATTGACAGGGGAGGTGTTTAGTGGGTAGTCCAAAGGTTTCCTCCATGGGAGTCCCACACTGCCAGACTCGGCGGGCATAAATGCCTTCACCTCCCTACCACAAACAAAAAAAAAAAAAAATCAATGGTATATACTTTTTTGTTGGATGACCTTTTGCTATGTTGAAAAATTCATCGTTCAAAAAAGTCTGTCAATATATATATATATATATATATATATATATATATATATATATATATATATATATATATATATATATGTATATATATATATATATATGTATATATATATATATATATATATATATATATATATATGTATTTATTATATATACTATATATATATAGACACACTATATATATATATATGTATATATATATATATATATATATATATATATATATATATATATATATATATATATATATACATATATATTTATATATATATATATATATATATATATATATATGTGTATATATGGATATATATATAGATATATATATAGGTATATACATATATATATATATATATATATATATATATATATATATATATATATATATATATATATATATATATATATATATATATATGTATGTATATATATATATATAAATATATATATATAGACTTGCATATACGAGTATACATAAAGGGTGATTTATTATGAGATTCGACTTAAATTGGCTTTTTGATAGATCACGCGTGACTCTTGTCAAATTCAGTATTGTGCGACAAATCATCATAGAAAGACCTACACCGCAACAACGTATCCAAATGAGTGAGTTGTATTGCGAAATCAGCGTTCTCTGTGAAATGTTTTTCATGCTGTTTGAGCCGAAACCAGTATAGGGAAACCATATGCAAGATTGAAACCCAGCATACATTATTGGATGATATTTGACCGATTAGACCACGTTCAGCATGTAGTGAAGAGAAGATAGTGGCTGCAGGTGACAGTGTGGCTGAAGACCGTGGGGAATCAATTCAGCTTCGTTCTGGACAGCTTGGTTCTACCTACGCTACAGTTTGGTGTATTTTACGTAGAGATCTTGGTTTCAAGGCAGACAAAGTTCAACTCATGTGAGAAATGAAGTCGGGCATCTTAGATTTGCGTCGGGTTTTTGGTGGATGGGCTCTGAGTAAGTTTAATGAAAATTTTTTTAAGTGAATAGACGCATTTTTGGCTCAATGGTTGGGTCAGTAAACGAAATTGTCATACTTGGGCTAATGAACAACATAAAGAGCTTCAATAACTACCACTACAGCCATAGAAATGTACAGTTTGATGTGGGATATGAGCTGCTGGAATTATCGATCCATATTTATTTCAAAATGAGTCCAGTCAGAATAAAATCATCAATAGTGATCAATATCAAACGATAATAACGGAACTTATACTACCTTAAATTGAAACTCGTGGTATCGGTAAACTTTGATTATTACAAGACTTCGCTACTTCGCATTAAGTGACCGAAAAAATACACTAATTGAGAACTCACTTTTATGAGAACCTGACCATGATTTTGACTAGTAAATAGGAGGTCTAGATCATGTAAAATCACATCTTTAGATTATTTTCTTTTGGGTTACACGAAGTCTCTGATCTTTAGGGATAAGTCAGCTTCAATCGACGCTTTGGAAGCCATCATTCTTCTGCTTTTTTGTAGCACTGAAAACTCTCTCGAGCCATCGCTTCCTACAAATATCGCCTCCAAATATCTCGACATATTGACCATTACCTCTTATTTTGAAACCGAGCAGCAATGAACTGTCTTCGTCGACCGAGTCAGACAAGCGTGAACTCTGTTTTACCTTTGGCCTTCACCCCTCAGTTCTTCCAACCGATACTTTTGGTATCCAAGGTTCATCCATACGATTCATGTGTCCCGCCCATTGCAGCTTCTGCTGCTTTACAATCGTTGATACCTCCAGCTCGTCAAAAATTTCGTACAGCTCATGATAATATCGAATTTGCTATTAGTTCACGTCCAGCTTTGTTCTTATTATTCACCTCAGGACCCGTCACTCAAAATTGTTCAATATATTTGCAGATGCTTGAGTTAGCCTCCATGTTTCACACCCATAGCATAACACAGGTATTTTGTCTCTTTCATTACCTGTCTTTGTTATTTTGTCCGCGTGGCTTAGTGGTTAGAGCACTAAGCCCGTAAGCCAAAGGTCTCTGGCTCAAGTCTCGTTGGCGTCAATGAGATTTAGTTCGAGTGGTTCTTTGGACGGACTATAAGCCTGTTCAGTTATGACACGTGCTGGTTAAAATCAGAACGTATCGCGGCTGGGTGGACGGATAAACGGCCAGAGCGTGATAATGATCATATCATCTTGTGAAGTGCCGATACATTCGATCATGACAATGAAATACTCTAACTATCTCTAAGCGAAGGCCCGAAAGGGGCTGTAGGGCTCAACTAATGCCATCTTTCGGCAAGTTGAAGAATTCTACGTTCAAAAAAGCATTGGTTTCAACAAGCGAAGAAGTGGTCCAACTCGTTTTTAGTAGCCTGATCGGAATCCCAAGGTTTCACCCTTTCAAATGGCTTTGAAGTGAGCGAAAAAAATGATGGTCGGATGGTGCTATGTCAGGGGTATAGGTTTTTTTTTGTTTTTGATGTAGGGAGGTGAAGGCATTTATGCCCGCCGAGTCGGCAAGTATGGGACTCCCATGGAGGATACCTTTGGACTACCCACTAAACACCTCCCCTGTCAATCTGAGAACCTAGCCTGGAACCGTTTGACACATTACTTCGGGCCAGGTCTCGTTTTGTTACGCCGTGGGGCACCTTCAAGCTGGGGAGTCCCTTTCCTAGCGGGAGGGGAGAGGGGAAGAGGAATTGCCAGAAGAGCGATCCCCCGGCCCCAGTGCCTCCGGCTGCTGTGAGTCCCTTTTATATTTTTGGACTGCCCGAGCATAATGTGCCACCTGGTTCCATTTGTCAACCGATTCGAGCATCACCGCAACTATATTATCCGGGGTGAGCTCTTCCATCTCCCTGTAGAGTTCCCTTCGCAGTCTGGCCCATTTGGTACACGCAAAAAATGTGTGACAGGCATTGTCCTCCTCTCCTGGGCAAAACCGACAATCGGGAGACCGTGACTTGCCGATCTTGTGCAGGTAAGACTGAAAACACCCGTGCCCACTCAAAAGCTGGGTCAGATAGGAGTCAGTCTCAACATGCCTTCGATTTAGCCACGGTCTCACATCCGGGATGAGGCACGCAGTCCACCTTCCCTTCGTGCAATTCCTCCAAGACTGCTGCCAATCGTTGAGCGAGCGTTGTCTCTCCTCGCGGACAACCATCTCCCTCGCATCCTCGTTTCGGCGCAGGTAAATAGCGCGGCGCTCTCTAGCAAGGAGGGCGACAGGTATCACGCCTGCAATCACTCTCACCGCCGAGTCGGAGACTGTTGGGATAGGTTGGATGTGGCATCAGTTCCCAATTGAGCTCCATTAATTTTTGACGGGATATCAAAGAGGGGTGGGGTTTAGCGATATCATGATGAAATATCACGCCTTTGCAATAAACCAGTTCAGGGCAGTTTTTTTATTCAAATTAATAGTTTAATTTTTTTCAAACAGCTCAAAGTGGTCTGTGCCCATGTGGTCCCACCACACAGAAAGCAAAATCTTCTTTTGGTGAATATTGGCTTTGGATGTCATTTGTGGGGGCTCTTCTTGTTTGAAAAATGATCATTTTCGCCCTTGTTATCGTAAATAATCTGTTTGTCATCACCTGTTATGATTATTTTTAGAAATGGGTTGCTTTGGTTACATTTAGCAAGGAGTCGTATGTGTTAATGCGTTTGGTGAGCTAGATTTCCTTTAATTTGTGAGGAATCCATACATCCAGTTTTTTACGTAACCAAGTTGTTGTAAGTGCAAGAAAATGGTTGTTTTGATATATTGAGTTTCTCTGCTATCTCTTTAGTCATTATCCGCCAGCTACCCGAGCAGAAATCAGTTTGGAGCATACCTAAATGGGCACTAGGGCCTAATGCGGAAACAGTAGGGCTTACCTGAGTTAGGCACGCCTAATGCGGGCTTAAACGGGACCTAAAGGGGCATGCCTAATGGGTCTGAATTAAGCATGCCTTACTTTAACAAATTTGAGAATTGCATAATTGATTCCAATTTGGAGAATGAAAGTTAGAAGTATTTACACAAAAAATATTTTTTCTGTAGCAGTTGACATTTAAATTGATGGTCAATCAAATTATTATTTCCTTATTGAAACTGACGGTGTTAGCAAACATTTTCCTTTTGGGTTGCAGGGTCCAATGGGGTTTTTTTTATTTAAGCTGTTAGAAGACTCTGAAAAATGGCCATCAGCCATCAGCATATACGTTATGACTTGCCTAAATACTTAGGAGAAGAGGTTTGATTAAATATCTTACTAATTTTTGTTCTTTTATTTCTAGATTCATACAATTAGATGAGATACTTTAAATTGTTGATAAAACTCTTACTTATTCAGAAGTTATTTGCGCATATTTTCTTAAACTATGTAGCAAACTCAAAACTGTGAGAAATGGCATTACAATAGAACTGCAATTAAAAATACCTCAGTTTAATTTTTATTTTAATTTGTTTATTTTTTTGTGGCACAACATGACTCCTAAATCTTAGTTTTAGTTTAGTTAGAATATGAATTTAACAGTTTCTAATGTAAGCATATACGAGTAAAGTAAAATAGCATTCAGTTAAACATGTTCTTCTTTTGGTTATAAATTTTCATAGCATAGCATTATTTTTATGTATCAATCCAAACTATAAAAGTTTGAATTAATGAAACATAAAAAATTTCACTTAAAAAATTGAATTATTCATTCTAGTGAACGCAGAGAGCCATCTTTGCAATCATCCTAAAGAAGAGCTAAAAGGTTGGGTTCAAAACATGCACAAACCGTAATCAACATATCGGTTTAGAAAGAAACGGCTGTGAACATTTTATTGAAAATAAATTTTCTGCGTTCCTTACAACTTCAACGCAACTGAAATTATGTATAACAATAAGCATTATAACAATTTGCATTTGGGGGAACACTCATAGCCATCCTGGAGAATTGAGGAGCAAGATCCACTTTTTGGAAGCTCGTTAATTGGAACGTATAAAACACGGGGATGAATTAACCCAACGAAAGGTAGGAGATTGCTTAAACTCCTACATAGATTCGAGGTACGAGTAAATTCGAAAATCATTTATAACACTTTCATTGCATCAAGTGGACATCTTCGGTGGAAACAGATGAAAGGGCGCAAGCGCTTGTTTAACATCTACTGTTCTGAACGTGTTCTTACTCAGTAATAATAAGCAGTTCTTTGCAAGAAAGACGAGATTTTGTTCAAAGAATTGAGACAAATGTTCTGTATTCTTACTCGTACACCAAGTTCAACTTTCGTTTCGAAATCGTTTCGATAGTTCAATTCAACCTAACACATCAAAGTGAGAAAACTGCGAATAGCGTTTAATGTTCAGAATGGAATGTTATGTTTTACCGTCCTACAGCATTGCAAAATATAAGTTGTATCCTTATAGTACAAGGAAAAGTCATGTTAGACATTTACAAATGTTGAGCTTTTGGAATTCGTTTTTTCTCTCTATGCTATCGGATGGGCGTACTCTTCGTATGTGAGAATACCACTTAGGTTGACAACAACATGAATATTATGTATTTGTGGTGTTATTGATTGAATATTGTGGAGTCCTATTATTATTAAGTATTAATACACACTAAAAAGTATCGGTGTCTTTTTATTCATTCGATATTTAAAAGTACTATCGGATTTAACCTCGAAATGTATTTCAATATTTTGAATGGTTATGACTCTGGTGGCTTTTCAAATGTAAATGGAAACATTTCAAACAAAGCTTCTCATTATTTTGAAAGCTTTTAAAGTAATTGAAGGTGTGCATAGAAAAGAAAGCTCTCCAATTTCCATTGCAATCATGTAATATGATGAAAAGGTATTGTGATGAATTTGATTTCTGACTCAAATTTTCAGAGTAGAACGTTTATTTATCGATTTGATTTACTCGTATATACATAAAATAGTTTATTTGCAAATTGATATATGACCTGAATAAGACTTGGTGAATAGTTTGGCCACTTATACCTTATGCATGCCGTAATCGTAAATATAGGTCTTTATGAGTACAACAACAACAAATACATGAGAAGTCGAAATTCACTTAACTTTTTTAGTAATAGTATGATTTATTGATTTTACATTTTCTTGAATAACATATTAACTGTACCCTCAAATTCAACCAAACTCTTTACACAAATGACTATAGACAAGATTGACCTGCCCTGCAAGTTTCATAAAGATCGAATTGTATTTAACAAAGTTATAGCGGTTTTAATTTTCCTGTATTACTATGGAGCAATATGCGCTGTCTTACTATGGAAACATATGGCTATGGAACAATATGCGCTTTTTACCGACTCAGACACTACAGATTTGCTAGGATTAACAGGAAAGTTACAGGAATGATAGGTGTTGTGTAACTCTACATATTTTTATATTCACTTAAAGATAAATACATTTCACATGAGCATAAATTCTAATTGACATATTTGTATAAATACATTTCATAGGAACATAAATTTTAATTGCAAGAATCTATTTCGAGCAATTCAAATTGTAATAAATATAACCCAAACTTATATTTCAACGCGCACATAAAATTCTTATCGTAAGAAACATTTTATGAAAATCAAAGTCAAGTTCAAATAATTATTTTGTAACATGATCACTTGATTTTGAATTCGAATGCATCGTTCATTGCATTCTTCATACAGACCTTTTCTGTGTAATGCGATACTAGTCGCGTGCTGAAGATAAACAAGTATATGCATTTTCATTCATGCGATCTGATATTACGACGTGCTATGCCGTAATGACGCATCTGTGAAATTGTCCTTATGTTTCGATAGACAATTAAAGGAATGTGAATGCATATGCTTGTGAACTGACCAAGTCAAGAATAAGGTCAAGTGGTTTCGGGTTTGTTTAAGGTGTGAAGAATGTAATGAGGATGTTGACACTTGTCGTGGAGTAAGAATTTATGAATAATAAATGAACGAAGAATTATGTTTTGAAATTGAAGTGTTGAAAGTAGGTTTTGGGTTTAGGAAAATTTATGACCAATATTTTAAGTAGGTTTACGAACTAATATTTTTGTATGTGTAATAATTTAAGTAGAGCATGACTTCTAGAAAATGATATAAATACCGTTGTGAATTTTAGAGAAAATACAGTTATACTTTTGACTTTCAACTTGCACTTTTCTCTGCGTGATAACGCTGTTTGAATTCGAAGTTATAATTGTCTACGCAATAACTTATCGTTGCGCTTACGTCTAGACTGCAAAAGAATTTAATACTCATTGGCAGTCTTAGTAACAGTAGCGTAGTGGACACTATGTCCTCGCTATTTTATCTGCGGCCCAGCCGCTTGGCTAGGTAGGTTTTTTTTAAACTTGATTAAATATTCTTGATCCCACTAAAACCTACATCCACACAATAGTGAGGAACAAGAACGCGTGCAAGAACGCGCATCTTTACATGGCGATCCTGCTTGTCCGGATTTGGACGCGTTAGACCTTATTGCTAACCAAGAAGAGTTCGACGCTGTTTTCGAGAGGTGCTGTAGAGTTGTAGAGGAGTACGTTCCAGAACCTGTGGCAGAACGGTATTTGTCACCGCCACCTTACATTCCGGCTGAAATCGGTACCCCAGATCTTCGAGGACCAAAGCCACGTCGAATTGAACCGTTCCTGAAGAAAACAAGAACGGAGCCGAAGGACATTTTGGAATCTATACCGAAGAAGCGACGACCAAGAGGTGATCGTAAAACGAAGCTGAAGCGTCAGCGAGCCGAGCTGCATCGTGTAATTAAAATAGCAGTCGGAGAGCAGAAGAGAGTACTACAGCGGAAACTTTTGGACCTCAAACCGGCGAATAGACATTGGGCACAATGGGGAATAGCTGCTCCGTTGGAAACAGTTTCGTCGAGGAATATCAACAATCATTGACAACATCCATAGTATTCATAGTAATAATGATAGTTTTTTATGTATACCACAGATACAATAAGAATTACGTGGTAAAAAGACTAAATAGAAATATTAATATTTGAAAATTTGAGTTGTTTTTGATGTTAGCCTATTTTTTTTTTTGGTTTATGGAGTCTATGGATTAACAGTTATTTACCATTGGCTTTAGGATATCTTGCTTCAAATTTAATGATTTATGGAGCTTTTAGAAAAACTGGTGGTTGAGAATGAAAAGGTTTTGAGTAATTTAAAGAAATGTGCAAAGAGTTTGTACACTTTTGAGACACTCCAGGCTAAATTAGATGAGTTGCAAATTAGAAAGGAAAAGTTTAATGATATACTCAAGACTTGCAAAGATGAAAGTTCTAAAGTTTTAGATCTCAAGTTAAAGTTCAGAGCACTATCATCCATTTTGGAGGGCGAAATCTGGTTACAGCTGAGCAAACAAGGGTATTCGGATATAGAAGAAATCAAAGAAGATTCTATAAGTGAGGATCTAGAATCTAGTTTACAGATATTAGAAGAAAGATTCACCATGGCCGATTTTAGTTTAGAAACAGCCATGAAGATCATCCCTGTTTTTGATGGGAAGTATAAGGAATTGGACCCTTTCCTCAAAATACTAGAAATCCTCCATACAACCCTGTCTGCTAATGCTAGGGCTAGTCTCATTGACTTCGTTGTCAATGTTAAATTAAGTGCCACAGTCAGACTTTCTTTGGCAAATGTTTCAATTACATCCTTCGATACCCTAAAATCAGCATTACGAACAAGATTTAAGAATAATAAAACTGTACCTCAAATTCATACCATGTTAAGTAGTACTTACCAGAAGAAATCTTCTGTGAGTTCTTTTAAGGACAAAATCTTAAACTTGGTGGATGAACTCAACCAATTACAAATACAGGAGTTAGGAAGTCAAGCTACTCCGAACGAGAAGAAAGTTATCGCACAGATGAACGACACCTATGCGCTAACCGTTTTCAAAAATGGGCTGAATGATCAGCTAAGGAACACTATTTTTTCGGCAAGACCAAAAAGTTTTACCGAAGCTGTATCACTCGCACAGGAATTAGAAAATGCAGAGACACAGGCTACTAATAGTGTAATGCATTTTAGTGGCAATGCCAACAAGAAAGGGAGAAGATACGATAACCGTAATAGGGATAGCAATGATAGGAATAATAGACATAACAATAACTATAATAGGAATAATGATAGGAACAGTAGAAGTAACGATAGGGACAATAACCACAGTAACAATAGAAGTTACAACAATAATAATAACAATGATAGGGATAATCGTTACCGTAGCAATCGCAATAGCAACAATCAATCAGATAATCACAGGCGTAATAGGCGCAATGGTAGGAGCAACAACAATAATAATAGTGACAATAGAAGGAGAAATGTCCATGTTGTTAGCGACCAGGGAAACGTGCTAAGTTCCGGAGAGGACATGGAGAACCTCCCGGTATAAGAAAATTGGACACAGAGTACAATATATATAGAATAACCGATAGTTGTACTAATTTTGTGAGAATTTATAATTATAACTCTGATAGATACTTATTATTTTTAATCGATACAGGTGCGGATGTGTCTATATGCAAAGACGATGTCTATAAGGATTTAGAATATTCTATAGATAGTAAAAATAGGATTAGACTTACGGGAATAACAAAAGAGGTAACCACGTCCTTGGGTACTTCTTACTTAGAGATATTAATTGGGAATCATAAAGTAACGGAATCATTCCACATTGTAGACAGTAATTTTCCGATAAGTACAGATGGTATTATCGGCAGAGATTTGATGGTCCATTATTTATGCAGAATTGATTATGAGACATTTACAATAACCTTCAACGTAAATGATGAAGAAGTTGTACTACCTATGGACACGAGAAGACAACAGTATTCACAGATAAACATTTCGGCAAGAACCGAAATGATTGTTCCGGTCAACATAGATATTGATGAGGATAGTATCGTGCTGAACACGGAGATTGAGAAAGGTGTATTTGTAGGAAATACAATCATACCTGTAAGAGGTGTACGGCACATTAAAATCATGAATACAACAGACGAAGATATTGTCATAAAGCATTTCAATGTTGAAGTCGAACCATTGAAAGATTATGACATCTTCAAAGGGGAAAAACAAAGTTTCGACAATGATCGATTTAAGAGATTACTGAACGTTATAAATAAGGATAGTCTGGATAAACCTGCAATGCAAAGTTTGCTTAAAATCATAAAAGAATATCAAAATGTATTTCATTTGGATGGAGAAAAGCTTGCAACGAACAACTTCTATAAACAGAAATTACAAACCGTAGATAACAGTCCGGTTTATATTAAGAATTACAGATTACCTCAATCCCAAAATGAGGAAATCCTGCAACAAGTCAGAGATCTGGAAACCAGTGATATCATCGAGCCATCAACTAGCCCGTATAATTCTCCACTGTTAGTTGTACCAAAAAAGAGTACAGACGGAAAAGCTAAATGGCGACTGGTTGTAGATTTCAGAAGACTCAATGACAAGATAGTCAACGACAAGTTTCCTTTGACGAGACTTGAGGACGTCTTGGACAGGCTTGGTAGAGCAAAATATTTCTCTACGCTGGACATGACTAGCTCTTTTCATCAAATTGAACTTGAGAAAGAGTCTAGACCATTGACAGCATTCTCCACTAACGATGGGCACTATCAGTTCAAGAGGTTACCATTCGGATTGAAAATTTCGTCCAACAGCTTTCAAAGGATGTTAACCATAGCTCTCAGTGGCCTTAGCCACGAGGCATTCTTGTATGTCGATGACATAATTGTATTCGGTTGTAGCATCAAACACCATAATGACAATCTTTGCAAAGTACTACAAAGGTTGCGTCGGTATAATTTGAAATTAAATCCTGAAAAATGCCAGTTTTTGAGATCAGAGGTAGTATACTTGGGTCATTTGATAACCAGTGAGGGAATCAGAACTGATCCAGCTAAGAACAATACAATCAAAAACTACCCAGTACCAAAGAGTGCAGATGAAGTACGCAGATTTGTGGCTTTCTGCAATTACTACAGGCGTTTTATACCAAATTTTGCCGAGACGGCGAAGTGTTTGAATGCATTGCTAAAGAAAAATGTAACTTTTGTCTGGACTGAGGAATGTCAAAAAGCATACGAAACTTTAAAAAGGAAACTGATAGAACCACCGATACTTCAATACCCAAACTTCGCAAAACCATTTATTTTAACCACAGATGCTTCAAACTATGCTTTGGGCGCAGTTTTATCTCAAGGAGAAATTGGCCAAGACCTACCAATTTCTTATGCTAGCAAATCCTTGGCTAAGCACGACATCAACAAACCGACTATCGAAAAAGAGCTTTTAGCTATTCATTGGGGCATAAATTTCTTCAGACCCTATCTATACGGACGAAAATTCGTGGTTGTGACCGATCACAGACCACTAGTATCATTGTTTACCCATAAGAATCCCTCATCAAAACTGACTAGAATTCGTGTCGACCTATCAGATTACGATTTCACAATTGTATATAAGAAAGGTAGTATGAACACTAATGCGGATGCATTGTCAAGGATCGAGTTGGATTCGGACACCTTGAAAGCGATGATACCTCCAGAAACTGATGAAAATGCGAAAAGGAAACTATTAGCGATTACAAGAGGTATGGCGAATAAGACAGAAAAACAGAATGAAGTGGTCAACAACGAGGGCACCCAAACTCCAGTAGAACCTGATCAACTCTATTGTTGGGATTGCACGAGTTTGTCTGACATTACCGGTATTACGAAACTGAGATTTATCCTGCGCAGTGAAGTTAAAAATAAAGATGTTTATATTGTACGTACAAAAGATATTATAGAAGTACATTGTAGCGATATATCTGATGTGAAATCCGTTTCCGTCAAAGAAAAGCTAACAATGCATAATGGTACCAAAAGTAACAAGAGTGATGAGGCAAATAGTGATAATCCGAATCCGAAATTCGTTTCGATTCTGGAGAAACTATTTAAATTCGCGAATCAAGAGAACATCAATGAACTCTCACTATCTTGTGAAGACAGTATTTTTAGGTCTATAGACAAAACAGTATTTAAAAGAATAATTAATATGTTGCAACAGAAAACGCGTACGCAAAAGAAATTACGAATTATGATATACAAACCGCCTACCAAGATAACAGATAAACTTGAACAAAAGAAGCTAATAGAGGAGTATCACAACTCACCTCATGGAGGACACCTAGGAATTCGCAAAACATTGTTAAAACTAAAACAACGATACTGTTGGAAGAATATGAACAGTATGGTTAAAATCCATATCAAAAATTGTGCAGCTTGCCTAACTAACAAACAAGTAAGGCATACAAAAGAGAGGATGGTTGTAACAGATACACCATCAACAAGCTTTGAGACTGTACAAATAGATACTGTAGGTCCATTAAGAATCTCGAATAATTACCGATACATATTAACACTACAATGTGAGTTAACTAAATTTGTCGTTGCTTTCCCAATAGAGAATAAGGAATCAAAAACTATAGCGGTAGGTTTAGTAGAAGAGTTTATATTAAAGTATGGACACTTTAAAATACTTAAGTCTGATTTAGGAACTGAGTTCACCAATAGACTTATGGGCGATATATGCAACTTATTAAATATAAAACAAATTTTTTCTACTCCATACCATCACCAAACGCTAGGTTCGGTTGAAAGAAACCATCGGGTTCTCAATGAATACATGTATTCTTTTGCTGATGATCAGCAATGGGATAGATGGATTCCGTACTACACCTTTGCGTACAACACTACACCTCATATAGATACCAATTATACACCTTATGAATTGGTATTCGGCAAATTGCCTTACCTTCCAAATGATTTAATTGAGGATGGTGAAAAGATTTACAATCTGGATGATTATGCTAATGAACTCAAAGTAAGATTAAAAATGTCTATTTCAAAGTCTAGGAAGATAATAGAAAATTTGAAAGCAAAGAGGGTTAAAGAACAAGGTCGTACAAACCCTATACACATAAATATTGGAGATCTTGTATTAGTAAAGAATGAGAACCGTAGAAAACACCAACCCCCTTATAAAGGTCCATATAAAGTAATAAATGTTGAAAATAGCAATGTTTTAATTGATATAGACGGACTCCAAAAATCAATACACAAGAATAGAATAAAACCATATAATGTAATTATTCAATAAATGTTAATAATAAGAAATTAAATTTATTGCGAACCGTATAGTGTAATTGTACAAAACATGTAACAATATTGTATGGGACATATTGCATTTCTATGTATAAGTGAACTATATATATAAAATTTTTTTTTTTTTAGATTCGTATTAATATATTGTATAAAATTTCAATATATCAACACTCATCTAGAGGATTAGGGTGTTGTGTAACTCTACATATTTTTATATTCACTTAAAGATAAATACATTTCACATGAGCATAAATTCTAATTGACATATTTGTATAAATACATTTCATAGGAACATAAATTTTAATTGCAAGAATCTATTTCGAGCAATTCAAATTGTAATAAATATAACCCAAACTTATATTTCAACGCGCACATAAAATTCTTATCGTAAGAAACATTTTATGAAAATCAAAGTCAAGTTCAAATAATTATTTTGTAACATGATCACTTGATTTTGAATTCGAATGCATCGTTCATTGCATTCTTCATACAGACCTTTTCTGTGTAATGCGATACTAGTCGCGTGCTGAAGATAAACAAGTATATGCATTTTCATTCATGCGATCTGATATTACGACGTGCTATGCCGTAATGACGCATCTGTGAAATTGTCCTTATGTTTCGATAGACAATTAAAGGAATGTGAATGCATATGCTTGTGAACTGACCAAGTCAAGAATAAGGTCAAGTGGTTTCGGGTTTGTTTAAGGTGTGAAGAATGTAATGAGGATGTTGACACTTGTCGTGGAGTAAGAATTTATGAATAATAAATGAACGAAGAATTATGTTTTGAAATTGAAGTGTTGAAAGTAGGTTTTGGGTTTAGGAAAATTTATGACCAATATTTTAAGTAGGTTTACGAACTAATATTTTTGTATGTGTAATAATTTAAGTAGAGCATGACTTCTAGAAAATGATATAAATACCGTTGTGAATTTTAGAGAAAATACAGTTATACTTTTGACTTTCAACTTGCACTTTTCTCTGCGTGATAACGCTGTTTGAATTCGAAGTTATAATTGTCTACGCAATAACTTATCGTTGCGCTTACGTCTAGACTGCAAAAGAATTTAATACTCATTGGCAGTCTTAGTAACAGTAGCGTAGTGGACACTATGTCCTCGCTATTTTATCTGCGGCCCAGCCGCTTGGCTAGGTAGGTTTTTTTTAAACTTGATTAAATATTCTTGATCCCACTAAAACCTACATCCACACAATAGTGAGGAACAAGAACGCGTGCAAGAACGCGCATCTTTACATAGGTATCATGAATATCTTTGAGAATTAGTTCAGCTAGTGGTATCGGTAATCGTAAAACAAAATAGTGGCTGTTTTAAATGCGAAGATTGAATAACTTTGAGATATTTCTTCCCAACTTCAACGTTTAAGGTGCATGCTTTTAACACTTGATTCAATGTAATGAATGACTGAAGATGAGTACTTATAACTAATACTCATATGTGAAACAAGTCGAGGAGGCAGGAAAGGGCTCCTACCGAAAAGGCCTTGCAACCACTCCAGAGTTCGAAAAAAAAATTCTGAACCATGGATCGATGATTTCAGTACAGGGGAGTGGCCCCTGAAAAAAAAAAAAAATCATCAAAGGTAGCCGATATGAGTATCAAATGAAAGATCTTTATGAGAGCTTTTCAAAATAGTCCATAAACTGACAGTTTTTGCTTCATTGGGGGCACGAAAAATGTGTTTCCCCCTCGCAAATGGAGATGTGTGATCTGAAAAATCTCTCAAAATTATTCAAGGAGATATTTATGAGTACAACAGTAACAAATCAAAATTCGTTCAACTTTGTTAACAATAGTATGGTTTTCGAATTTAGCATTTTCTGCCGTGAAATTTTCTGCCGTTAAACCCAATCTTATTTTTTGTTTTTATGGTAGGGAGGTGAATGCCATTTATACGCAGAGTGTGGGACTCCCATGCTCGCAGGAACTGGACTGCCCACTTAACACCTCGCCTGTCAACCTGAGAGCCCAGCCTGGAACCGTTTGACACATTATTTCGGGCGAGGTCTCGTTTTGTTACGCCGTGAGGCGCCTTCAAGCTGGGGGATCATTTTCCTAGCAGGAGGTGGAGGGGAAGAGGAAGTGCCAGAAAAGCGATACCCCAGCCCTAGCGCCCCTGGCTGCTTTTATATTTTAGGACTGCCCGAGCATAATGTGCCACCTGGTTCCATTTGTCAACCGATTCGAGCATCACCGCAACTATATTATCCGGGGTGAGCTCTCTCGCCTCCCTGTAGAGTTCCCTTCGCAGCCTAACCCATTTTATGCACGCAAAAAATGTGTGGCTGGCATTGTCCTCCTCTCCTGGGCAAAACTGACAATCGGGGGACTGTGACTTACCAATCTTGTGCAGGTAAGACTGAAAACACCCATGCCCGCTCAAAAGCTGGGTCAGATAGAAGTCAGTCTCACCATGCCTTCGATTTCACCATGGTCTCACATCCGGGATGAGGTACGCAGTCCATCTTACCTTCATGCAATTCACCCACGACTGCTGCCAATCGTTAAGCGAGCACTGTCTCTCCTCGCGGATAACCACCTCCCTCGCATCCTCGTTTCGGTGCCGGTAAATAGCGCAGCGCTCTCTAGCAAGGAGGGCAACAGCTATCACGCCTGAAATAATTCTCACCGCCGAATCAGAGACAGTCTGATACGAAGATGCAGTCTTCATTGCTCCGCTTCTCTGACCTGTGCCAAACATTTTTGGTATACCTCCTTGCTCAGCGCGTTGCCCCATACTATTGCTCCGTACAGTAACACTGACCCTACAGAACTCATCAAGAGGCGTCTTCTTGACGGGAAACCCAACCTTACACAAGGTCCTAATACTCTGTAAGTTTGATGAAATTCGTATCATATTCATGGAAGTTATATCCATTTGAAATTCCTCCAATTAAAATAAATATAATACACTATTTTGGTATTTTATGGACTTTTCATCGAACCAGAAACTGCAGTTTTCATTTGAACTTCTTAAAATTTTCAGATATGATCGATGACATAAGTGTTTTTAGGATTTCATGATTTGAATGATTTTTATTAGTTGAAAATTGAGAAATAATGGATTTTCTTTTAAACGAGCAAATCTCTTTGATTGCATTTTGTGAACTGAGTACAAAACCCTTCTGACATGAGCGTAAGTCTGTCGACTCAAGTTGTTTTTGTATTTACTCTCGTAGCGTAGAACTCCCATCAGCGCTGTATTTTTGGGCTACACACCAATTACCTCAATTTTTCGTGAGGAAACCTAGCCTAAAGGTTTAGTTTTTCCTAGCATTCAATTGATATTGATTTGTAGGGTTCTTTTTTTCAGAGGGAAGGAATTACTAAAAAAAAATCTTCCAGCCCTGACATCAACATGTGCCCAAAAATGCTTTTTTAGATTTTCATAAAAAACTTTTTTTTACGATATATTAAAATCAGTATCAGTCTCTCAGGAACTAGAAAAGCTTGAGTCATGAAATCTCATAAATAGCTCGAAAATTGCTGGTTAATGAAAGTTTGATACCTACGAAGAAATTCCAAGGATCTAAACGAAGTCTCCCCATATAAAGATTCCTTAGTAGTCGAATAAGATATTAAAGATATACAATAATCGCAGTAGTTGAAATTGCAATATTGATAATGGGGTAGGTAAGGAAAGCGGAAGAACATGAAAAAATTTTGTTCAATCCCTCGCAGTAAGATACCTGTGTACCAAAAATGCTAAAAAAAAAGTCACGGAAGTGTTCTTCTAAGAGCAAAACAACGACAGTACCTCAAAAGCCAATATTGACTCAACTTTGTTCAAATTAGAAAGATTTATGAATTTCCGATTTTTGACAATAAAATTGAATGTGCACCCTTCAATTCAAAATTTCATATCAAGGTAGCTCAATACAAAACCATCCTGTTTTGCAAATTTTATCAGAACGTGCTCAGGGACGTTATAACTATCCAAAACCATAGCTTGCATATAGCATCAGAGGACGTAAGAGTAGGGGAAACGTATAAATAATGCGTATTTCTCCACGCAATTGGATAGCTATAATCCGGAAAATTAGAAAAATTGTGTGGTATAGCTATTTGAGAGTTCACTAATTATGAATAACTAAAAAATCAATATTTACTCAACTTTGTTAATAGAAGTATGATTTGACAATTGCATTTTTTTAAATGATGATATTATTACCTGCTTTATTTTTTCAATTAATACTACGCTTTGATACCACAAGTCAATTATTAGTAACCAACATTTTGAGTGCATAAGGGTGCTCCCACAATAAAATTGTAAGAGTACCCTTAAGTACGGTGCAGCTTGATATTTGGTTAATGCTATAAAAGGTCCTTTTGTTTTGTAATACAAAACTGAATCATATTTATAAAAACTTTTGCTATTGGAACTATCTTCATTTTCAAAAACAATACATGGTTTCCCTTTAAGATGACCCTCTCATCAAACCAGACACCAGAGTTTAGGTTGGATAGCAATTAAGTTTTGGAACATTGCCATCTGCTGAGGAAAAACACGTATAAAAATAAAACAAAACAAGTTGGGTAAACAGACCTACGGTCATGTCAGAAGGGTTTTGTACCTAACCTCTCCGAAATGCGGTCACCAGCAACAAATAAAAAGAAAGAATCATGTCAAAGAGATGTGCACATTTAAAAGAAAACTCATTGTTTTTCCATTTTCAACGGTCGCTATTTTGTTCTAAGCTAACAAAAATCACTTAAATCATGAATTCTAAAAACATGTATTTTTATAAATCTTATCTGGAAATTTTAAGAAGATCAAATCAAAATTGCAGTGTCTGAACCGATGGGAAATCCATAAAATACCAAAACCGTGTGTTATTGTTGTTGTAATTACAGGAATTTCAAATGGCTATAACTTCCGCGAATACGATTCGATTTTCATCAAACTTGCAGGGAATTAGGCCCTTATATGTAACTACTCAAATATAAGGGTACCTCTACGATTTTATTGGAGAAAATATGAAATTCGAAAATCATACTATTATTAACAAAGTTGAGTGAATTTCGACTTCTAAGGTATTTGTTGTTGTTGTGCTCATAAATATCTACCCCCTATGATTTTTTTTCAGATTTTTCGGATCAGAGGTGTCCAATCGCGAGGGGGGGGACACAAATTTTTCGTGTATTTCCCCCTCGTGTGCCTTTCATATGATACCCATATTGACTACCTTTGATGAAATTTTTTTTTCGGGGGCCACTCCCCTAATTGGGGAGACCCCCTTGAATACCTCATAAATTTTTTTTTGTAGCTGAACTTTCAAGAGAGCACCACCTTACACCTGCATGTAAAATTTGGTGTTTCTAGCTTAAGTACTTTGCGAGAAAAAGTGCTGTGACAAACGAACGAACGGATGGACGGACGGACGGACGGACAGACGGACAGACGGACAGACAGGTCGCGATTTTTGTAGGGTTTTGTAAAATTATTTTACAAAACCCTAAAAATGATGAAATAGTTCTTTTGGGGAAACAAGTATTATTTTTTATTTTTGGTTTAAATTATCATGAAAATAAAATAAATCAAATGGAATGTTATCAGGAAAAACAACAAAATCTTTTAAATATCTCATTTTTGTCCGGAAGAGTCAATTTTTTGGAATTTATATTTAATTGGGAGTGCCTTCTGTTAAGTTTACTTTTCTCATTCCTTAGGAACCAGCATCTTGTTAAAATTTTTATGCTTATGCAAACCTGCAATATATTTGTTCTCATCGAAGAACAAAGCATTATTAACCCATTTGTTCTCAAAAAAACAGTATTTTTGCAAATTCTTTCATTTTTGAATGCAACATTATTTTGTTTATTGTTTAAAATGCTTTTTGCAGTTTTTACGCACATTAGAAGCAAAAATGCAGCGCTGCGTAAACGCAAGGTTGGGAATCCGGGTCATATACGTTAATAATCAAAATAATTTTTTATACTCCTGAAATTGTAGTTTGTTATTGTAATATAGCATCCCATCTAAGAAATCATCAATATAATGTGCTTATTGTAAAAACAAACAAAAATGAATTTATAAATAAAAAAATCTAATTTGAACTTATTTTATGAAAATCAATTGTGCATTTTTGGTGTAAACGGACTTCACACTCATTACAAATAAAAATTGTCTGACTCGTGCACTGAGCACATCTTCTTCGTTGCAGCAATAACGTGTCCGATATTGTTATACCGAGCATCGTGATCCATATTAGTTAGGGACCTAATTATTCCGGGTTTTTTCGGCATACTTCCATATTTTTTTAGCATGTGCTAGACAACTGATCTTGTTAACGTCAGTAAATTGTCCGTGTATCCACCTTACCTGGCAAATTGCCAGGCATTATTCATGCACGTATTTAACAGGTAGCTGAATAATGAAAAATACCATTTTTCACCACAAATGTGAATATGGTACAAAGATACATTTTCATCGAGCCGATCGACTCCATCCATGTACTTATTGTCCATAGTGAAAACTTTAGGAATGGGAACTAAAACCTTTTTGAGGAAAAACGCCAAATTCATTGGAAGCAATTGAAACAACTCCATTGTCAATCCACCTTACAAGAATTATGTTATTCTTGTCATCCAGAAAATGCTCCTGTAAACCTCTCGGTTATTTCTTGAAAATTTTAATATAAAATATTGGGTAGTTTTCTAGCCTGTTGGCTCTAATGGTTCCTGTTGCTGAATGCCTCCTTTTTAGGGTTTTGTAAAATAATTTTACAAAACCCTTCTGAAATCGCGTCCTGTCTGTCCGTCTGTCCGTCTGTCTCTCTGTCCGTCCGTCCGTCCGTCCGTCCGTGTGTCACAGCAGTTTTTCTCGGAAACTACTTAAGCTAGAAACATCAAATTTTGTATGCAGGTGTAAAGTGGTGCTCTCTTCAAAGTTCAAATATAAAAAAATTTTATAAGGCATTTAAGGGAGGTCTCCCCATATAGGGGAGTGACCCCCCGAAAAAAAAATTTCATTGAAGGTGGCCGATATGGGTATCAAATGAAAGGTCTCGATGAGAACTTTTCAAAAGAGGTCTTCGTTTGGCAAAGTTTGCTTCGAGGGGCGCACAGGGAGGGGAAATACACGAAAAATTTGTGTCCCCCCCCCCTCGCGATTGGACACCTGTGATCCGAAAAATCTGAAAAAAATCAAGAATGTAGGTCTTGATGAGTACAACAACAACAAATACGTTAGAAGTCGCAATTCACTCAACTTTGTTAGTAATAGTATGATTTATCGAATTTATGTTTTCTTGAATAAAATCTTAACGGTGCCTTTAAATTCAATGACTATTTATAAGATTGATCTATCCTGAAAGTTTCATAAAGATTGAATCATATTTAGTGAAGTTATAGCGGTTAGAATTTTCCCGTATTACTATGGAAAAATATGCGCTGCATGTATTACTATGGCAACATATGGCTATGGAACAACATGCGCTTTTTACCGACTCAGACACTACAGTTTTGCTAGGATTTGCATGAAAATTTCAGGAATGATAGGTGTCATGTATATCTTTGAGAATCGGTTGAGCTGGTGGTATCAAAAATCGTAAAACAAAATAGTGGCTGTTTTAAATGCGAAGATTGAATAATTTTGAGTTATTTTTTCCCAACTTCAACGTTTAAGGTGCATGCTTTGAACACTTGATTCAATTTAATGAATGACTGTAGATCAGTACCTACAATTAATGCTTCTAAGTGAAACAAGTCAATTAGGCGGGAGAGAGCTCCTAGCAAAAGGGCTTTGTAACCATTCTAGGATTCGAAAAAATTGGCCATTAATCGATGATAACAGTACAGGAGAGTGGCCCCTGAAAAAAAAAATTCATCAAACGTAGCTGGTATGAGTATGAAATAAAAGTTTACATGGGAGCTCTTCAAAACAGTTGTTAAACTGCCAGTTTTTGCTTCAGTGGGGCACAGGGGGTAAATACATGAAAAATGTGTTTCCTCCGTCGCGGCTGGACATGTGAAATAATTATCAAGGGAGATATTTATGAGTATACCAATACCAAAAACCTCAGAAGTCGAAATTGTTCAACTTTGTTAATAATAGTATGATCTTCGTATTTCATATTTTCTCCAATAAAATCATCTTTGACATGTTTCTTGATGTGATTCGATCTGGTGACTGCATTTTGTAAATTGAATACAAAACCCTTCTGACATGAGCGTAGGTCTGTTTACCCAACTTGTTCCTATTTCCTCTATCTGTCTCATTGAAGTGAAGAAGTTGTCACAGTAGAGCGATAATTTCTGTCCAGTGTATTCGCTTATTGGCACAGCTTCTCCTCCCAAATCAAATTCAGCTTTATACTTAACAGCTATTTCGTCTTCTGTTTTACCTGGTTAAAATCCGCAGTGTACACGTAGCCCAACAAAGATGGACAAATCTAAGCTTTATAGCCCCAACGTAACGGTTTGCCACGTATAAATTGCTTTGTCGGATGTCTACCATAATATGGTACCATTGATTTGTCAATTGAAAAGCTGCTTCAAAAGCTTTTACAAAAGTTAAAATTTTTTTATGTAAGCCGCCTAACAGCAATTGTATTTTGGAAAATTTGTCTCTTTTATATATTGCAGTGTTATTTGCAAGATGGATATATACTTCATAGTCTCATCAAAGCGATTGCGGTACGTTTAATTTATGATGAGCTCATTTTAAGTAAATTTCTCGAGAGAAATTTACCTATTGCGGAGAGCATCATATACATATATATATATATATATATATATATATATATATATATATATATATATATATATATATATATATATATATATATATATATATATATATATATATGGCATATAACGAAATTTGTGACCACGCTGGAGGTTGCAATTTTGCTCCGATTTTCACCAAATTTTCAGAAAAGGTGCATTGGGTTAATATTTTGGTTAAGTTCGTGAACTAGCTATATCGGCTGGGCAAAAACGAAATGGCGGCCATTTTAGACGAAAAATCGTGATTTCTGTTCTGACCAAAGTATAGCTTCGATTTGGATGAAATATTTTACAAAGGTTCACTGATGCATGTGATGAATCTCACAATAAAAAATCCAAAGTCGGTACGGCAGAAAAAAAATAGCAGCCGCTCAAAGGTCGGAAAACGTGCAAAATTTTGTTGTTGTAATAGTGGTCAAAGCTTTCAACAGATTTTCATGAAATTCAGCATTTAGATAGAAATCATGAGTATCTAAAGTATTGCGTGAAAAATTTGGAGGTCAGGTCACAAAAAACAAAATGGCGGCCAGTTGAAACTCAAAACTTCAAAGGCTTCAAATAGTCGCAATTTTAATCGGATATATATGAAACTTGGTTTCAAGATAGGCATTACTTAGATCTACAGTTTTTAATATTTTGGTGACTATGCAGAAAATTATTAAAATTTAATAAAACTACCGAGTGCTCGACACAGACTAACTTATATATTTTTTCACTTCAATTTACAGTGGCATTACTACTTTAATATTTCATTTCAGTACTAATGTAGTTGCACTTAAATAAACAATAGGTGTCACTATAGTATACAAGTAATATTATTTTGATACAAATTTAACACGCTCCCATGTCAAAATAATTGGCACACGGATATTGAAAAAATATAAAAAATGTACATAAATGAAACAAATTTACATGGGAGTTACACCTAACTGTTCAACAAAATTATTATGCTTTTGACAACTCAAACTTTTTGTAAATATATCTGCAGGCATAGAATTAGTATTTAAGTACTCTATTTTAATACAATTATTTTCAACTGCTGTTCTGACAAAATGAAATCTAATATCTATATGCTTGCTTCGTTTATGGAATACAGAATGTTTAGTTAACAATTGTGCACTCTGGTTGTCATTATATAACAATACAAGCAAATCATTTCTACATTTCAACTCAAATAACAAGTTCTTTAAGTATATGGCTTCCTTACTTGCTTCACATATGGCCATATACTCAGCTTCTGTGCTTGACAGAGCTATTGTTGACTGCTTTTTGCATTCAAATGAAATTAGACTACCAGACATTTTAAACATGAAACCTGTATAAGATTTGCGGTCAACACAATCTGATGCCCAATCTGCATCGGCATAACCTATCAGATCTAAATCAACTTTTACATATTTCAAACCAAAATGTTTAGTTTTTTGCAAATACTTTAAAATACGCTTTACATGCTTCCAATGAGTTTCATTATGATTGTTATTAAACTGGCTAAGGTAGCAAACAGAAAAAAATATATCAGGTCGGGTTAACATTGACAAATAGAGCAAACTTCCTATTAACTGCTGGTAGGGGTATTGTTTAGAACAATTATTATCACCCTTTTCAAGCTTCAAGTTTACTTCCATGGGTGTACTGACTGGATTACAATTTTTCATATTAAACTTATTCAACAAATGATCAACAAATTGTTCCTGGTCTACAAAAATCTCATTATTTTCCCTTCTAACCCTCATACCTAAACATTGTCTAATCTTTCCCAAGTCTTTCAACTTAAATTTACTTTTCAAATGATTTTTAAGAAATTCAGTTTCCTTTTGACTGTCAGAAAAAACAAAAAAATCATCTACAAACAAAGCCACATATATTCTGGCATTATTACTAAATTTCATGAATAAACAGGGTTCATATTCTGATTTTTCATAACCTAAATCATGTAGACAATCTTCTACGTATTTATACCATGCCCTAGCAGACTGTTTTAGCCCGTAGATAGCACGTTTCAACTTTAACACTTTGTTTTCTTTATTACTACATTCAAAGTTCTGAAGTAAGCTCATATACACATTTTCATTTAAATATCCATTTAAAAATGCTGTGGTTACGTCTAAGTGAGTAATATCTAAGTTATATTTGACACTTAATGCAAACAACAATCTTAATGTTGAATGACGGACAACCGGGGAGAATGTTTCTGTATAGTCTATTCCTGCCTTTTGGGAGAATCCTTTGGCGACTAGACGAGCACGATATCTCACATTATTTTCACAGTCCACTTTTTTCCTAAACACCCACTTACCCTCAACCACTGTAGCTTGCTCTGGCCTGTTCACCACATCCCAAGCTTCATTTTCTTCGAATGATTTTAGTTCCTCCTGCATAGCTTTACACCATTCCTCAGATTCTGGTCCATTTACAGCCTCTTCGTATGTTATCAGCTGGTCTGCACATAAATTTAAGTCTGTTTCAACACACATATTACTATAACCATATCTGTCAGGTTTTTTCCTTTCTCTAACAGCTTTATCTGGTTTTTTACACTCAATTAAATCTTTCAACTCCTTTGCTGGTATATTGTCAAAAAATTCATCTGAACTACTGTGTGAGTTTGATTCTTCGATGTAAGTACTGTCATTTTTGTTACTTTTCACTGTACCAGCTGACACTTCAGAGTCCGAGCCATAAGAATCTTTATTCTGACCAAGACTGTCAGATGAGGACACATTGTTTTCATTTATTGTTACTTGCACTATTTCTGAATTATCCTGCTCCATGACAGTGACATCCCTGCATGTTATCACTTTATTGGTACTGGGATTGTACAGCCTGTACCCCTTTATATTATCAGCATACCCAACTAAGTAATGCTTTTCTGCCTTTTTATCCCATTTCAGCCTTTTTGGTTTAGGGATGTGAGCCATAACTGTGCTTCCAAACAACCTTAGATGACTGACATTTGGCTTGCAGCCAGTCCAAAGTTCATAGGGAGTTTTTTGGTTCAACCCAGAAGCAACTGTTCTATTTTTTAAGTACACAGCTGTGTGAACTGCTTCTGCCCAAAACTTCTTCTCAAACTTTGCATCATAAAGTAAGCATCTGGCTCTCTCCACAATAGTGCGGTTAAATCTTTCACACATCCCATTTTGTTCTGGGGTATATGGGTTGGTGCGCTGATGTATTATGCCATGTTGTTTTAAATAGTTCTCCATTTCATTTGAGCAAAATTCTGTGCCATTGTCTGTCCTTAGAACTTTTATACTGCAATTCATCTGTTTTTCAACCATAATCTTGAATTCTTTAAAACAGGAGTAGACTTCACTTTTATTCTGCAAAAAATAGACAAATGACATTCTACTATAGTCGTCCACAAATAGCAAGAAATATCTGGATGAGCCGATTGATTTGGTTTCCATCGGCCCACACACATCTGCATGAATCAAATCGAGGACATGCGTACTTCTATTACTGCTATGTGGAAATGGCAATCTGGTTTGTTTGGCTTCACAGCACACTGTGCAATTGAACTTGCTGATCTCAGCTTTCTTGTCAAATTCTAAGCCATCAACAGCACTCTCTCTCATGTCATTCATGTCTTTGCTATTTATATGTCCAAGTCTTCTGTGCCAAATTACATTTGAGGTCGTTGTTGCTGAAGCCGCAAACAAACATGCTGACCTGGTGTTTAACTTGTAGACCCCATTTACTAACTGTGCTATGCCAATCAAATCATTCTGCCGATTTCTGATGTAACAACATTCCTGATGAAAACTGACTTTGTTACCATGCTTTATCAGCTGACTGACAGACAATAAGTTGGTGGTGAGTGTGGGAATGCATAACACATCTTTGACAACAATATCAAATTCCTTATTGTTCACAACAGTCGTAATTTGTGTACCTCCAGAGCACAATACAGGCATAGTTGTTCTGTTTGCAACTATAATCTCCTTTGTAGTGAGGTTACATGACGCATTTTTTATGTTGTCTTGGCTGGTCATCATGTGACTACTGGCACCAGAGTCAATGTACCATTCATGCTTATCAAAACTGCCGTTAAGAAATACTGCGCTGAACGCATTTACTTGTTTTTCCTTGGTTTGCGGACATTGGTTTTTATAGTGACCGGTTTGTTTACATTGATAGCATTTAATCACTTTGACATGTCGGTTTGACTTTTCAACAGTTTTGACAACTTTATTTCCTTTACGGCGTTGCCAACCTTTAGATGCTAAAAATGCGCTTTCGGACTCACTGCTCCCAACATTATCGCTCATGTCCAACAATTTGGTTTTTATGACATCAGCAGATATGGCCAACCCAGAATGTTCGATCGCCATGATCATGGGCGAAAATTTGTCCGGCAATCCTGCCAACAACAGCGATCCTATCCATTCTTCATTAATGTCGAAACCCGTTCCTCTTAATTTTTGCGCCGTATCTATGACCTGCGTAACGTATGCCGTCATTGACTCGCTGCTCTCGAGGCGTATGGAAATCAAATTTCGTAACAAGCTAATCCTTCGGGTGAAACCAGAGTCGTCGAATAGCGTCTTGAGTTTTTTCCATATGTCCAAAGCGGTTTTTTCATTCTTGATATGTACGTATAACGACGAATCTATTGTCATCACCAATTTTGCTTTTGCCTTTTGTTCGTCGACGGTGACTGCGTTGCCGCCATCGCCGGCTTCTTGCTTGTTGATGTCGACGCCTTCCAAAATTAAGAAATTCTCGGCCGCGAATGCCCACTCATCGTAATTCTCACGACCCCGGAGCTTCGGAACATTAATAATATAACTGCCAGCCATTTTTCACAGTATTTCCACAACAAATTACTATTTTAAGCGGGACTGGGCCCATAACCTAATAAAACTACCGAGTGCTCGACACAGACTAACTTATATATTTTTTCACTTCAATTTACAGTGGCATTACTACTTTAACATTTCATCTCAGTACTAATGTAGTTGCACTTAAATAAACAATAGGTGTCACTATAGTATACAAGTAATATTATTTTGATACAAATTTAAGCGGGACTGGGCCCATAACCTAATAAAACTACCGAGTGCTCGACACAGACTAACTTATATATTTTTTCACTTCAATTTACAGTGGCATTACTACTTTAACATTTCATCTCAGTACTAATGTAGTTGCACTTAAATAAACAATAGGTGTCACTATAGTATACAAGTAATATTATTTTGATACAAATTTAACAGTATGAAAAATAAAAAACTCGAAAATTTAAAACCCAATATTTTTAAGCTGCCATTTTCACTAAAATTGAATTATTTTGCCCTGTCTAGAGTCCAACTCCAATTTGAACGAGATTTGGCACATTGATTGATGAGGTCCTAGCCCACAGAGATTTAAAATTGTCCAAAATCAAATGCATGCATTCAAAATGGCGGCCTCCAAAGGTCAGGAACAAGCGCAATTCACTATTTTAGTAGCAACTGAAATAATGCATTTTTTTCAAGGACGTTTTAAATGACTTATCTTGAACGTATTTATAAATCAAAATATTTTTTAAATATTGTAAAATATTTTTAACTATACCCTAAAAAATTATAAAATCGCGACTTGTCTGTCTGTCCGTCCGCTTGTTTGTGTGTCACAAGTTTTCTCGCAAACCACATGAGCTAGAATGAGGAAATTTTCTACGTAGGTGAAAAGTGGTGCCTCTTGAAATTTGCAGTGTAAGAACATATTTTAAAGTGTTTAAGGTGTCTCCCCATACAGGGGGGTGACATAAACATTTTTTTTTTATTTCTGTAGCCCTCTAGCAGCCAAGATTCTCAACAGATTCCGATAAAACTTGAAATTATAAGTTATTAAGGCAAGTTAATTTAATTTAATTATGCAAATCGGATGACAAATAAAAAATTCGAAAATTTACAGCTTAATAATTTTAGCAGCCGTTTTCAATAAAAATTCAAAATAACGGCCCCTGATGGTTCAGAAATAACGGCCCCTGATGGTTCAGAAAAGAATCGAAAATGTATATATTAATGGCAATGCAAGTGCTGATTAAATTTTTATGGAAATCTTTTGAAATTAACTTTTTGAGCTATTTAAGCCAAAAAGTTATCACCTTTGTTTGACAACCACGGTCAAATGTATAAACAGCAAATGTGAGAAGGGCGAAACGAGTATAAATATGTTTATAACAATTTATTACCTGCCTATTTTCAATATGTGATCCATACGTGTGCAACTAAATTTAATTAGCAAAATATTTGCGCCTCTATGAAGGGTCTCCAAATACGAACGGCGGCAGATCCTTTCTGTTAATAAATACCCATGTAATGCTACAAAAATTGCAATAAGAAGTTCAGTAGTAGATAAGCCAATTTCTTTTTCGAAACCTTACGCTACATACGAGAAATTTCCCTTCCCGGGTGGTGCTGCCAACGGGGATTCTTTTTTGAGTTTGATTTATTAGACCAATACAATCTGCGTCGTGAAACGCTGTTATACCCAGATAGAGGAAGAATTCCTTTGAATACTTCAATTTCCTCTATTTCAATTGAAAACTGGTGGTCTCCTCTTTGCAGTACATGTTTGATAGATTCATTTGGTAAAAGTTGAATCAAACCCTTATCAAAAAGCAATTGGAAGATTTCAAATGGACTTCTGGGAATATCCGCAGCAGAAGGTTTATATAAAGTTGGCTGACTTTCTTCATTCTTTAATAAATCTTTGCACTTCTAATTCCTATATTTCTTCTTTTTTTCCTTTTTTATCATCTTGAATAGGTTTTATTAATTATTGCTGAAGAAGTCATTAGTCTTCCAGGTAATTTTTGAAGCTGGACATCTTTTACTTTTCCCGAATCTTCACCAGTTATACCTTCGTTATCTGAAGGTGATATGTACACAGTTATGTGTTTTTACAATAGGGGTGCCTTGAATTCTACAAAAAATTTTGTAGAAAATTCAAAGAAAACTCGCACAACTTTTAATAGGAACTATGCAATCACATCTAGTTTCACAAATTCATTATAAAATATCAATGTGACTATAACATTATTTGAATCTTTCCAAATTGCGAAACAAAATAGCATTTTTAATGAAAAACACCTTTGAAATTCACTATCTAAACCTCTAAATGGCTAAATTCGAACTAAGAATGAACATGCACGTCTAGGAAACATTACAGAACAAGCCTATTCAAACTTGTAAATACACTTTTTGCGTTGCGTGAACGCAAGACTGGGAACAAATGGGTTAAAGCTTTTCATTCATGGTTCTTTATGAATAATTTGCGATGAGTATTATTTGAAATTAGTTTCAGTTTGATCCTTCACCTTTTACGATGTAGTTCTGGGAATGTACTTAGAAACATTACCATTTGTATGCTGTTATTGCAATGCATTTTGTTTTGTTTTGGAGCTATTAAGGTCATGAGTGTGGGACTCCCAGGTGCGCAAGTTGTCCTTTTTCAACATGCAAATCTAGGTTGGAACCGTTTGACACCTTAATTAAGCCCCGACTTGCTATGTCATGGGGTGCCTTCCAGTTCAGGAATCCCTCCTCTGGCGGGAGGGAACAGAAGAAGAGGACTTGCCAGAAAAGCAGTTCTCAAGCCCCAATGTCCCTAATGGCTGGGAATCATGTTTATCTTTCAGGGCTGTCCAAGTATAATTTGCTACTTGACTCCATTTGTCAACCGATGCCAGCAGGTTTTCAATTAGACTCTCTGGAGAAAGCTCTCCCATATCCTTGTAGAGGTCTTAGTAAAGCTCTGATGCACGTAACCTATAGTCTACAGACTGTGATTTACCAATCTTGTGCAAGAAAGACTGAAAACTTCCATGTCCGCGCAAAAGCTGGGATAGTCTCAGATTATGGATAAGGCATACACCTACAGTCTCAGATTATGGATAAGGCATACATCCTATCTTCTCTTGATACTGCTCAGATTTACTCAGATAAACTCATCCATAAGTCGATCAGCAACCTCAGGGTTTTTTATTTACGGCTTTGTTTCAACCGTTACTTCCCCAGTAATAATCGTCCTTACTCTGAGGACTCTCTTCTTTATTAGGATGATCACTTCACCTAGTTCATGGGCATTTCTAGTCTTAGTTGCGTCTTTTTGATGGTACATGTAGCAACTAGCACCGCAAAATTATCATTCAGCAGCTTTAGTCTCGGCAGCCCATCATTTAGTGTGGCGTGCAGGTCTGAACCAAGGATAGATTCTTAAGCAACAGCTAATGTAACTCCCTTCCTTCGTCAGTCCTACATCATATCATGAAATACGCTTCGGTACTTCAGGTAGTCCCTCAAAACCACATAAGATATTCTGGCGCTTGAAAAGACATTTTTAGCATATTTAGAATACCCACCCATCTAGCGGTTTTAAAGGAGTTTCTAACATTAAGTGCTATCAACAGAACCATTCGTTCCTTGATCTACCTGGCCTAGCCTAGGACCTAGCTGCTTTACACGTACACCTGTGTAAAGTCATTGTCTTCAACACATACTTTAGATGCTGAAGATGACTTAAAGCATCGAAATAAAGTCATGAAGTATCTCAAAGAGATGTGCACGTTTAAAAGAGAACCCATTGTTCTAAAATCAATTAAATTATGAATTCCCAAAAATACTCATTTTATTGATCTTTTGTGAAAAATTCAAGACGATCAAATCAAAACTGCAGTGACTGATTCGATGGAAAGTCCACAAAATTCCAAAATCGTGTGTTGTTGTTGTTGTAACTGGAGAAATTTCAAATGGCTTTAACTTCCGTGTATATCATTCGATTTTCATCAAACTTACAAACTTTAAGGACCTTTCGTAGGACTACTTTAACGTCGAATTTGTTCAGTTTAATGGTACCTGTACGATTCTCTTGGAGAAAATGTGAAATTAGAATATCATACTATTATTAACAAAACTGAGCAAATTTCAACTTCTAAGGTATTTGTTGTTGTTGTACTCATAAACACATTTCTCCATAACTTTTTTTCGGGTTTTTCGGATCACAGGTGTCCCTTCGCAATAGGCGGGACACAAATGTTTCGTGTATTTCCCCTCCCTGTGCGTCCTTCAAAGCAAAAAGTGTCAAATTAACTCCTGTTTTGAAAAGTTAGCATCAAGACCTTTCATTTGATACCCATATCGGCTACCTTTGATGAAATTTTTGTTCCGGCGGCCACTCCCCTATGTAGGGAGACCCCCTTTAAAAATTTTTTGTAGTTGAACTTTGAAGAGAGCACCACTTTACACCTGTATACAAAACTTGATGTGTCTAGCTTATGTAGTTTGCGAGAAAAAGTGCTGTGACACGAAGACGGACGGACGGACGGACAGACAGACAAACAGGACGCGATTTTAGTAGGGTTTTGTAAAATGATTTTAGAATACCTTGAAAACAAGTTGAGTAGACAGACTTTTCTACCTGCCAGAAGGTTTTTGTAATCAACTTACGGTATGCTGTAACCAACAACGAATATATTCAAGAAACACGTCAAATAGACGTGCACGTTTACAAGAAAATTCAGTGTTTCTCCATTTTCACTGGTCGAAATTTCGTTTTAATGTAACAAAAATCGATCATATCATGAACTATAAAAAAATATTTATGTTATTGATATTATCTGAAAAGTTTAAGATAAGATCAAAACTGTAGTGTCAGATTCGATAGAAAATCCATAAAATACCAAAATCATAATTATTATACTTAAGTTGTGATTAGAGAAATTTCAAACGGCTATATCTTCCGTGAATATGCTTCGCTTTTCATCAAACTTACAGGATATTTATCTATTAAATTCATTTGAATATTGAATTTTGTTGAGTTTAATGATATCCATACGATTTCATCGGAGAAAATGTGAAATTCGACGATCATACTATTATAAGAATAGTTGAGCGGATTTTGACTTCTAAGGTACTTGTATTTTCTCATATTTTTTTCTCATATTTTTTAGAACAAAGGTGTTCAATCGCGAGGAGATACAGATTTTTCATGCATTTCTCCTCCTTTTGCAACCCTCGAATGAAAAATTGTCCGTTGAAGACCTGTTTTGAAAAGTTCTCATAAACACTTTTCATATGATACCCATATTGGCCACTTTTGAAGAATTTGTTTTAGGGCCACTCGCCCGTATGGAGAGACCCCCCTTAAAAAGCTTATAAGACATTGTTGAATTAGAACTTTGACGAAGGTCCCACTTTACAAATACAAACAAAATTTACTGTTTCTAGTTTATTTAGTCCGCGGGAGAAATTGCTGTGACACACCGACGGGCAAAATTATTTTGCAAAACCCTAAAAATTGTATTCTTATTTTATTTTAGGACTGTCCGCCCGTTTCCTATACGCACCCTCATTGCTTTATAAAGATGTCAATTATGGCAATTCACTTTTCCCATTTTGCCAAATTTTAGCAAACAATCTGCCGTAAAAGGACAAACAATCAACACACAGAATCTTTTAATTAATCATTGCAAAAATCTAAATAATTGATGAAGTCCGTAACGCCCCAACTTTAACAAAATTCCTGCTAAAATTATTGAACCAGCAACGCGGCTGCAACATGCGCCTTAAGGAACCATACATGAACTATATATATTGGTATTTGCACTAAAAACGCTTAAATTATGCAAAAATAAAACAACTTAAATTCAAAAAAACTATTATTAACCAAATAAAAATCTATAGTACAAAGCAAATAATAAATATTAAATCCCCGTTGGCAGCACCAGCCGGAAAGGTAAATTTCTCGTATGTAGCGCAAAGTTTCGAAAAAGAATTTGGCTTGCCAACTACTAGACTTTTTACTGCAATTTGTGTAGCACCACATGGGTATTTATTAACATTAAAAGAATCTGCCGATGTTCGTACTTAGAGACCCTTTATAGAGGCGCAACTATTTTGCTCATTCAATTGAGTTCCACACGTATGGATTACATATTGGAAATCGGCGGATAATAAATTGTTGTAAACATATAAATACAGGTTTCGCCCTTCTCACATTTGCTTGTTTACACATTTCACAGTGGTTATCACACAAAGGCTTAAATAGCTCAAATATTTAATTTCAACAGATTTCCATAAAAGTTTAATCAGCACTTGCGTTGCCACTAATATATACATTTTAAATCCTTTTCTGAACAATCAGGGGCCATCATTTTGATTTTTATTGAAAACGGCTGCTAAAAATATTAACCTGTAAATTTTCGACTTTTTTATTTGTCATTCGATTCGCATAATTAAATTAAATTAACTTGCTTTATAACTTATAATTTCAAGTTTCACCGGAATCTGTTGAGAAACATGGCTGCTAGTGGGCTACAAAAATAAAAAAAAATTAAGTCACCCCCCTCTGTATGGGGAGACCCCCCTTAAATACCTTAAAATATTTTCTTGCACTGCAAATTTCAAGAGGCACCACTTTGACCTACGTAGAAAATTTTCTCATTCCAGCTCATGTGGTTTGCGAGAAAACTTGTTACGACGCACGAACAAACGGACGGGCAGGCAAGTCGCGATTTGATAATTTTTTGGGGTATTGTCAAAAATATTTTACAATAGCTTGAAAATGGTCTGGTTTATAAATACTTCCAAGTTAACTCATTTAAAACGTTTCCATTATTTCAGTTGCTACTAAAATAGCGAACTGTGCTTGCCTTCAGACCCTTGGGGGCCGCCATTTTGAATGCATGCATTTGATTTTGTTTTTTTTAATCTTTGCGTGCTAGGTCCTCATGTGCCAAATCTTGTTCAAATCGGAGTTTCTCTCTAGACTGGGCAAAAGTATTCAATTTTTAAGTGAAAATGGCAGCTAAAAATATCAGGTTTTAAATTTTTGACTTTTTACCTTTCATCCATAAATACAAGCACATAGTACAGAGATCGATAATCTCAAGTTTCATCAAAACCCGCTGGGAAATGTGACCGCTAGAGGGCCACGAAAACCGGAAATAACCACGTAATTAAACGACCGCAATTTTGAAATTTGCACATGCATGATCACCAAAATGTCAAAGTCTCTAGATCTAAGCAATTACATTGGATCAAAGTTGCATCTTTTTGAAGACTTTTAAGTTTTCAGCTTCAACTGGCCGCCATTTTGTTTTTTTGCGACTGACTTCCAGCTTTTTTACATAACTCTTTAGATCGTTATAGTTTCTATCAAACTACCGAATTTCATTAACATTGGTTGAAAGCTTTGATCAAAACTACAACAACAAAATTTTGTACGTTTTTCAACCTTTGTGCGGCTGGCATGTTGTTTCTGCTATACCGACTTTGGATTTTTTGTAGTGAGATTCATCATATGCATTGGTGAACCTTTGTACCAAATTTCATCCAAATCAGAGCTATACTTTCGTCAGAACAGAATTCACAATTTTTCG
Organism: Odontomyia ornata; assembly: GCA_963969285.1. Lineage (NCBI taxonomy): Eukaryota > Metazoa > Arthropoda > Insecta > Diptera > Stratiomyidae > Odontomyia > Odontomyia ornata. The sequence goes on along the minus strand of OZ017739.1, from coordinate 280,507,240 downwards.
TCTAAAATGGCCGCCATTTTGTTTTCGCCTCGCTGATACAGCTGGTTCGATACACCTTTTCTGAAAATTTGGTGAAAATCGGAACGAAATTGCAAACTCCAGCGTGGTCACATATTTCGTTATATCCCATATATACATATATATATATATATATATATATATATATATATATATATATATTTATATATATATATATATATATATATATATATATATTTATATATATATATATATATATATATATATATATATATATATATATATATATATATATATATATATATAAGATATATATATATATATATATATATATATATATATATATATATATATATATATATATATATTCATATATATATATATATATATATAAGATACTCTCCGCAATACGTAAATTTCTCTCGAGAAATTTACCTAAAAAATACCCAATAATATTGGTAAAGAAGCGAATAAAGTATAAAATAGTAAATATAGCCCGGCTTGCAGCCGCTTTGGCTGGTACCTGCAAATATTAAATTTTGCATTTATAGGACAATAAAGTCGATGCAGTTGGATTCAAATAAAGTTTTGAATGAATCATCAATCAATAACTTAGTGAATGCTTTTATCTCATACATCGCATAATTTGGACAACAGCATGCATGAATGTATTTCAGCGGCAGGAGTGAAAGAATCACTAATTATGATTTAGTCGTTTCGGATATTACACAGGAAACTATTTGAAATTTGAAATTCTGGCTAACAGAAACAATTAGAGATAGTTAGCCCAACACATGGTATTCCGGGAAGTTAATAATAGAGCATAAATGTACGTTTGAAGAAATTTTCGACAAATGATTTATTTTTTTTTTGGTGACAACCATGAAATTCTAGTGCATTTGATATCAATACATAATGGATTTAATGGATTTTGTTTGATCTACAGGAAAAGCGTAAATTATTGTTAATATATTTGAGGTGTATATAGTTCAAACAATGAAAAAACGTTGGAAATCTATTTGGTGGTTGCTTATGATACATTATAATAGCATGTAGAGTATGTATCATTGTTAGGATTTTGTTAAAAATTTTCTGGCCGTCCGGCAGTGGGTTTCTTAGGGACTAGAGAGCCTATAGCCACCAAATTATGTAAATAGTTCAAAGTCAAAAAAATTTCAAAGGCTTTTAAGGAGAGTATCCCCATATAATGATGTAAAGCCTTAAACAATGTTTTTTACCAAAGATAGTCGAGTAGCGAATGTAGTGAAAACTCTTGATAAAATCTTTTAATGTTCATTACTAAAATTACAGTTTCGATGACAAGGTAGGCAGGGAAAGTGTAAGAACATGAAAAAATTGTGACTCCCCTCGCGATTGTACCCTTGTGAGGCAAAAATTCTGATAAAAGATCATGGAGGTAGTTTGCTATGAGTAAAACAACGTCAAATACCGGATAAGTTGAAATTCGCTAAATTTTGTTCGTAATAGTATGATTGATAAACTTTACATTTTCTTGAATAAAACCTCATGATATGTAATATTCATATGCTTGCATATAAGACTAATCTATTGTAAAAATTTCAGAAGATGTTATAACAACAACAATGTATAGTTATTGAGCAATATATAAATTAAAGCTCACTTAACTTTGTTAGTAAGAGTAGAATTTGCCCAGATAGCATTTTTCCCATTTTGTTGTTGTTGTGAGGCGAATGCTATTTATGCACTGAATGCCGGAGTTCCAAGCTCACAATGCATTTGAACTATCCTCTACAGACGAGAACCCAGCCTGGAACTTTGTTTGACACATTAGCTCGGACTAGGCCTCGTTTTCTTTCACCTGTAAAAAGAGAGTGCAGAAAAGATTGCTGGAAAAGGAACGTTTCTACTCTCGAGAGTTATGCAGTTTCTTCGACTAGTGGTGTCTAGAATACATAGTGATCGGTATGGAGAAGGTGACTCAAAATTTCCCTAACCTTTGTTGATCAGCACGAGTCTCGCTTCCTTTCAGTACTCTGGGAATACTCTTTCACGCAAGCAAGCACTAAAAATACTGAACAGTAAGTCAAGGTAAAATTGGTCAAACATCTGTAGCACCTCAGCTAGAATTCCGTCTAATTCTGGCGCCTTTTTTTCAAAGACAACACTGCTAATTTCACACTTTCGTCTTTGTAAAAAGTGGGCATTTCACTCATGTTTCATCGTGGAAAGCGTTTATATAGACTAGAAAAATACGGAAGAGAGCACACACAATCTCATCCATCTTTTAGGTAAATTTACCTATTGCGGAGAGCATCATATATATATGGGATATAACGAAATTTGTGACCACGCTGGAGGTTGCAATTTTGCTCCGCTTTTCACCAAATTTTCAGAAAAGGTGTATTGGGTGAATATTTCAGTTAAGTTTGTGAACCAGCTATATCGGCTGGGCAAAAACGAAATGGCGGCCATTTTAGACGAAAAATCGTGATTTCTGTTCTGACCAAAACAAAGCTCCGATTTCGATGAAATTTGGTACAAAGGATCACTAATGTATGTGATGAATCTCACAATAAAAAATCCAAAGTCGGTACAGCAGAAACGAAATGGCGGCCGCTCAAAGGTCGGAAAACGTGCAAAATTTTGTTGTTGTAATAGTGGTCAAAGCTTTCAACAGATTTTCATGAAATTCAGCATTTAGATAGAAATTATGAGTATCTAAAGTATCGTGTCAAAAATTTGGAGGTCAGGTCACAAAAAACAAAATGGCGGCCAGTTGAAACTCAAAACTTCAAAGGCTTCTAACAGTCGCAATTTTAATCTCATATATATGAAACTTGGTTTCAAGCTAGGCATTACTTTAATCTACAGTTTTTAATATTTTGGTGATCATGCATGTGCAAATTTCAAAATGGCGGCGTTTTAAATATGCGTTTTTTCAGGTTTTTGTGGCCCTCTAGCGGTCACATTTTCCAGCGGATTTTGATGAAACTTGAGATTATGGATCTCTGTACTACGTTCTTGTATTATGCAGAAAATTATTAAAATTGAATGAAAAATAAAAAACTCGAAAATTTAAAACCCAATATTTTTAAGCTGCCATTTTCACTAAAAATTGAATTATTTTGCCCTGTCTAGAGTCAAACTCCAATTTGAACGAGATTTGGCACATTGATTGATGAGGTCCTAGCCCACAGAGATTTAAAATTGTCCAAAATCAACTGCATGCATTCAAAATGGCGGCCCCCAAATGTCAGGAACAAGCGCAATTCACTATTTTGGTAGCAACTGAAATAATGAATTTTTTTCAAGGACGTTTTAAATGACTTATCTTGAACGTATTTATAAATCAGAATATTTTTTAAATATTGTAAAATATTTTTAACAATACCCTTAAACAATTATAAAATCACGACTTGTCTGTCCGTCCGTCCGTTTGTTCGTGTGTCACAAGTTTTCTCGCAAACCACATGAGCTAGAATGAGGAACTTTTCTACGTAGGTGAAAAGTGGTGCCTCTTGAAATTTGCAGTGTAAGAACATATTTTAAAGTGTTTAAGGTGTCTCCCCATACAGGGGGGTGACATAAACATTTTTTTTATTTCTGTAGCCCTCTAGCAGCCAAGTTTCTCAACAGATTCCGATAAAACTTGAAATTATAAGTTATTAAGGCAAGTTAATTTAATTTAATTATGCAAATCGGATGACAAATAAAAAATTCGAAAATTTACAGCTTAATAATTTTAGCTGCCGTTTTCAATAAAAATTCAAAATAACGGCCCCTGATGGTTCAGAAAAGAATCGAAAATGTATATATTAATGGCAATGCAAGTGCTGATTAAATTTTTATGGAAATCTTTTGAAATTAACTATTTGAGCTATTTAAGCCAAAAAGTTATCACCTTTGTTTGACAACCACGGTCAAATGTATAAACAGCAAATGTGAGAAGGGCGAAACGAGTATAAATATGTTTATAACAATTTATTACCCACCGATTTTCAATATGTGATCCATACGTGTGCAACTAAATTTAATTAGCAAAATATTTGCGCCTCTATGAAGGGTCTCCAAATACGAACGGCGGCAGATCTTTTCTGTTAATAAATACCCATGTAATGCTACAAAAATTGCAATTAGAAGTCCAGTAGTAGATAAGCCAATTTCTTTTTCGAAACCTTACGCTACATACGAGAAATTTCCCTTTCCGGCTGGTGCTGCCAACGGGGATTTTTTCATATTGTATGAGCGGGATAATCTTTATTCACCGAGTTTCCACATGACTAGCTTATAGCCTAAGTCCCACGGCTTACGGTTCTCATCGTCTCCTAGTTCTTTCCAGTGGTTGGTCTTACTATTATTTATGAGTTTGCGGATCAATTTCCTAGCCGACTTATAAGGTGATAATTTCTTGGGATCATGCTTACTGGGCCTCTTGTTGGATCTTGTGACACTTTTTCATGAAAATTTCTCGAGAGAAATTTACCTATTGCGGAGAGTATCAGATATATATATAAATATATATATAGATATATATATATATATATATATATATATATATATATATATATATATATATCATTCAACAAGTACTTAGCCCCACCGCTCGATGGCGCTGCTATTACAAAAGAGTTTTACCATCGTGCAGTACATTTAACAAAACTAATGAAGGGAATTGACTGAAACTTTGGCTGTAGGCTACTAAAAGAATGTACTGCACCACGATGGTAAAACTCTTCTGTAATAGCAGCGTCACTGGGCGGTGAGGCTAAGTACTTGTTGAATGACCCACGTTTATATATATATATATATATATATATAGATATATATATATATATATATACATATATAAACATACATACATGGGATATAGCGAAATTGGAATATAACGAAATTTTTGATCACGCTAGAGGTTGCCATTTTGCTCCGATTTTCACCAAATTTTCAGGAAAGGTGTATTGAGTGAATACCTCAGTTAAATCGGTGAACCAGCTATATCGGCAAGGCGAAAACAAAATGGCGGCCATTTTAGACGAAAAATCGTGATTTGTGTTCTAATCAAAGTATAGCTCCGATTTGGATGAAATTTGGTGCAAAGGTTGAATGATGTATGTGATAAAAATAAAAAAAAATCTAAAGTCAGTATGGCTGAAACAAAATGGCGGCCGCTCAAAGGTTGAAAAACGTACAAAATTTTGTTGTTGTAGTTTTGACCAAAGCTTTCAACCAATGTCAATGAATTCGGTACTTTGGTAGAAACTATAAGTATTTAAAGAGTTGTGTAAAAAAACGGGAGGTCAGGTCGCAAAAACGAAATGGCGGCTAGGTAAAACTCAAAATTTCAAAGTCTTCTAAAAGTCGCAATTTTGATCCGATATATATGAAATTTGATTTCAAGATAGAAATCGATTGGGTCTAAAACTTTTGACATTTTGGTGATCATGCATGTGCAATTTTCAAAATGGCGGCGGTTTAAATATGCAACGTTTTCAGGTTTTCGTGGCCCTCTAGCGGTCACATTTCCCAACGGATTTTGATGAAACTTGAGATTATGGATCTCTGTACTAAGTTCTTGCATTGTGCAGAAAATTTTTAAAATGACTGAAAAATAATTAAGTCGAAATTTTAAAACCTAATATTTTTAGCGGCAATTTTCACTGAAATTTGAATAATTTTGCCCTGTCTAGAGTGAAATTCTGATTTGAACGAGATTTTCCGCATCGATTGATGAGGTCCTAGCATAGAAAGATTTAAAATAATCCAAAATCAAATGCATGCATTCAAAATGGCGGCCCCCAGAGGTCAGAAGGCAAGCGCAATTCGCTATTTTAGTAGCAACTGAAATAATGAATAATTTTCATGGAAACGTTTTAAATAACTTAACTTGGAAGTATTTATCAAGCAGACCATTTTTAAGGATATTGTTAAAAAATATTTTTAACAATACCCTAAAAAATTATGAAAGCGTGACTTGTCTGTCTGACCGTCCATCCGTCCGTTTGTTCGTATGCCACAGTAAGTTTCCTTGCAAACAGCATGAGCTAGAATGAGGAAATTTTCTACGTAGGTCAAAAGTGGTGCCTCTCAAAATTTGCAGTGCAAGAAAATATTTTAAGGTGTTGAAGGGAGGCCTCCACATACAGGGGGGCCAAGTTTCTCAACAGATTCCAATAAAATTTCAAATTATAAGTTACTAAGGCAAGTTAATTTAACCTGCAAAAAAATTAAGCAAATCGGATGACAAATGAAAAAGTCTAAAATTTACAGGTTGATATTTTTAGCAGCCGTTTTCTGTAAAAATTCAAAAAGAAAAGAATTGAAAATATTTATATTAATAGCAACGCAAGTGCTGTTTAAACTTTTATGGAAATCTTCTGAAATTATCTGTTTGAGCTATTTAAGCCGACAAGTTATCACCTTTGTGCAGTGACCACTTTGAAATGTGTAAACAACAAATGTGAGAAGGACAACACCTGTATTTATATGTTTATAACAATTTATTATCTGCCGATTTCAATATGTGATCCATAAATGTGCAACTCAATTGATTAAGCAAAATATTTGCGCCTGTATAAAGGGTCTTTAAATACAAACGTCGGTAGATTCTTTTCATGTCAGTAGATACCCATGTGGTGTTACGAAAATTGCAGTAATAAGTTTACTGGTACGCAAACCAAATTCTTTTCCAAAATCTTACGCTACATACGAGAACTTTACCTTTCTGGCTGGTGCTGCCAACGGAGATTTTTGCTTTTTGGAGATTGTTGAGAATCAAAAGTACACTGGAGGGTCGACAAAACTCTTGGTAGTGAGGATGCTTCTGTTAACACTTCTGCAAATCTCGATGTGTACTTTCTCAGTGTTCCACCGGAGCCTGAAAGTCTGATCGTAGGTACATCGAAAAGTACCATCATGGATCTCAAGCCATATGTATTGGTGATCATTGGCAGAATAGTCTTCAAGAGCTCTCCAATTTTTGACATTTGGTACTAGGGACTTCGAAATGAATATCATGGCCGGAATAGTTTCAATGTAGTCCGATTGACGTAAAGTAGGGATGTGGCCTGTATTCTATGCAACAAGTCCAGTTCTAGTTGCCAAGTCCAGGATCTGTTTGCCTAATTGAATTTGATTTGGGCATGCTCCATTCAATTTTCGTTGCACTGAAATGGCCTTCGATGATCACGTGATCCTTTGTGATCCAAAAACCATCCCCTAAAGCATTGAGCCAAGATTGGAAACACGATAGAGGTTTTTTTTTTAGCGTTTTTTAGGGTTTTGTACTAAAATACAAAACCATCCGTCCGTCTGTATGTCACAGCAATTTTCCTCTGAAACTATACAGGCTAAAGCCATGAAACTTTGTAGAAAGGTCAGAAGTGGTGATTTCTTCAAAGATTTGGGGTATACAAATTTGCTCAAAGGGGTTTAAGGAGGGTCTTTCCATATGGGGAGGTGACCCTTTAATATTTTTTTCCACCATTGTAAGTCGAGTAGGGTGTCATTGGAATGGTTTCAATGACATCTTTTGTAAACAAGTCTTAAAATTGCCTCATCAGTACCGCGCGGGGCGGGGGAAGGGGGAATGTACGAACTTTTTGCGTACCCTTCCTCGCGGTTGGACACCTTCCATCCGAAAAATCTGAAAACAATCATGAATGTAGTCCTCTATGAGTACAATAACAATAAATACGGGAGAAGTCGAAATTCGCTCAACTTTGTTAATGCAAGTATGATTTATCGATTTTACGTTTTCTAGAATAAATTTTAATGGTGCCTTCAAATTCAGTAAACACACGATCATTCATAAGATTGACCTTTTCTTAAAATTTCACAAAGATCAAACAGTATTTAACAAAGGTTAAGCGGTTTGAATTTTCCCGTGTTACTGTGGAACAATACTCGTATGCGCTGTATTACTATGGAAACATGTGGCTATGGAACGATATGCACTTTTTTCGACTCAGACCCTACAGCTTTACTAGGATTCGCATACAAGTTTCAGGAATGGTATGTATCATGAATATCTTTGAGAATTGCTTCAGCTAGTCGTATCAATGATCCTAAAACAAAGTAGTAGCTGTTTTAAATGCGAAGATTGAATTATTTTGAATTATTTTTCCCCAACTTTATCGTTTGAAGTGAATGACTGAACATGAGTACTTACAATTAATACTCGTAGGCGAAACAAGTTGAGGAGACAGGAGTGAGCTCCTAACACAAGGGCCTTGTTACCCTCTAGGGTTCGAAAAAAAATAGACAATGAATCGATGATCACAGTACAGGGGAGTGGCCCCTGGAAAAAAAATTTCATCAAACGTAGCTAACATGAGTATCAAATGAAAGATCTTTAAGAGTGCTTTTCAAACCAGTTCTTAAACTGACAGTTTTTGCTTCAGTGGAGGCACAGGGGGAAAATACACGAAAAATGTATTACCCCCCTCGCGAATGGACACTTGCAATCTTAAAAATCTGAAAATATTATCAAGGGAGATATTTATGAAAAAAGCACTAACAAATACCTCAGAAGTAAAAATTCGTTCGTAGTATGATCTTCGGATTTCACATTTTCTCCAATAAAATCGTATGGATGCCTTTAAACCCAACAAAACTCGATATTTAAGAAGCCTTACACAAGGTTCTAGTGCTCTAAAAGTTTGATGAAATCCCTATCATATTCACAAAAGCTATATCCATTTGAAGTTTCTTCAACTACAACGACAATAACACACTATTTTGGTATTTTATGGACTTTCCATAGAATCAGACACTGCAGTTTTGATTGGATCTTCTTAAAATTTTCAGATAAGATCGGTTACATAGATGTTTTTGGGATTTCATGATTTGAGTAATTTTTTTAGTTGGAAATGGAGAAACAATGGATTTTATTCTAAACGAGCAAATCCCGTTGGCATGTTTCTTTATTCAATTCGTTTCTGGTGACCGCATTTTGTAAGTTGAGTACAAAACCCTTCTGACATGAGCGTAGGTATATATATATATATATATATATATATATATATATATATATATATATATATATATATATATATATATATATTTATATATATATATATGTATATATATATACATACATATATATATCTATATATATATATATATATATATATATATATATATATATATATATATATATATATAAATACATATATATACAAGGTCATTTCCAAAATAAAAGTGACTTTTGTCATAAATTTTTTTGGTGGTGCCATATTTAAATGAGATAGTGCGTTGGTAAGTTACATCTCTCCCTGACTTCTAGCAAAATTTTAGTGACATTTGGTTCAGTGGAAGCGAAGCTATTGCGTTTAAAATGACAGATGTTTGTGTCATCAGTACAAAAATGAGTTTTAAACGAAGAGCCAATATCAAATTTTGTTTTAAAATTGGTAAAACGTTTACTGAAACATTTGAATTGATGAAAAAAGTTTTATGCGATAATTATCTATCTTGTGCCAGAGTTCATGAGTGGTTTACACGTTTCAGAGATGGTCGTGAGGACATAAATAACGATGAACATACGGGCCGCCCAAAATCAGTGATCACCGAAAACTCAACCCAAGTTTTACGTGAAATTATCAAAAATGAGCCGAGATCATCATTGAAATTCATGGAATCGGAGTTGAATATCTCCAAAACATCCATTTGTTGCATTTTAACTGATCATTTGGGCTTACGAAAGGTCTGTGCACGTTTTGTTTCGCACAAGTTAACTGATTACCATAGCTCAGAATTCAACATTCGAAAGACATCATTAGAGAAGTGAGAAGAGACGAAAACTAAACTTCATGAAGCTCAAATGTGGATTCATTGTGAAAGGGACCCTAGAGGAGATATAATGCAAATACCAGTACAGTTGCAGTTGCAGTTTTTTGACAAGGGAAATTAGATAACAAGAAATTTAAGTGTTGTTATTGAATGAGTTGAGTTCCAGCCACGAGAATAAATGTAGGCATGAAAATTGAAGTAAGTGAAATATGATATTGATTTAGTTGATTTAAAGTTTACTTATTTCTTCAAAAGGAATCCCACCCTTTCCTTCCTGCATTGTGTGTGACTTTCTTGTAATTAGCCCAGCATAGACTGAGTGCTTCTTCTTCTTCGTAGCACTATAGCCCCTCTCGGGCCTTCGCTTCCTGCAAATAGCGCCTGCAACTGTCTCGGTCTATTGACCGCGTCCTCCGATTTCGAAACCCGAGCAGGCATGAACTGTTTTCGTCCACTGAGTCAGACTAGCGTATCTTCGGTTTCCCCACTGATATCAGGCCTTCAGTCCTCTTAACGAATACCTTGAAAACACCCGTGCCCGCTCAAAAGCTGGGTCAGATAGAAGTCAGTCTCACCATGCCTTCGATTTCACCACGGTTTCACATCCGGGATGAGGCGCGCAGTCCACCTTCCCTTCGTGCAATTCACCCATGACTGCTGCCAATCGTTGAGCGAGCGTTGTCTTTCCTCGCGGACAACAATCTCCCTCGCATCCTCGTTTCGGCGCAGGTAAATCGCGCGGCGCTCTCTAGCAAGGAGGGTGACAGGTATCACGCTTACAATCACTCTCACGGCCGAGTCATAGACTTTTGGATACGAAGATGCAATTCTCAGTGACCCTCTTCTCTGTACCTGTGCCAATCGTTTTCGGTATACCTCCCTGCTGAGAGCGTCGCCCCATACCTCTGCTCCGTACTGTAGCACTGACCCTACAGCACTCATCAAGAGGCGTCTTCTTGATGGGCTGGGTCCCCCTACGTTGGCCATAAGTCGACTCAGGGCCGATATTCCCGAAGCAGCCTTCTCAGCCGTTGCCCTGATTTGCTCAGAGAAACTCATCTTCGAGTCGATCAGTAGCCCCAGGTACTTCAACGCTGGCTTCGATTCGATCTGTATATCTCCAATACTGATCATCCTTACTCTAGGGATTCTCTTTTTTGTCAAGATTACCACTTCGGTTTTCTCCAGTGCTAAACTGAGCCCGCGAGCAGTCATCCAGTCCCTCACTCGGCGCATTAGCATACCTAGCCTAAGTTGCGCTTGTTCAACGGCGCGTCCGGCGACCAGAGCCGCAACATCATCCGCATAGCCGACCAAGCGCGACTCATCTGGCATCTCAAGTCTCAGTAGCCCGTCGTAAGACACGTTCCACAGGTCCGGACCAAGGATAGATCGGGCATCGGGCCTTGCTCTTGTTAATAAACCTGTGAAGATATTTCCTGCCGGACCTGTTTGCTGCTAGCCTAGTGTCTGCCTCCTCCCGTGTTCGCGCCCGCTGGGCCTCTCGCCGAAGTTTGTGACACTCGCTTCTTTGTTCGGCGATCTCGTTTGACCACCAGTATACTGGAGGCTTACCATGTCGGGGTCTCCGGCGGGGCATGGAAGACTCGCAAGCAGCTATGATGGTACTCATAGTTGAGTTCACCAAGTCCTTGGCTGTAGGCCCTCCACTCCCTGGCGGAGCTCCCAGCAACGGTGCGCCTGCCGTAAGCGCGTCAGTGAACTTCTCGACGTCCATCCTCCCAGTCCTCCATCCGAGGGTTGAAGTTTGGGCATATGCACGCACCGTCGTGAATCTCAACAGCTGTATACTGGTGATCACTAGCCGAGCAGTCCTCTAGTACTCGCCAGTTGTGTACTCTAGGTACCAGGGACTCCGAAGCGAGTGTCACATCGGGTATGGTTCCTACGCAACCCCAGCGGCGGAAAGTAGGGGTGTTACCAGTATTTAGGACAAAAAGCGCTGTTCTGGCCGCCATGTCCAAGATTTGCTTTCCCCTTGGGTCGGATTGTGGCATACCCCATTCGATGGCTCTAGCGTTGAAGTCTCCCCCGACCAGGGCATCGAGTTTGGTTCGAAAGGATCGCATTGCCTCGTTAGGCGTCAGATAAACACTGAAATATGTTATCCCTGAACACCGCACCCACACAAAACCATCCCCGCGTCCATGGCCCTGCACCTGAAGGCGGGCGCTGTCTCGAACCCAGATGGCCGAGGTACCAGATTTGTCAGGGTACCACGCTTGCGAGTCCTTGTTATGATGTTGCTCGCTCAGCAACAGGAGGTCAGCTTTCTTATCCCTCGCAAACTGCTCAAGTAGGACCTGGGCGTTTGTGCTTCGGTGCAAATTGACCTGCAGGATACGGATCATTTGAGTATCGATTTGGCTTTAGTTAGGGCCTCCTTGAAAACCCAGCATCTCCCTGTCCCCGGCTCATGTTTGAGGTCACCGGGTACTAGCTTAGCATCCTTGCAAAGAATGCATTTTGCCTCGTTCGTACACTCTTTCCTTTTGTGCCCCGTTTCACCACATTTGTAGCACAGAGATCTCCTGTCGGGTCCCCTACAGCCATACGCGGTGTGTGCGTATTCGAAGCATCTGAAGCAGCGGATAGGGATCGCTCTTCTCCGTATCCTGCAGATCACCCAACCTATCTTAATTTTGCCCTTCGCCAGGATTTGCTGGGCGTCTTTATCAGCTAGTTCGACAATAGCCATGTGTTGCCCCCTTGTGTTTTCACGTGTCAATCTTGCCTTGACTTCACTTAAGCTGGGGAACTCCCTCCTAATGGCATCCTCTACTTCAGCTTTGTCCGTGACGCAGTCGAGGTCCCTGATTTCCAGGGTGGCCATTGGTTCGAGCGAGGCAACCGTTGCCGCATCTCCAAGAACCTTTTGAACCGCGTCACGGAATGCATCTTTGTTTGTGGCCTCTGGCCCGAATTCCACCAGCAGGCCACCGGTCCGGGTTGGTCGAACTGCTTTGATGGCAGTTTTGGTGTCGTCTGGCTTGACCGCTCCTTTAAGTTCACGGAGGACATCTGCGTAGGTTCGGCCCTTAGTGGGTTTAATAAGCAGTTCCTCTCGCAAGGGTTTGCGCCGCGGTTTGCTGTTTGTTTTCTGCGGTATATCGGGGGGTTCTTTGTTCTTTTCGTGGTTGAGCTCTTTGTCTGTTTTTTCTAGGAGTAGCTTTTTGGCCGCTTTTTTCGCTGCCTTGTTTCGCACCACATGAAACTCCTCGCCTGGAGTGTCAACTTCGTTTATGGTCTCGTCCTTCCTCCTTTTCTCACAGTCGCCTTCAATTGGGCTACCGGTCATTCTTTTGCTGCTGCTAGGACCCACTGATGCCTCGAGGGAGAGCGTGTCTTTTTGGTGCTTTTCGGTTGCAAGCCACCTCCGCCTGTAGTGCGTTATGCGGCCAAAAAGCTCCTCCAGTTCAAGAATGCCATTCTTGACACTCTTGCCTATGTTTTTCTGCACTTCGCAGGCAGCCCTCAGTTGTTTGACGATATTCCCCGCTTTCCGAGTAAGCCGCTCCTCTTCGGCGCGGTCAAGGGCGATTGTGTTATTTGGCGCCACCTCTTGGGAGAGGCCACCGTTTCCTAGCCCTTTTGCTTCTATCGGTTGGGTCGCGTTTGAAGTGGCGTCGGCCAACGGCAAAACTTCTCTCTCCCCCAGACAGAAGACATATTGCGCACTTTGTAAGGGAGCTGAAATAATTAATATGGTGAAGCATTCGTGCCAAAATACTTATCTACATTACAAACTCACCGCCATGACACGACGGGATCTTGGACAAATCTTTTCTTGAGACTTTTTGCAAACGACAGAAGATGCAGATTGTCCTGTGCTGACCGTGACGACCTAGTGCGCATACAACATGGGAATTTTAAGTACAATAACATATTTTTGGAAAATCCCGTAGTCACCGTCCATACCATAGCAACCCGGAGCACTCAGGGCAATTAAGTTTTTAAGATAAGTGACAAATTTAAATAGCTTTCTTACAAATTAAAAGACGAATTTTGAATTCAGTGATAAAATACGTTCTCTATATCATTACTTGGAATTCCTTAAAGATTATTTATTATATTTTATTTCGAGCAATCTTAGTTTTATTTCTGTATCACTAATATTATATTAAACATTAATCAAGGAACACAAAAAACATTTAAATTCGATGCATATTACAAATGTAAGTAAAGAAGCTACCATTCATGAAGGTTACATTATACCAAAAAAGTTAATTGTAATAAATCTTGATCCTTTTCAAACTTGTTAGAGATACCTAGCAACATTAATTGCCTAATCTTATAGTGCAAAATCTTGTCGTAACGAATACAAAGTAAAGAAACATTTCATATTGCAAGCCATAACGCAACGTTCTAGCTATCAAATAAGAAGTTTTTCTCATAATAAGGCAAAGTACACAGGAAAATTGCTTGCAGAAGTTTAAAAGTTTCAAAACTAATTTCATTAGACATTGTAAAGAAAAAAGTGAACGCTTCACTGGCAATCTTTGAAACAAATGTTTTGAGTTGCAGCGTGATAAATCATGATGCAACGTTTGATGAACTCAAGTTTCGATGGCCAAAGGCTTCTTCTTTGCAATAAAAATATCTTCGGACTTACGATGTGAAGGTGGAAAAAATCGATTATTGATTTTGTAATCAAAGTTATCAAAGAATTGTTTTTTTTTTGGAATAAAGAGTAGGTGTAATCAACGTTGTGTGGTTATCTTTTAACGGACTTATCAGCTTTGAATGTTTTTTTTATTTCTTATTTTCATCTGTGTTCTTTCTAAAATTTTGAAATTGTCTTGATCTGTGTGTATTCTTTCTGTATAGTACCGAACAAGAAATACGACATGAAGGAAAAATATTTCTGAATAGGGTAGACCAACGCGGATTGGATCACTTTTTTAAAGATTGAGCAAATCGTAGCAGTTAATTATACATATTATCTTTATTGATGAAAGCGAAAGCAGTAACAATCAGCTATGAAATAAACCTTTGAAAACACAAATCACCCGTCAATTTTTTAAACTAGCGATTGAAAACTAATATAACAAAAATATTCGAACTGACCTCATTTTTGGAGTTAATCGGATCATACGCAAGATTTAATGAAATTTAAAGTTTTAAGACGAAATATTTTTGGCATCATGGACACAATTTAAGAAAAAAATAAAAGGGCTAATTTTAAGTATTAACACATGAATTACATTTATACAAGGATAATCCTTCTTTCTTCACAATATCAGCACATTTTTCATGGCATCATTCTTTGCAAGCATGGCATTGAATAAAAATTTCAGAACAATAAATGCCGTGCCACTCTCTCGGTTTAGCCGGTTTGTAATATTTTCTTTTTCGGCAATCTTTCCATTGTTTTCCGTAGCTTTTCTGCTAACATTAAAACGATTTTTTTGTTTCTCTTTCGAAAAGATTTATCTTATGCTGACGTGATGTTATATATAAGACTGGTTTTGAAATTTGACGTACTCTCTTAACAACACTTGACGTTAAGCGTGACGGAGGAATTTCTGTAATTATTTTTACGCAGGTGGAAGACTGGGCCTTATCAGACTGTTATGAACTTGTGGCACTGCATCATCAAAGAGTTGCCTATTTTAGGCCTCGATCCTTGCGTTTATTTGTAACTGTGCTTGTTCAGCACTTGAGGATTGGGCTTGTGACTGGATCTGTGCAAAACTGATGGATTAGCCTTGGGACTCTATAATGTTAGGCTCTTGATTACCAATGAACTTTTGGTCAGGGTTTACACTCGTATGTAATTGAAATATTCTAGTTTTTTCGAAACCCTTTGTAGCATGCCTTTTAATAGTAGCTTGATCCCAAGCCTTTTGAAGAAGTCTTTCAAAAGCGCCTTTTGTAATCCTTTGCTTCGTAAATGGATATTGCCATTCTATTAATTGATGATAATAATATGTTTTGAACAGTTTGAAAAAACTAGCGTCAAGCGGTTGCAAGGCATGTGATGTATGTGGATGAAGAATTACAAGTTTAATGTCAAACACTCATACCAGTATACCACGTCCAGCTATACTCATGCAGGCTAGGATAGTTAGATTTTCATCTCTTTCAACACTCATCATAATGACAACATCTTTAGCGCCTTTCTGGGCTATAATGTTGGGTGACCGATCACTGAGCAGTATTTTCATTTCATCAACATTGTATACACATTTAGGTATTTACCATACTGTTTATGTCAAATCTTCGGTAGCAGGTAGGTAGGAAAATGCTGACACGAGGATTGGCGCGAATATAAACATATGCTTCGATGAGAGATTTCAGGATTACCATATCTCAAAAAATCAATAACTTTGCAGAAAAACAAATTCGTTCCATGCAATCTTTTAGTTTTTTACTAGAATCTGGCAGCACTCCTATGCTCTGAAATGCGTAAAAAAACGCGTGCATCGGTAATTTTTTTTGCATTTTGCTTTGTTTCTTGAGCGCGCCAAACATGGGATCAGCTGTCATGCCCCGGATCAGCTGACGTGCCCCTGGGAAAATTCAAAAGTGTGCAACACAGGGTAAATGAAAGGTGTGGGTACTAGTTGAGTATACTATGCTGTAAACTAACTCGGTCAAAATTAAAAACAAAAACTCTAATCTGATACAAAGAAATCGTAGGTACTTTTTTTTAGAAGACCCACAAATTTGCAGTTAAAAAAACACAACCAAGTCATTGGGGAGCGGTGTTGACGCTAACATATACATAATTGTGATCCAATCAATGTTGATGCAGGAAAATGCAGGGTGAAAAAGAGACAAAAGAAGCTTCTTCAATGCATTCAATGTGAATGTGACATTTCTACTACCAATGTATTTCTTATTTTGACCCGATTTTCCTCAGTCTATCCTAATTTGCGCTGATTGTTTTTAGATCTTCAAATTTCTTCTTTCTAATTGTATTTAATGCAATCGTGTGTCTTCTTTTAAGCAAAATTAAATAAGTCGTGCACCTATAAGAATAAAGGTACAAACAACAACGACCTTTAGGATACATAGGTATACATTGGGCAGGTGACGTCAACATATGGTTAATGTAGTTCTTCTTTCTACCGAGTACAAAGGTAAAAAGGCTTAGTAGAAGTAAAAACTAGATTTCTGTTTGGACTAGTGAATTGCTAAGAAAGCCAGCGATAGAAGGACGACGTAGTAAACAACAACTTTCAGATGCTACGATTAAAGCTATCACAGCAAAAATTTTTATGGTTATGTCAGTAATTGAACTAAAACCATAAAATCTCGTATTTATTACCTAGTTAAAATAAATTCTTATGATGAATTAAAATCGGTAACTTGTATGAGTGCTCCATGATGGCAAGAACGTTGCAAGTTGAAAGTATGCTGCTTTTAGAAGGATTTGATATTTAATCCGTAAAATGTTGACTGGCAAAATCTTTTTATTAATTACTTCAACAAGCATTTTATTCACATGACATATATATGTGCAGTGTTTGTGCTGATTTGTTCCAAGTCTATATAGGAGAGCAGTGCTGGAATACTAACTTAACGAGTTATTGCTAGCTGGAAATGGGCATGTCTGGAGACGTGCACGCTTCCTCCCAGCTGGCTGTTCGGTATTACAGGGCGACTTCTTTTCACCAAGCACAAGGAACGCTACAAATAATTTCTCAAACTTATGAATTCCGGATCTTAACTTATCATGAGGTTAAAACTGAAGGAAACTAGCAACATAAGGAGAAACCGCCTCTCAAACTATTAGCTAACCACGTCCGATAAAGATTGACTACTTTATTGCCGAAAATAGTTAAACACCACGAAAACGATTGGGAATCCTGTTAAAATTTGTGCCGCTTTGCACCTTTTATGATAGTCCGGGTCAACATGCATTCTATCCCTGCAAGCATTGCAATACAAAATGTGACTACAGCTCATTGGCCGGTCGTTTAGTGGAGGGACTTATCTCGTCTATGTCCCATATACTAGAACGTTGCAGTATGAAAACCAGAAGGGCAAAAATGTATTGTTTCAACAATTCATCTTTCTTTATCAAATTTCAATTCAGTTGAAAGCGATTGCAAATGGGTTTTGATCAAATCAGATGCTACATGATTGATCGCCTCTTCTTGAAAACTTCAGGCAAGTTTAATAGCTTACATATCTTTGAAACTCTGAACACTAAATGATCTTTGCTTTACAGAAACAAAAAAGGCAGCTACCTTAATTAGAGTATAGGATGATAGTCTTTAAAGACATAATTTAACATACATATCAAAGAGGTGTTTCTAGAGCTTATACATAAGTTGCGTCGCGTAAATATCTGCATTTCATATGTACTGTTGTCTACTCGATTTGCTTCAAATGGCTTGATGTACAGTGGCTTACAGCTTATTTGATGCACTTCAATCAAATTTGAAAAAAAAAACAATTGTTCTGATGTCAATAAATATAACTATACAAATCTGTTGATGTAACTTTTAAAATGAATGTTTTGAAATTTGGTATGAAAAAATCTTTCAAATGCCCCGTCAGCAGAAAAACAAAGGAAATTTTGTTGCAAAATCACTCAAATCATGAATTCTCCAAAATATTAATATTATTGACCTTATTTGAAAATTTTGAGAAGCACAAATCAAAACTGCAGTGTTTGATTATATAGAAAGTCCATAATATAACAAAATCATGTGTAATATTGTAAGTGGAGAAATTTCAAATGGCTATAACTTCCGTGTATATCATTCGATTTTCATAAAACTCACAAAGTTAAAAGACTACTATTTAAGTATCGAATTTTGTTCAGTTTATACGATTTTATTGGGCAAAATGCGAAATTCGAATATCATACTATTTTTAACAAAGCTGAGCGAATTTTGACTTCTAACGCATTTGTTGTTGTTGTACTCACAAAGACCAACCTACATAATTTTTTTTCAGATTTTTCAGGTCACAGGTGGCCAATCGCGAGGGGGGACACAAATCTTTGGAATATTTCCCCTCCCTGTACCTCCCCTGAAGCAAAAAGTGTCAAATGAAAATCTATTTGAAAATTTCTTATCAAGACCTTTCATTTGATACCCATATCGGCTACCTTTGATGAAAATTTTTTTTGGGGGGCAGCTTTCCTATATGGGGAGACCCCAATTAAATATCTTATACAATTTTTTTGTAGTTGAACTTTAAAGAGAGCGCCATTTTACACCTGCATACAAAATTTTATGTTTCTAGCTTAAGTAGTTTGGGAGAAAAAGTGCTGTGACACACGGAAGGACGGGCGGAAGAACAGGCAGAACGCGATTTTAGTAGGGTTTTGTAAAATTGTGTATAGTACTGTTAATTTCAGCCATACCTCCGATTGAACAACCGTAAAATATTTACATAATTAATGAACACACACGCGTTCTTAATAACCGTTGCCTGCACTCATATGAATGTCAAACAGTAATGTAGAAAATCCAGTGCTAAAGTTGTAGCCACACAATTTTTGTATGGTAGTTGTCCTTTCCCGGTATCTAATTGATATTTTCTTTGCACAAGACTTTGCTCAAAATAACTCCAAGAATTTATCGAAATGACTTATGGAATTCTTTGTAGCTACATGAATGAGTTCCATATTTTTCATTAATTTTTTCTGAAAAATTATTAGAGAAGAAAAATGTTAGAAGAAGGTGGTTTCGACGTGTGTACTAATTCTCATCAGGCCATCACTCTTAAATACACACCGGTGATGGCGGCCACCATCCTCAGAGGTGAGAGAGTTGTTTTTAATTTTCCTGCTTATGCGAACTCAATATGTTTTTGTAACTACGAATTATATTCAAGTTAAATTTCCTCCTGTAAGCATTTATCTTAGCTAAACTTTAAATGGATCATTTCACCCTTTTCACATCAATTTAATGTAAATCCATACGATCATTTTTGCTCTACATTGAAGCTTTCATTACGTCGTGCGGAACTTTCTAACCTCTGAGCATGGTGGTCGCCATCACCGGTGTGTATCTAAGAGTGATGGCCTGATGAGAACTAGTACACACGACGAAACCACCTTCTTCTAACATTTTTCTTCTCTAATAATTTTTCAGAAAAAGTTATTAAAAAATATGCCACTCACTCATGTAGCTACAAAAAATTGCATGTCATTTAAAAGCCATTGGAACCATCCGAAAAACGAGATCGAATATCCGCACGACGTTATGAAAGCTTCAATGTAGAGTAAAAATGATCGTATAGATTTACATTGAATTGATGTGAAAAGGGCGAAATGATCCATTTAAAGTTTAGCTAAGATTACCGGCTTGTTACGATTTGCATGAAAATCTCAGGAAGGATTTACAGTATATCACGCACATCTTGGAGAATTCATTCAACGAGTGACATCAGTAAGCGTAAGACAGAATTGTGACCGATAAAATGAGAATTTGTTATTTTTTTCTCCAACTTTAACATTGAAAGTATCGGCTATTATATCTCAATGAAAGCATCATAGGTGAGAACATGATGGCAATAGGTTTAAAAACAAGAAATACCTTAGAAGTCGAAATTCACTCAACTTTACTAATAACAATAATGACAATCATAATAATGATAATAATAGTAATTATAATAATAATAAAAATAATAATAATATTCTTCTTCGTAGCACTGCAGCCTATTTTGAGTCTTCGCTTCCTACAAATAGCGCCTTCCAACTGTCTCGGTCCATTGACCACGTCCTCTTATTTCGACATCCGAGCAGCGATGAACTGTCTTCGTCGACCGAGTCAGACCAGTGTTTCCTCGGTTTCCTCACTGGTCTCCGCCTTTCAGTTCCTTTTTGGGTATTCGTTTCATACGACTTATGACGCCAGCCCATTGCAGCTCCCATAGTCTTACAATCGTTGCGACCACCGGCTCGTCAAAAATTTCATGCGGCTCATGGTTGTATCGATTTCGCCATTGATTCCCGTATGTTAGCGGATGCTTGGTTTAGGGTCCATGTTTCACACTTACAGCATAACACAGATATTATCAGAGATTTATATATTTGGAGCTTTGTTATACTGTGTATACAGCTGGTCTTCAAGATCGTCAAAACTGTTTATAATAATTTGTATTTACAAGCTGTATTTTTCGACTTATTTCGTCTCTTTCATCGGCATTTGTAGTTATTTAGGCGCCTTAATATACAAATTTGCTGACATATCTGACATTGTCCTGTTGATAATTATAAAAGTCATGATAATAGTAATAAAAGTTGAAAATATAACACTTTTTTCAGTAAACTTATTTGATTACCCTTAAATTCATAAAAGTTTAATATTTGAATGGTTGTATAAAAGTTAATTACACTCCAGAAGTTTAAATAAAATTGAATAATATTTTCGGAAAAAGTAGCCATTTCAATTTGCTCCGATATAACAAAAACAATAAACAGTTTGGCTACCATTCGGACTATCCATAAATCCTAACGGTAAACTTTTAATTGAATCTTAGCCAAATTTTCAGTCAAAATGGATAGTAAAAATGTCTAAAATTTTTATCAGTCATTGGTTCATAGTAATACTGCAACAGAATGGCGGCTGGTCAATATAGAGTAACAATGGTTTTTCTGTAAAAGCAAGCATGAATTTGTTGTCGATTTAGTTAAAGTTTTCTTGAGTTTATTGATTATTCGTGTCTGCATATTTGGGTGAGTGCTAAACCCTTCTAACATGAGCGGAGTTCTCCTTACTCAACTGGTTTGGGTATTTGTTTACATATGCTAGTGTTAATATCTGCATAGCTCATAATTGAATCAAGACCAAAAATTGATATATAGTATTATGCTAGAAGTTTTATCTTTCATATGCAACCGTAATAACTAGAACCAATCCGTAAATCGATTCCTGGTGAAAATAAATCGGTACGAAAGTAGAACAAGTTGGGTAGATAGACCTACGCTTATGTCAGAATAATGATAGTTTTTTCAGATTTTTTAGATCACAGGTGTCCAATCGCAAGGGGGAAACACATTTTTCATGCCCCCATTTAAGCAAAACCTGTCAGTTTAAGGACTGTTTTGAAAAGCTCTTAAAAAGACCTTTCATTTGATTCTCATATCGGCTGCCTTTGATGAAATTTTTTTTCAGGAGCCACTCACTGTAATCATCGATTCATGGCATCAGATTTTTTTTTTCGAACCCAAGAGTGGTTACAAAGCTCTTCTATTAGGAGCTCTCTCCCGCCTCCTTGACTCGTTTCACGTATGAGTATTATTTTTAAGGTACTCACCTTCAGTCATTCAACAAATTGAATCAAGTTGAATACCTTAAACGATGAAGTTGGGGAAAAATATCTCAAAATTATTCAATCTTCACATTTAAAACAGCCACTTTTTCGTTTTACGATTACTGATACCACTAGCTGAAACAATTCTGAAAGATATTCATAAAACCTATTTTTCCTGAAACGTTCATGCACATCCTAGTAAATCTATAGTGTCTGAGTCGGTAAAAAGCGCATATGGTTCCATAGCCACATGTTTCCATAGTAATACAGCACATATTGTTCCATAGTAATACAGGAAAATTCAAACCGCTATAACTTTGTTAAATACAATTTGATCTTTATAAAACTTGCAAGACAGGTCAACCTTATAAATATTCATTTATATACCGAATTTGATTGAATATAAGGGTACATTAAAATTTTATTCAAGAAAACATAAAATTGATAGGTCATACTATTTGTTGCTTTTGTACTCATAAAGGCCTACATTCATGATTTTTTTCAGATTTTTCGGAAGAAAGGTGTCCAATTGCGAGG
>OZ017739.1:280409713-280479713 GCA_963969285.1 Odontomyia ornata | reverse complement strand
TCTGTATGTAGGAACTGGTATCTTACTTGCTAGTCTTATAAACTATAAATTACAAAAAATAAAAGGAAATTTAACTTTGCATTATTTTTAATCAAAAAAATCAGAAATATAATAATATTATCGGCATGAATAATACTTTTGTGTAATTAAATATTTTCTACAATCCAAGATCTTATTTTACTCTTTCTATGCTTATTATTTGATTTTCCACTTAAAACCTTCAATTCATTTGGTAAGTTATTAAATAGCTTTATTGCGACAATGTAACTGTTTTTATTGCTAACAGTTTTATAAATTTTTGGTAATAAAATACTTTTATATCTAGTTCTACTATTTGACATTTCATAGACATTTTTAAGCTCATTATAGTAATATACAACAGCTTCTAAACAAAATAATTTTTCCAAATTTAGTGGAATAGGGTTTATCTCAAAGTTATGTTTGTTTATGATTTTTAATAACTTATTCTGAAGTCGTTGCGACAAATTTCTATAATTGGAATATGCTCCACCCCAAGCAATTATTCCATAACTTATGATACTTTGGAAGAGAGCATAATAAATCAACATAAGTGTTTTGCTATCCATAAATTTAGATAATTTGTAAAATACAAAAATCAGATATTTAGTTTTATTGATTATATGTTCAATATGCCTATTCCACTTTAAATTGAAGTCAATTATTACTCCTAAATATTTACAATTTTCTACTCTGTTAAGTAATTTTCCATTGATTTTTATTTCCATATCAGTAGGTACACTATCACAGTAATTCCCAAAAACAATATAGACTGATTTATCAACATTTAAAGTAAGCTTATTTGCTACGAGCCATGTATCTATCATAGTGAGAAACTCATTCATTTTATTTTTGGCTTCTTCCCACGTTTTACCTTCAGTTATTACAGCTGTATCATCAGCATATGATACTATATCATTCTCGGTTTTTTCAGTAAGTAGATCATTGACGTATAGGATAAAAAGTAGTGGACCTAAAATGGTACCCTGCGGCACTCCAGTTTTAATTTCTTTGTAGTCACTTAATACATTGTTTGCTTTTACTCTTTGTTGTCTATTTGTGAGATAACTTGTTAATAATTTCAGTGCACTACCTCGTATCCCATAGCAATACATTTTATCTAATAATAATTCATGATTTATAGTATCAAAAGCCTTAGCTACATCAAGAAAAGTTACAATAACTGGTTTATTTTTGTCTAAACAATTATACAATACATTTGTAATGTAAGCTAAAGCATCTTTAGTTCCCAGTCCTTTAATAAAACCAAATTGTTTGTTAGACAATATTTTGTGCTTCTTCAAAAACTTGAAGATCCTCTCATATATAAGTTTTTCAAATATCTTTGAAACATTGGAAATTAAAGATATCGGCCTATAGTTTTTTGCCTTGCTTTTATCATTAGATTTAAAAATCGGGACTACTTCAGCTTTTTTTAACACATCTGGCCACACAGACACTTCAACGCATAAGTTGAAAATGTATGATAGAGGTTCTGCTATATATTCAGAGATAGTTTTCAAAACTCTTGAATGTATACCATCAACTCCTCCTGCTTTGTCTTTTAAGCTATTAATTATGTCATGAATTTCATCTTTACATGTCGGATTTATGAAAATACTATGTTGATTCATATTTGGTGTGAAAATAACATAATTCGAGGGTTTACTTATTTTATTACTTAAACTTATTCCGATTTCACAGAAGTATTTATTAAAGAATTCTGCTATATCATATTGATTATCTATCCTATTACCATTATCATTTATTAAGTAATCAATTCCATTATTTCTATTGAAATTTTTACCCAATTTTTGGTTAATAATACTCCATAATTTTTTATTATCATTACAATTTTGTTGAATTATATTTCTATCATATCTTAACTTGGCACCTGCTATAACTTTATCTAATATTTTTGCATACTTTTTATATTCATTTTTTAGGCTCTCATTACTTGGGTCTAGTTTCCAGATTTTATAAAGCTGTTCCTTAGTTGAACATGATACCATAATTCCATTTGCAATCCATAACTTTCTGGGTTTATTTTTATATTTAACTTTATTATCAGTCTTACGGTTTATGGATTTGAAAATACAATATTTAACCTCATTTACAAATAATTCAATTGCTACGTTGGGATCATGAAGCAAAATTGCATTCCAATTACTCTTACTTGCTATATTTTTTAATTTCACGTAGTTGATGCTATGCCAAAGATTTTCAGGTTCCATAACTGTTTGTTGTTTAATAGCAACAAGTAGAGGATAGTGATCAGTAAAAATAGTACTTATCCTAATAGTTTCATAAACAAGACTATCTGTTTTAATAAATATATTGTCAATACAAGACCCTCCTCTGTCATTATCAGAGGGTCTTGTTATGTCTTGAAAACCGGGGGTGTTACCTTTCACCAAAAGATTGATCAGATGTTCCTGGCTTATCAGATTTATTTCTAATAAATCAATGTTGAAATCACCAATGATAAAATGATTTTTGCTATTTTGACAATCAAACAGGTACGATTTTAAGTCTTGCACAAATTCAGTTTTTGGCAAATCATGCGATCTATACAAAGCAGAGATTTCAACATTTATGTTAAAGGACAATTTAATTTTAGAATGAAGAATGTTTAATCTACCATATTCAATGGTTTTTGTAGTCTCATTTAAACTTTCTTTTATATATATGACAACTCCATCAGCTTGGTTTAATCTACTATTATTATAGAAAATTTTATAACCAGATAACTGATAGAAATGATAATATTCTAAATTCCATGTTTCAGAACATACTATAATTATAGGTTTATTTTTTAATCTTTCTATGAGTATTTGAAGTTTATCAAAGTTTGCATTTAAACTTCTAATATTTACATGTAAAATCAAACTATCATCAGTATTAGAATTATTTTTAAAGGATAACAAATCTGGATAAATAATTTCTTTTCTGAAAATTTCATAATCTTTATCCTGAATATTATGCATTTCTTACTTCTTTTAACTGAGCACCACTGCTTCCAGAGTTATTTGAAGACGTTAACGTACTAAGTTCTCTATACACTGATTCTGATCCAATCAAATTACTTGACATACTTCTTATTGTTGACGGTTGAAAATTATCTACCTTACCAAAGTATCTTGGTATGTTTGGCATCATAGGATAATCAGTATTATCTATACTTTTTTTGATTTTATTTTTGAGAACTTGACACAGGGAACTATCAGTTGCAACGTGTTTTATATCAAATTTGGTATTGTAATGCTTATTATGATAAATACAATTTGGACATTGCATCACGATATCATTGCATTCTCTTGTCTTATGATTTCCAGCACATTTGAGACATACAGAAACATTATTACATTTTACACCACTATGTCCGAATCTGCCACAATTGAAACATGGCCTTGCATTAATGATATCATACACTTTGCAACTTTGATATCCAATGAAGATTCTTGAACCATTCTCTTTAATATTTTTATATAATATTGTATTTATTTCAACTATTGCACTTTGCCATCCTTTATTATTGGTATACATATGCAAAACTTGACATTTTTCATTAGAATTGTTAAAATTTCTTTCATTTATGTCTAATTCTAACAATTTTTTATCAAAATTAGCATTTTTATCAATTCCAACTATTTTTATTTTCGGATTTAATAATTTTTCTTTCTCAACCTTGTAAATACTAGATAATTTATCTTGTAGAATATTTTCAGCATTTATAGCACTTTCTTCGTTAAGACAATGTATTGTTAATTCATCTTTTTTCTTGGTTATCTGCATATTTTTAGTTTTAATAGATTTATTTTCTAAAAGATAATGACTCACAGATTTTTTTAAATCACTCTCATCTTTAATATTTTTCTTTTTAATAATAATTTTAGGCACTTTTTTAGGTTTTGGTTTAGGAAATTTAATTGCTTCTGAGAAAGTCTTAGTAGGTTGTTGAGAAATATCTTTTTCTTTCGCAATAATATTTTTTAAGATCAAATTTTTATCCATGAGCTCAGTATTCAACTGTCTTAATAACATTATTTCCCTTTTCATACTTTCAAAGTCCTCATCTTCATACATCGCTTTATTTGGATCCGTGCTCGTTTCATTAGCAATTTCACTTAGAATCTCTTGTTTGATTTCATCTCTTTTTACGCTTTTTATAAGCGCAATTAACTGCCTTGTATTTTCATTAAGCACTACGTCATTATTTTTTGGTGTTAAGTTGAGATCAGGGTGGTCAGGGCAGATTACTAATGTGGGGCTTAAAAATATTCGGTCACTTAATGCTTTATAGTCACTGAGATGATAATTGTTATCGCAAATTATGCAGATTACAGTTGAAACTCTCTGTTTGGGATGACATTTGAAAGTTTTTTCTCCATCCTTATCTGGGGGCTCTTCACCTCCCGCCATGCTGATGTGTCCCAAACAACACTACAAAAGTTGAAAGTATGCATTGGCTAGTGGCTACACCAGCTATTAACAGTTGTTGCTTGAAACTTTTATGTTCAATAGTGCTATCACGAAATATTTATATATGTAGCAGGTAGTAATATTTGGTATCACTTTTCTAATTTTAGAATATTATCAGTTAACTTTGCTTATTATTAATTACATCACTGGTTCGAAAGAGATTACATTTTTGTTATTTCACTTTTTGATTTTACTTGATTAATGATTACACTTTCGAATTCTACACGAGAGAACAAAAAACACGTCTGGTCTCTGGTATGGATGAAATTGAATATATATATATATATTTATATTTATATATATATATATATATATATATATATATATATATATATTTATATATATATATATATATATATATATATATATATATATATATATATATATATATATATATATATATATATAAATGTTAAAGTAGAAATGAACAAAAATGTTAAAGTAGGAATAAACGATCGAAAATAACAATGATCAAATGGAGATAATCAAAAAGAAAACTCAAATTATACGTAACAAAATCTCAGTAAGTGAACCACAAGTTATTTTTGACGATATAGTTCTACCAGCAAATGAGAGTATTGAAGATGATGAAAACGATGACGTTGATCCTGACGACAAGGATAATAGTGATGGTATTATTGAAGATATGGGGATGAAGATGACAAAATTCACTGAAATCCCCAACAATATCGGACTCTGCTATGAATGGAATTGATTCCATCGTCACAATAACTACGGGCATGCCTAATAAAATAGCAGCCACTACTCCAAAGCCTACCACAACAACAGAACACATCTAATTTATAACTATTACTGGCAATCTTTCTTTGTTGTGTCAGTGCTCATTCTTCTTAAATTCATCTACCTTTTATGAATAATTTAATATATTATATTCTACTTACGTGATTTGTGAACATACTGAGAGAAGTAGCATCCAGATCCATAAATGCGTTTTTGATGTGGCTACTATCCATGTTGGGGATGGGAATTGTGCAACGATTGCATTCAATGCTGGCGGATATTATATCGAGTTGATTTTATCTGAAAATTGAAGAAATTATATCGTGAGTGAACTTATTCATGGATAATCTTAACTTAGTTTCAAGCAGCTAAAATTATTTATTCCAAGATACGAAATTGATACAATCAATTATTTCATAGTATCTACACTGCCTGGCGTAAGTCGCTTTTTAACCACTCAACAGAATCAGGCGTAATATTTATTAATAAAGAAAGTTGAAGCTTATTGTATCTGATTAGCTTCAAAAATGTTATTAAATAAGCTAAGATACCTTTTTTGCAGAGAAACAGGAAGTGAACTCGTTCTACTTTTGGAATTTCAAGCCGCATCGATAATGTTACTGAATCTGAAATAAATTTTATACAGTAGCAGGCTCAACTTGTGATTATAAGAAACTCACTAATAATAATTTTTTTATGTTTCCCATCCTGCTGGTGTTGGAATGGTTCCTGCCATATAATTATTCATCTCCAACGTAAAGAAACAAATAAGATCACAACACAGAATGTCAGGCACGTTGACATTTACACCTGATGGGCGAGTGTACTAAAAGAAGGGAAATTTGGATTTCAATTGCCCGATGCACACCAGTTCAGGGATCACAATTGAACGTTGAATCGCTCCGGAAAAAAGTTAACGGCTCGCCGGTTGAAACCGAAAAAAATCAGAAAAGAAAGAACGGCTCTTACTCTTTTCTGGCGGACAAGGATCAACAACTGAGGACCAAGTGTGGATAGTGACACGAAATATTTCTGGAAATTTATCGAGGGAAGAAATTTGCAACAGGGGCAACGATACAATTAAAGAATATTGGCGACATCAACTCAACAATAAACGCGCTGCCAATAGAATTTCGCAACGCAGATCACTTCGGGGGCCCCCAACTAGGTAGAGTCAGTTAAGTTTCGCATTTTAATTAATTAAAGTTCTATTTTTGAATTCTCTTTGCACGTTACCATTAAATATTAAAAAACGAACATATTTTTGGTTATTTGAAAAAAAGGATTGCCACAAAGGTAAATTGAACGCCTGGCTCGGGTGTGTTCGGGGGGTAAATTTTCAGGGCGATTAATTTCGGGATTGTTTTAGCGCAGGCATTTTCCTTAGATTTTCGCTCGGTGCGAGTTACAGAGTGTGTCTGGGAGTAAATTTCCAGTGCAAATTATTTCGGGATTGTTTAGCGCAGGTGTTTTTCTTAGATTTTCGCTCGGTGTGAGTTACGCCGGGAACTTTGAGCCCGGCGAAGCTGTGCAAGTGGTCACCGGGTGAGTCTGATCCTCTCCTGTTAACCCATTTCCGGCTAACGTTGCGAAAACGCAACGTCTTACTTTTAAGCCCCTGCAGCATTCTTACTCCAATATTTAATTGAACTAAATATAGATTAACAAGTTTAACGGAAAAATCTAATCGACCTGTTTTTGGATTTTAGAATTAAATGTATTTTTTAGAGTTTTTTTGGTTAACGAAATTGACAGTTTTTGAAATTTTAGAGAATATTTTTTTAAATGATTAAAAATATACTAAAAAGTTAAAAATTTTCTGAGAGATTCTCACCTTCCTCATTAAACTATTTAAATTTTATATTGATTCATGTAGGAAGGTATTGTAATCATTTACGAGTGCTGTAGGCACGATTAAAGTCACGCGTTGCGTTTTCGCAACGTTCGCTTGATGCAGTATCATTCGTATCTAAAAATAGACATGGGATGCATTGTGATATTGTTTCAATCACTTTGATGACACGTGAAATTCAAGTTTCCTTGACGGGTTTTTCATATGGTTTGGTTTTTGGTCCAGTTGCGAGTAGTTGCGTTTGTGTTTTGTGATTATTGTGGAATAAAATAGTACTATGTACCGTCAAAAGTATTTATCCGTTCGCAAAATCGAAGAACTATTAACTGCAGCTTCGGATGAAGAGGAAGAGATGCAGTCGAGAATAAATACCGCACAACGCACCGATGTCGTAATACTCCCGCCAAAAACCATTGATGACATTAGTGACTGCGAAGAAATTGATGACAATGTACAACTTCTAAATGAGGATAACGTTTTTCCCAACGACCTCGTTGGAGAAGTGGAACTGGAATGTACTTTTGGGGACTCAAATCCCATAAATCAAAAGTATAGTCAAATAGAAATTGATTTTATGACAAATCAATCATTGACCCAAAAAACAGCAAATCCATCAAGTGAAATTGAAAAAGAAACGGATTTTCATTATGAACCGCCAAAGTGGTCAAAGAGTCATCGAAATGAGTTTTCCAAGATCCCTAAGAATGCCTCTGATGAAATTATAGGCCAGATTTATAAAAAAGTTGGTAAGTTAACTTCCGATATTTATTTTTTGAAAGGAATGCAATAGCGGCTTTCACCTCTTTGATTCAGGTAATTTAAATCCACTTCAAATGTTGGAGCTATTCATAGATAACAATATTATCAACTTTATTGTTGAACGAACAAATGAATATGCTCATGAGGACAAAAATGACCAATAATTCAGAACGGATTTCAATGAAATCCGAAAATTCATTGGAATATTATATTTTTCTGGACTGCATTCAGTGCCTCAACTTGATTTATATTGGTCTGATCAACCAGTATTTCGGTGTGATATCGTGAAAGCTGCAATGAGTCGAGATCGATTTAAAGTTATAAAATCATACATTCATGTTTGCAGCAACAGAACAATCGACTCGAGTGATAAATTTGCCAAAATAAGTTCTCTCAATAATATGCTAAACGAAAAATTTCTACAGTTTGGCGTTTTTGCTCATCACCTTTCAATAGATGAGCAAATGATTCCATACTATGGGCGTCACTCCGCGAAAATGTTTATCAGAGGCAAACCAATACGATTTGGATACAAATATTGGAATTTATGTTCGGATGAAGGTTATTTATTCCAATTTATTCCTTATGCAGGCGCAACTTCCGAAAACTCGCCAGAATTTGGTTTAGGCGAAAATGTGGTATTGAGATTGCTCTCAAAGGTTGAAATACCGGAACAACACACGGTAACTTTTGATAACTTTTTTACATCACACAAGCTTATGTGTCGGCTTTCGAAACTGGGCTATTTTGCAACAGGTACTATGATGTTCTATTTAATATAAGCATGTTTTGAAATACGTACTTTTTGTTCACAGGCACTGTTTGCGAGAATAGAACTGCTAAGGCTCAATTATGTGAAACAAAAGCTATGAAAAAGCAAGGTCGTGGTTCCATTGACTTCTGTTTCGACCAAAATAATGAGATCGCCGCTGTACTATGGCATGATAATTCGATTGTGACAGTTTTATCCAATTATTTGATGGACAAGCCGTTACAACAAACAAAGCGGTTTGACCGAAAAAAGAGGCAGCACCTCAACATTCCCATGCCAAATGCCATCCGGGAATATAATAAAACAATGGGTGGAGTAGATTTATCCGACAATGCGGTAAGCAATTACCGCATAAGGATACGAGGAAAAAAGTGGTACTGGCCACTTCTAATAAATGCGTTTGACGCTGCATTAGTAAGCGCATGGAAAATTCATTCCCTTTGCAAAAAGTTTACAAAAGACACACCAATGTCTCAGCTGCCTTTCAGAACTTTCGTTGTGGATTGTCTATTGCGATCAGAGTCTCGTGATCAACCGTCACTACTAAGAGCAGGAAAACCGAATGAAGTTATTCGTTTTGACAAAATTAACCATTCTGTTGTCAAGACCGAAAAACGTC
Organism: Odontomyia ornata; assembly: GCA_963969285.1. Classification (NCBI taxonomy): domain Eukaryota; kingdom Metazoa; phylum Arthropoda; class Insecta; order Diptera; family Stratiomyidae; genus Odontomyia; species Odontomyia ornata. Next base: position 280,470,470 of record OZ017739.1, on the reverse strand, counting down.
TAAGATGCCGCCTTTGTCAAAGCCAAACCATATTCGTTTGCAAGAAACGCAATATTCCACTCCATCCAAAATGCTTTGATCGTTACCATTTGCAAGAATAAATAAAATAAAAATCTCCGGGAAAAACAAAAAACTCATGACTCCGGAAGTCCTTTAAGTTAAGTTAAGAGTTATTCGTTTTGACAAAATTAACCATTCTGTTGTCAAGACCGAAAAACGTCTAAGATGCCGCCTTTGTCAAAGCCAAACCATATTCGTTTGCAAGAAACGCAATATTCCACTCCATCCAAAATGCTTTGATCGTTACCATTTGCAAGAATAAATAAAATAAAAATCTCCGGGAAAAACAAAAAACTCATGACTCCGAAAGTCCTTTAAGTAGTTTTTTTATATTATTGTTTAAGACCGTAAGTTCTTTAATTAATTTTAAATAAAAAAAAACAAAAAATGCAAATAATTCTCTTTTTCAAAAATTTTGAATACTGCTTTCAGCTAACGTTGCGAAAACGCAACACCGATTTTCTCAAAAAAAGGGGAATGTACAAAATATGTTATTTCAAATTTCTTCAAATTAGGCCAAAAGTAAAGCGTGTACGAAATTTCGTGGTTGTAGGGGGACTGCATCTGGTAGCCGCCGGAAATGGGTTAAGAAAAACATAGTGAGTGGCAGTTCGACCTGTGTGAGGGGTGTTCAGCGTCCACGTTCTCGCTTGACGGCTATTTAGGACAAGGGGATAAGCGACTTGCACCTCCTACGACCGTCTCCGACGGCAAGATGAGTCCGAGGTTCTTAGCCGAAGGAACCCCCATGCCGAGAGTAACTATAGGGTAACAATATATATATATATATATATATATATATATATATATATATATATATATATATATATATATATATATATATATATATATATATATATACATATATATATATATATATACATATATATATATATATATATATATATATATATATATATATATATATATAAATATATATATAGCATATAGTATATATATGTATATATATATATATATATATATATATATATATATATATATATATATATATATATATATATATATATATATAAATATATATATATATACGAGGTGTGTTCAAAGAGTATCGCGAATTTTGAATTTTCGCGGGTTACGTATATTCGAATTTCGATTTTTTTGTGGCGTTATGTTGGTGCTCATGTCTGTCACTTATGCCGACAAGCTCGGCCATTTTGAATGTTCACTTGATTGGTGATAGCTGCTTTACTGGCGCGTGTTTTCAATCGTCTTCGATTTTTACTTATTCAAAAAAATGGATCAAAGAACGTGTATCAAATTTTGTGTGAAAAACGAAATTAAGTGCGCGGATGCATTCCGAATGTTGACTGTGGCATACGGAGAAGCTACCTTGGACCGAAGCAACGTTTATCGGTGGTACAAAATGTTTTTAGAAGGCCGAGAAGATGTGAACGACGAAGAGCGTGCCGGACGCTCGAGTACTTCAACAACAGACGAAAAAATTAATGAAGTGGAGAAAATGGTATTGGCCAATCGTCGAATCACCGTTAGAGAAGTTGCTGAGGACCTAAACATATCGATTGGCTCGTGCCATTCGATTTTTATCAACGATTTGGGCATGAGACGGGTCGCCGTGAAATTCGTACCAAAATTGCTGAATTGCGACCAAAAACAGCAACGCATGAACATTGCTAATGAGATGTTAAACTCTGTCCGCGACGAACCAAATTTGCTCCAGAGGGTCGTAACTGGTGACGAATCGTGGGTTTATGGTTATGACGTGGAGACCAAAGCTCAATCATCTCAATGGAAGCTGCCGCATGAACCAAGACCGAAAAAAGCGCGCCAAGTTCGGTCGAATGTGAAAGTTTCGCTGACAGTTTTCTTCGATTGCAGGGGCGTGGTGCATCATGAGTTCTTGCCACAGGGAAGAACGGTCAATAAGGAATATTACCTGCAAGTTATGCGCAATTTGCGCAAAGCAATCCGCCAGAAACGCCCAGATTTGTGGGAGAACAAAAATTGGCTTTTGCACCACGATAACGCCCCTGCTCACACATCGTTGCTTGTGCGCGACTTTTTGGCCAAAAACAACACACAAATGATGCCGCAGCCACCGTATTCCCCAGATCTGGCCCCCTGTGACTTTTTCTTGTTTCCTAAACTGAAGAGGCCCATGAAAGGACGACATTACGCTACGCTTGACGAGATAAAGACGGCATCGAAGGAGGAGCTGAACAAGATTAAAAAAAAAATAATTTTTTGAAGTGGTTCGAAGATTGGAAAAACCGTTGGCACAAGTGTATAATATCTCATGGGGATTACTTGGAAGGGGACAAAATAGATATTCATGAATAAATAAATAATTTTTGAAAAAAAAAACAAAATTCGTGATATTTTTTGAACACACCTCGTATATATATATATATATATATATATATATATATATATATATATATATATATGTATATATATATATACATATATACGTATATAAATATATATATATATATATATATATATATATATATATATATATATGTATATATATGTATATATATATATATATATATATATATATATATATATATATATATACGTGGGTGTGTATAGGGAAATATCACTTGAGAAATTCTCCCCTAGTTTGCAGTAAATTAGAGCATTGCTTGTGAATCCATGGACCATATCAGCGGTACTTAATTGATACTTACATGATATTTTTGAAGCACTGCAGCCACTTTCGGGCCATCGCTTTGAGATAGTTTGAGTATCTCATTTTATGATCGAATGTGTCCGCATTCCACAAGGTGATTTATGGTCAGTATCAAACTTTGGCCGTGTGTCCCTCCATCCAGATGCTATACATTCTGATTTTAGACTAGCACGTATCATAAATGAACGGACTTATAGTCTGCCCGAATAATCACTCGAATTAAATCTCGTTGCCGCTAACGAGAGTCGAACCAGAGAGCTTCGTCTTAGGGGCCGAGTGCTCTAACCACTACATCACGCAGGCTACATATGATATTTATACCTTAGCTAAAATTTCCTGATATTTCTGGATAAATATCTACCTGTATACTCTTACCAACACCACAGGTAAATTTCTTGAGATTAATTTTCCTATTGTAGAGGCTACCTTCTATTTTTATCTATATATACGAGTATATATATATATATATATATATATATATATATATATATGTATATATATATATATATATATATATATATATATATATATATATATATATATAGAATAAGTAACCGGACTGAGCCTGCCCCGCGCCGTCAAAGCGTCTGCTAGCCGGTATCTGGTGCTGTAGTGGTGGTGGGGTCTAGATAAAGGGAACCGAGCTGCAGCAGTTGCCTCAAAGCGCTTGGAGAGATAACATCGAGCGAGAGTGGAGTGCGTGTTCAGTTACGTCGTCGGATTGAAAATTGAGCGTACGATCGAGCAACGTGTTTGCATCAAATTTTGTGTCAAACTCAAGAAAACGGCCACGGAAACTCTTCAAATGATTCAAGAGGCTTACGATGAGGATGCTCTATCCAGAACTCAAGTGTTTCAGTGGCACAGAAATTTCCGGGAGGGCCACGGCGACGTCCATGACAAACAGCGCGTCGGTCCTCCATCAATGAGTCATACGGACACAAATGTGCAAAAAGTGTGTGATGTGTTGAACAGTGATCGTCGTTTGAGCATTCGGGCTATCGCAGATGAGGTTGGACTAACCACCCGGGTTCGCCGAGTCCATGCGGAGATTGCCGATTCGTGGATCCTCCATCACGAAAATGCTCCGTCGCACACCTTCCTGCTCGTCACCAAGCAGTTGGCCAAACAGTCGAGGACAACGTTGCCACAGCCTCCTTACAGCCCGAATATGGCACCAGCGGACTTCTTTCTGTTCCCCAAGATCAAGAGACACCTTAAGGGGACGCGGTTCGGAACTCTGGAAAACGTTCAACGTGCTACGACGGGGGCTCTAGACAGCATCGAGGTTGCTGACTTCCAGGGAGCGTTCGGGGATTGAAAAATCCGGTATGAGCGTGTTATCGACTTCAGTGGGGACTACTTTGAAGATTCCTAAAGAAAAATCGTACATATTTTGCCAATAAAAAATTTTCTGATGTCAGTCCGGTTACTTATAATTCAGACCCTGTATATGCATATATATATATATACATATATGTATGTATATAAATACAATAAAATATATATATATATATATATATATATATATATATATATATATATATATATATATATACATATATATAAATATATATTTATGTATATATATATATATATATATATATATATATAGGTATATATATAGGTATATATATATATATATATATATATATATATATATATATATATATATATATGTGTGTATATATATATATATATATATATATATATATATATATATATATATATATATATATATATATATATATATATGTGTGTGTGTGTGTGTGTGTATATATATACGATGCAACGAAAGAGCTAGAAGCTGCAATTTCGCTCCAAAGTTGACCAATTTTTTAGGAATTGTCTATTACGATAATATCTCAGTTAAGTTCTTTAATGAGCTGAATTCGCTGAACGACCGTTTTAGACGAAATATCGTGGTTTCTGTTCTGATCAAAGTATGGCTCCGATTTGAATGAAATTTGATACAGAGGTTTTCTAAACTATGCGATGTATTTCACAATAAAAAAAATTTAAGGCCGCTCAAAAGTCGAAAAAACGTACAAAATTTTTTGTTGCAGTTGTGACCAAACTTTTCAAGCGATGACGCAATCCAGAACTTTGATATAAATTGGGAGTTTTTAAGGAATTGTGTATAAAAAAACTAAAGGTCAGTTCTCCAAAAACAAAATGGCGGCTAGTGAAAACAAAAAATTTCAATCACTTCTAAAAGTCGCAATTTTGATTCGATGTGTATGAAACTTTGTTTCAGAATAGAAAATACTTAGATCTAAGAACTTGTTCATTTTGGTGAGCAGGCATGTCCCAGTTTCAAAATGATGCCCGTTCAGAGCTAAATGCATGCCTTCAAAATAGCGGCTGCAAAAGTCAGAAAGCAAGCGCAATTTGCTTATTTAGTAGCAGCTGAAATAGTGAATACTTTTCATGGAAATACTTTTAATGGCTTTATTTGAAAGTATATTCATAACAGACCATTTTTGATATTATAAATTATTTTTAAAATACCCTATTGAAATCATGATCTGTCGGTCTGTCCATGCTTCACAGCGTTTTCTGGCAAACCACACAGACAAGAGTGATGAAACTTCCTTCGTAGGTCAAAAGTGATGCCCTCTCAAAAGTTGCAGTGCAAAAACAATATTTTAAGGTGTTTAAGGGGAGTCTCCCTATATAGAGGGTGTGACACTTAGAGGTTTTTTTTTAGGATAAGGATTTGGTAAGAACTTTTCAGAGCAGATTCTAAACAAGAGGCATTTGGAAGGAGAGTTGCAGAGTGAGGGGAAATGTACGAAAAATGTGTGTCCTGCCCATTCGCAATTGGACATCTTTGGATGAAAAAATCTGACAAAATCACGGCGGTAAGTCTTTAGGAGTACAAGGTTAACAAATACTTCAGAAGTTAAAATTTGGTCAACTTTGTTGATAATAGTACATTTTATGAATTTTACTCTTTCATCTATGAAATTGAAGGATGACTCTTAAATTTCCCATAGAAATCAAGCCGTAAACAGCTATGTTATTAAGCGATTGAAATTTATCAATTACAACAACAATTACACGTGATACAGTGTAAACTCACGTTCGCAAAGAACCCAAACCCTACAGATGTGTAAGAATTTTGATGAAAATTTTAGCAATATTTTAAACCATTAAATGTTATCATGACTACTCAGACATTAAGGTCAACATACTGAAAATAAAATGGCGGCAAATTACAATACATAATAAACATATATCATTCAAAGTCAAAGTCAAATTTAAAAAAATCAAAATATATAATAAACATAAATCATTCAAAGTTCAATACTAATCGGTATAAATTTATGAAGAATATAAAGCAAATTCCAAACAATAACAACACAAAAACTAAATGGCCCAAATGGCTCTCTAAATTTATACGTTATCATTAAACACAATTCAGAAAAAAAACTATAGCAAATTCAAATCAGTGGATTATTACATTTTTTTACAATTCAATTGGAAAAAGGAGAAAAAACCAACCAACGCTATCCTAAAATTATTTATAATCTAAACACAACAGTGAACTTTGATCCTACACCTAATATGTTTTAACTTAATTCTAATAAAATTCAATCAAAAAATTTATCTTATACAAAAAAATTCTATCACAATATTCCTAACCTACGCGTTCAATCTTATCTCTAACCTAATATAATAAACATAACATATACCTAACATACCTTTAATTTTTAATACAAATAAACAACAGTACTAAATGTAGCAATAATGGACTGAAACTCAAAAACTAAATAACGAAAAACACAAAAACTGAAAATAAACACGAATAATTTAGACATTGTCATTCAGCCACTAATACCTGGATTGCGCGGTCTTAATTCAATCAACTTCAACGAATCTAGCAAATCAGTGTCTCCATTGGAAATATTGGGCTCGTGAACTCAAATTCGGAGGTATTTTATCTTCTTATCGGTGGCCCGTCGATATATGTATGTGATACATGACTTAGACGCCATCAGAATCAAAAACATATCGATTCATGTCCAAATACACGAATGCTTCTGGAGGAACGAAGCCAGTAGCGAGGCAATTCGCAATATACCCGTCTGTAGAGTGGAACGGCTGTGAAATACAAGGGTTTTCACTCACAGTTAGAGATCTTGCGATATGATTCCGAAGAAGTTTCAATATGAAGATATAGACTCTAGTCACTTAAGCGGTTTGATAAATTCTTCTATTTGATATATAATGTTTCCAATCCATCTAAGGATTTCTGTACAAACCAGTACATGCACGAAGACATTTCCTTTTGAAAACTCTTAATTTTTCCATAGTACTAGCACTCTGGTTGTACCAGATCTGACATCCATATGTCAAAACTGGTCCAACCAGGGTCTTGTAACAGATAATTTTGACCTTTTGATCAATCTATTTGGAATGAAAGAGTCTTCGTAGGGCCACGACTACTTCTAGTGCCTTACTGAGCATGATTTTGACATGTTCAGTGTAGTACAGATACTGATCGAGATAATCACCGAAGTATTTATGTGGAACTCGTTCTGAACTACTCTCGCCAGCCATGATGTGGAAATCTTTCCAATTGCGTTTCAGGTCTTGACTGACTCCCTGCAGCGTTGTCATTTTTCCTAGCTGATTTCATAGAATTTATGTATGTGTGAGCGAACTATATGATCCAGCAAATACGAGTACTTTCCTACTGGTAGTGCCGCCGGGAATATTTTTCATTGGTGTTGTGTAATGGCATTTTGATTTTTGCTTTAGAGTGTGGAAATAGACTCTTGCTAGTCTTAAGTATTCCTTTTACTTGACCTTGAAATTCCCTTAACTCTTCTAATTCAAATGAATGTTTCTAAGCTCTCAAACTAGGGAAGCATTTTAAACTCTGGTTTCTTTTTATATCGTCTTTAAGCCCCTTTTAAACTGAACATTTCAGCTTGGACTTAGCGAAAAGATATATTTAAAGCCTCCACAGGATAAGACAGCATAACTCCCTTTTTAGGGTATTGCAAAACAATTTTTTACAATAACCTACTGAAAAAGCGATCTGTACGTCCATCCGTCTGTCCAAGATTTGATGAGTGGTGCGCTCTTGAAAGTTGTAGCATAAAATATTTTATATATTTTTTTAAGGGGAATCTCGCCATATAGGGGGTGACCCTTGAAAGAATTTTTTGACGAAAGGCAGTCAATTTGGTCATTAAATCAAAGGTCTTGATGAGAACTTTTCAAAATATGTCTTAAGCTGATACTTTCTACTTCAAGGGATGCACGAAGAGGGGAAATGTCTGAAAAATTTGTGCCAGTCGCCCCCCTCTCCTCGCGATTGGATATTATTAGACAGAAAAATCTGAAAAAATCATGAAAGTAGATCTTATTGAGTACTAAAGCAACAGATACCTCCAAAGTCAAAACTCCATAACGATTTGTAATGGTAGTACATTTTACAAATTTTACGTGTTCATCTATTAAAATCAAAAAGTGACTCTTAAACTTGGCAGAAATACAATAATTTTGACTTAATTATCTGAGAGACTGAGATGATTGCTACGGAAAGAGCAGAATGAACTAAGCATTAGGAGCTCCATCAAATATTATTTCTTCTCGAAAAAAGACGTGAGAATTCCCAACGTGTTGAAAAACTTTTAAACTGGTTTTTAAGCAAAAATTTTCTCCAAAGATGGTTTGTGGTGTTTTTTATTCTTATTTTAAACACAATGTAAAAATTTATTTTTATAAATTTAAAAAAAAATTTGCAGCAGTTCAATAGCTTTCAAAATTTTCCTGCCTAGTGTAAAATAACCTAGATAATTTAAAAGGATTCATTATATAAACCCAGGTTTTATTTAGTTACATATATTAAGCAGAAGCCCAGGTTTTATTTAGTTGCTGGTTAATGTTGTCACTGAAAATAATGAAGTAAAAAATTTTTCTAAAAAAGAAAACCAACTTAAAAATGCACTAAAAACATGAAATAAAATTTTATGGAACTAGAGCCAGATCAGCTTCTTCGTTTTAAAAAGGGAATAGTAGTATCTTATAAATCATATATATAATTTTTCTTTATTGGAATGTATGCGGTACAGAGGCCTTATAATATAGTAGGTGTTCTGACAAAGTCATCTCACCATCGTTTGAACATTACTTAAAACTATGCATATTATCGTATTTCTATGAGATTATTACAATTAGCTAGAGGAAAATTTAGGCAAAAACCACTACTGAACTTATATTAGCTTAACATAACTTAACTTTCTTCAGATCACCCAAAATAGATACCTGAAAATGGTCCTTAACAAACCATTTTACTTCTCTTCTGAAAAACTACACAGACTGGCTGGCGTTAGTCCAATTCGTAAGCTCGCTGCATTGCGCCGTGACAAATTAATCGCGAAAGCAAAAGACTCGCCCAATCCGCTAATACATGCCCTGGCAAATTGAAAATCAGCAGTTGCTACCACCTATCTTTTGGCCTATCTTATAAATCAATCGCAACTAAAACATAGAAAAACGAATATGGTGCCAATTCTATATAGTTTAGTTCACGCTTTTTGGTGTGTTTTGAAGACTGTTTTCATTGTTGTTCCAAAAGGTTCTTGGAATACTGCTTTTTACGCAAAAAAAAAAAGTTATAAAGATTTTGAAGTGCATAGCATATTCTCTCAATTCTCTAATAATCTTTAATTTTATATTTAAACAGAATTCAATAATTTAAGGCTGAATTATTTCCCAGACCTTAGCATTAATCCAAATCATTCTACAAGCATAGCGCAGTACAAGATTATATGAATGTACTTGAAACCCCATCATTTTCACATCAGTTTTTTTATGCAAAAATATAATTTAATTGCCTCACGGACACCAATTACACCTTAAAAGTGTGAAACAATTCGTTTTAAAATAAACAATCAACACACTTACCAAAGATTTTGGCTGTAGAACACATTATTTTTCACGAAAATCTTGCAATGAGAATAAAGCCGCAATGAGCTTGATTTGTGGGACTTTCCTGTAATCAATCGCTGCAAACAGTAATATAATTTAATGTACATTTATGTTTGATTATATTTATAGGTCCTGATTTAGCTAAACGATAGTAAAGCTCACATTTATCTCTTTTATGTATACGTTTTCCCTACGCAAAAGGAAAATTGAAGCAAAAGTTGAGAATTTATTCATATATATTCATTAACACTACACGCCTACGTATGGATTTCCGTAGAATCCTGCTTACAAGGTTAGTAAATCCTCAAAGAGCATTATATCCTAAAATGTTCGTAGTCGCACCTAAATTTGAAACCCACTAGTATAGAAGCTATTCGTGAATAACCATCAATAGTACGGAACCAATCATGTTTGTGCGGTCTGGAATGCATGTCTGACCAGTAGCCTAAATTAATATTAATGTGATTACCTAAAAGCTCAATCACACACACGAACGATTTTGTCAATTTAGGGACCTACCGTGACGAAACATCGTATCCTGTGTTATTTATCGTTGGAGATTTGTGCAGGATTGGTTTCCCAACTATTTTTATGTTGCTCTACACCTCGTTCTTCTTATCAAGATACGAGGAATTCTTGTTATTGATTTTAGCCCAGAAAATATATTGATTTTAGTTAATTACATGCTACAAAGTTTCTGGATTGTAATTGCAATAGAATTTACGCTAGTTTCAATTAATTTTCAAATATACTTGAATGTAATTACTTTATTTTTTCGCAAAAAATTAAGGAGCTTGGATGATGATATTTTAATTTTATTGATTGATTTTCATTTAGTTAATTGATCAAGTCATTTATTTATCGTTAGATGAACAACAAAGAATATATTCAGCAAATATTAAAATACTGTATTTATTCTGATATGGCTATTCTATTTTTTAGGGTATTGTAAAATGTTTTTACACGACGCTACTAAAATCGCGACCTGTTTGTCCTTCTTTTTGTGTGTCAATGCAAGTTTTCTTGCAAACCTCATAAGTTAGACGGATAAAATTTTGTGAGTAGGTCAAAAGTGGTGCCCTCTCAAAAGTTACAGTGCAAAAAAATATTTTAAGGTGTCTCCAAATATAGGGGGTTACAAAAAAAATGTTTACCAAAGGTGGCCAATATTCGCATCAAATGAATAAATCTTAAACCAGAAGCATTTGCAGGGAAAGGGGCAGGGTGAGCACAAATATACGAAAAATTTAGGTCCACTGAAAAAATCTGAAGAGTAAGTCTTTATGAGCGCAAGGCCAAAAAACACCTCAGAAGTGGATATATCATCAACTTTCTTAGTAATAGTACACTTTCTGAGTTTTATATATTCATCTATAAAATCGAAAAAATAGCTTTAAAGTTGCTAAAAATTTAGCTACATATTTTTAGTAACTTTAAAGCCCATCTTCCAAGCACAAATTTCGTATATATATATATATATATATATATATATATATATATATATATATATATATATATATATATACATATGTGTATATATATATATATATGCATATACATATGTGTATATATATATATATATATATATATATATATATATATATATATATATATAAATATAAATATATCTATAAATATAGTATATATATAACCGAGTAGAAATTCGATTTAGGCAGTCATTAGACTCTAAATATGCATGTCTGACCGGATTATGCAGGCCCCAATGCGGATTCCTTAGGCAGTGATGGGGTTTGCCTAAGCAGTTCTAAATTTAGGCTGTGATGTGGCTTGCCTAAGCAGTTTCTAATTCAGGCTATGATGGGGTTTGCCTAAACAATTCCCAATCTAGGCGGTGATGGGGTTTGCCTAAATTATTCCTTATTTAGGCAGCAATGCGGCTTGCCTCAGCACTTTCCAATTTAAGCCGTAATAGGGCTCACCCAAGCAGTTCCTAAACACAAACAACTTTCTTAACAATATCGACACATACTCGTAAGATATAAATTTGTTCAAAATTCTTGCCATTCTCTTCATTTTGCAAAATACTCACCAGTTTTCACATTTTTCAAGCAAATCCATATTAACGGTAAACCTATATATACTATATAACCCCAACAACATGGCTCTGGTGCAAATTATATGCAGGTAACTATTTTAATTCAATTTAGACATTCCGCATTAGGGCTCCATTAGGCCCACGGTAGGTATGCCTTACTTAGGTATGCCGCGTTAGGACTGCATTGTGCATGCCTGACTTCTTCATATCCGCACTTAATAGTATTTAGAGCTATGCATTCTAACCTTCTGCGTATTAAAGTAATTTATTACCACGAAATTTTATATTTTTAGATTTTACACAATTAGAAATTTTCTGTTTAGGAACTGTTTAGGCAAGCCCCATCACTGCCTAAATGAGGAACTGTTTAGGCAAGTCCCACCACCGCTTTAATTAGAAATTATTTAAGCAAGCCCCATCACCGCCTAAATTGGAACTAAATGTAGTGAAGAAAATGGTTGCCCAGAAAACGGATTTTTTGTTAGTAAACCGTAAAACAATAATAAAACTATCGTAAAACTGTCATGAAACCATTGTAAAACAATTCAAATTAACGTAAAACGATCGTTACACACCAAACTATCATAAAACTATTGTTGTTGACGAATGTTCGTAAAACTGTCGTTTTTGACAAATGTTCTTGAAACTATCGTCTTTGACGAATATTCGTAAAATGTTATATTCTTACAAAGAATTCTAAGTGTTGCTTAGATTTTTCACAACAAAGATTTTTCTGTTTAGGAATTGCTTAGGAAAACCTCATTAGGCCCTAATGCGAAAAGCCAAATCAGTGCCTACCAACGTTTTGTTTAGGAATTGATGGGGTAATGCATTACGTTCGGCATTAGGGCTTAGTGGGGCATAACTAATGAGACCCTCATTAGGCCCGCATTAGGCATGCCCCATCAGATTCATATTAGGCATACCTAAACTGGCAAAACATTGAAAGTCGCTAATCCCACATTCAATTGCATAATCATCATTTGATCATTTTTATCGCTCTCCACGTTGTACTGAAATGCGAATATTTCGAAATAGCTTAAGTTAGGTATGCCTAATAAGGCCCCCATTAGGTCCTCATTTAGGATGCCTAGCTTAGCCATGCCACATTATGCCCGCATTACGCGTGCCTAAGCTTACAAAATGTGAAAAATTCCAAATCTCACTGTCAATTGCAAAATTTTCATTTGAATATTTTTTAGTCTCCAGATTGCAATAAATAGGGGAATTTCCGAAATTGCCCAAGTAAGGCATGCCTAGTATGTGCCCCATTAGGTCCGCATTAGGCACGCCTAATTTAGGCAAGCCCCATTATTAGGCATTAGGCGCTAAAACCCATGCCTGAACTGATTTTTACTTGGGTATATATGCAAACATATACATATATATATATATATATATATATATATATATATATATATATATATATATATATATATATATATATATATTGTCGCGTGTTTTCGGTTCGCGGCCAATAATTTTAGTGTTCCGGGAAAGTGAAAACGCAATGTCTTTTAATTTAAGTTAAAAGAATTTATTTAATTACAAAAATGCACAATAAACAATTTAACAATTTAACACTTTCACTAATTTTAATTTTCACTATGAAAAAATCTAACACTTGTCCATAAATTTCATATCGCAATTGTCTTCTAAATCACTTCACTATTACGAAACACACTATCGCAGTTCTTATTGTGATCGAATGAATGAATCCCCCCATTCATTCAGCTCGCCTTTATATAGGGTCTCTACCTATTCACCTATTTCTGGTACATTGGCGAATGTTCTACCGAGAGGTACCTGGTAGATTCGAGCAAATTAATGAATGGAGTGACGTTACTTGCAGATGTTGATCATGCTTGTTGGGTTCTCGTGGTTTCGAGTAAATTCGTGTTCTTCATTGTTGTGAAAACAATTGCGACAGTAGCTCGCAGAATTATTTGTACATGTAACACTGCCCCCACCTCAGTTCTTTTCGCCCCGAAAAGATGTGTCGCCAGTTGTAGTCAATTCTCCCTGGATATAATATGGGGCAAGACGGTCCAGATGCACGATTTTCATTTTGGCTCTCGGTTTACGGTGTTCCTGTATGCGATATACGACGTCGTTGATTCGCTTTGTGACTCGGTATGGTCCCTCTCAGTTATGTTGCAACTTTGGAGACCTACCATTTCGCCGTTGCGGGTTATATAGCCACACCAAGTCATCTTGCTGGAAGCCAGGAGAATTAGCCTTTAGATCATACCTTGTCTTCATGCGGTCAGTAGCCGATTCGAGGTGTTTTCGCACTGTCCGATGTATCTGGTTCAACCGTTGTCTTAGATCACTTGCGTACTCCGAGATCGTTTGGGGTTTCTCAGGGGGTGTTCCGAACTTTATATCAGCCGGCAGATGGAGAGTCTTTCCAAAAATGACTTTGGCTGGGACTTGGCCCGTCAATGCATGTTCGGCAGCTCTGTACGCCATCAAAAATAGTGGAATGTGTCGGTCCCAGTCCCTTTGGTTCTTGTCAACCATATTGGCGAGGTGTTTATTGAGCGTGCCGTTGAAACGTTCGACCATTCCATCGGATTGGGGATGCAGTGGTGTTGTCCTCGTTTTCCGTATTCCGAGCAGCTCACACATTTCGCCAAAAACTAGTGACTCAAAGTTTCGGCCTTGATCCGAATGTAGTTCGCAAGGCACGCCGTACCTACTGACCCAATTTAACACTAGCTGTTCGGCTACAGTAGTTGCTTCCTGGTTGGGAATGGGGTAGACCTCGGGCCACTTGCTGAAATAATCGGCTACAACCAGCGTGTATCGATTTCGCCATTCAGATTCAGGAGAGGGTCCAGCGATGTCAACAGCAATCCTTTCAAACGGTACCCCCTGTTATAGGTTTGCATTTGTCCTCTCAGTCGTCGTTTTGGACCTTTGACGGAAGCGCAAATTGTGCATCTGCGACACCAGTCCTCTACATCTTCTCGAGCGTGGAGCCAGTAGAATCTTTCCCGCAATTTCGCTAAGGTTTTGTTAACACCAAGATGGCCTCCCGAGGATCCTTCATGCATTTCCTTAATCACATCGTGGATTCGGCTTTTGGGTAGTATAGTCTGCATCCTATAGGAGCTACCATCCACCGTTCCCCATTTCCGCTTGGGTACGCCACCCTCCACCTGAAGGGAGTTCCATTGTGCCCAATAACTTTTCAGGGTTGCGCCATGCCTTGAAACGTCTTTCCACTCAGGTCGCCCAGTCGTCTCCTTCCATACGAGCAATGGTCCGATGTCTTCATCGGCTAACTGGGCGTTTTGAATCTCCTCCGATGACCAACCTTGATCGGATTCCGCCGTTATCAATCGCAGATCAACGAGCGGCTCCTTTTCCTCAATCCGCCGGCAATGCTTGCAGTTAGCTGGACATGGATGACGAGATAGGGCGTCAGCATGTCCATGAACTCTGCCCTTGTGAAGAAGTTGAGGCCTCACTAGGTGTGGTCGGATCGTCGATCGGGTTGCACTAGTGTCGTTTGTTATGGTGCTATGTTTTTCATCAACTTGACCAGGAAGGCATCTGTCTGCTTCTCCACGATGTTGCCTTGGCACGTTCGCCCCATGAAGTTGGCCCTTGCAGTTTGATGGGCCTCCATTCTGGGCTCCTGACACGGTCTGGATCTCCACCACCCTGGACAATAGCTCCGTCTTCTTCCCTTCTTGCAGTCTCTTTGCAGGTGCCCTTTTTCGCCGCAATCCCAGCATCTAGGCGCACCATTTACCTGCGGCTCTCGCTCATTTTCCACGCGCTTACACCTGCACTCGTCTGCCACTACTTCACGGACCCGGGCAGTGGTACGAGTCGCATTTTTCGCTGCCTCATAGTTCAGACTATAAACCAATGCGTCCTTAACCGTTTGCTTTTGAGCTAATCGCACAGCTTGTTGGCGTGCTTCTGTTGCTGCGTCATCTCAATATTCTGGGTCGTAAGCTGGATAAGCCAAAAGTGCCAGGCGGTCAATGTATTGGGCTAGCTGCTGTAAGGTTTCGCCAGACTTTTGCATCCGATGCCGTAGCTATCCCCGGTAAATCTGCTTCACATGATCGTCTCCGTAACGCATGTCCAGCGCATTCATTTTAGCAGCCGAGTTTGAATGCAACTCAACGGTGATAGTCTGCAAAAGCTCGGCAGCTGGGCCTCTTAGAGCAAGAATCAATGCAGTTGCTCGTTCCTGCTCATTCTAGTGATTTATCCTTGCGGCGGCTTCAAACTGGGTTTGGTAATTAGTCCAGACCGTTTGCCCGTCGAATATTAGTGCTTGCGCATTTCTAGATGAGCTTTGCGCTGCGGTTATAAGTGGGGCTGATGAGGCGGTTACTGCTGCCTTCGCTGCTTCCAAGTCCTTTTTCACTTTTTCCATCTCATGGTTGATTCTCTCCTCGACCTGGCTGATCTCAAGGTTGATTCTCTCCTCGACCTGGTATACCTTTTCCTCGACGCATTAAATTTGGCTGTTGAGACTACTGAGCTCCGTTTTTATTTCGGTTGACTGCTTTTGCAAATCCGCCTTGATTTCAATCGCTTGTTGGTCCATTTTTGCTGATTGTTCATTTAGCTTCGCAGCTAAACTGGATGTCTGTTCATTTAGCTGCGCTGATTGTTCATTTAGCTTCGTTGTTTGTTCATTTAACTTCGCTGATTGCTCATCTAGCTTCGTGGTTAAATTGAACGACTGTGCATTGAGCTTCGCAGTTAAATTGGATGACTGTTCATTGAGGTTCGCAGTTAAATTGGATGACTGTTGTCGCTGCTCTTGCTGCATCAGCATTAACATTTGCATCAGCGCATTTTCTGGTTCCTTTGGTTGTTTTGTTTCTACTTCACCACCTTCTGCGCCTTTTTCTGCATCTGAGGGCTCACCCGAATCCAGATACGCGCCTTCCGATTCAATTGCGTCACGCAAGCGTGCAACAAGTGTGGCCTTTGTACCTTGCGTAGCCAGGTTTCGATGTTCAAACTCTTCCTTAAGCTCCGACATGGTCAATTCATTAATTTTTAAGTTTAAGCTTCGTGGTATTTTTAATGTTTCTTTAAATTTTACTATTGCGCACTATAAAAATGTTCAAATATTCACTTTCAAAATTTTTCTTTCGCACTTCTTGACACCACTGTCGCGTGTTTTGGTTCGCGCCCAATAATTTTAATGTTCCGGGAAAGTGAAAACGCAATGTCTTTTAATTTAAGTTAAAAGAGATTATTTAGTTACAAAAATGCACAATAATCAGTTTAACACTTTCACTAATTTTAATTTTCACTATTAAAAAATCTAACACTTGTCCATAAATTTCTTATCGCAATTGTCTTCTAAATCACTTCACTATTACGAAAATCACTTCCCACACACTATCGCAGTTCTTATCGCGGTCGAATGAATGCCACCATTCATTCAGCTCGCCTTTATATAGGGTCTCTAATCATTCAACTCAGTTCTCGTGAATAAGCGGGAACATTCCAGCATGAATGGGCAGTGACTCACTTTCAGATGTTGATAATGCTTGTTGGGTTCTCGTGGGTTCGAGTAAATTCATTTATTGACGTTCTTAATGATTGTGAAAACAATTGCGACAGTAGCTTGCAGAATTATTTGTACATGTAACAATATATATATATATATATATATATATATATATATATATATATATATATATATATAGATATATATATATATATATATATATATATATATATATATATAAATATATATATATATATATATATATATATATATATATAGATATATATATATATATATATATATATATATATATATATATATATATATATATATATATATATATATATATATAATACCTTTTAATACCTCCAACCCCAATGCCGATATTGGTTTGAGTGTTAGACGTGCGTTATTAGGGCGCGCGTTATCCTGGAGTAGAGTCGCACTTCATGCTGGAGTTCTCCTCCGTTTCGACTGATGTACAGAAAATCGACGTACAGCATGCTCCGCTGGTCCCAGAATACAGTACGCATAACCTTACCCGCAGACCTGGTTGCCTTCGCTTTGATTGGCACCTCTTTCTCCTTCTTCCTCCACTCTTTAGACGACACCTTACTTTTGGGAGTGTAATAGTGCATTCATGGCTTGACTGTAGTGAAGATTTTCGTTGAAAAAACCGTCCTTCTCCACCTCGTCAGCAAGTAGTGACAAACTTCCAACCAAGCAAATTTTTGCTCGAAGTTCAACAGTTTAGGAACCCATCACGCCGTTATTTTGCAATATTGTAGGTCTTCGTGGATGGTAGAGTCTATCACTACTAATACTGATGCTGAGTTTGGCTGAAATATCTCGAACATTCATCCTGCGGTCCTACAAAACGAGTTGTTCTACGCGGCAAATATTGTCTGGTGTGATGCTGGTTCGCGGTCGACGATCATGCGGCTCATTCTCGACAGCTTCGTGACCATCCTTGAATACTTTAGCCCATTTAAACACAGCAGCCCTACCAAGGCACCCACTACCAAGTCAATTTCACAAACGCCGAAAAATTCCCATGTTTTTAACGCCCTCCCACACTAAAAAACGCATGGCAATACGTTGCGCAACGGCGGTCCGCACTTGACGTTCACTCATGGTCGTAGCACAAACTCGAAAAATGTATTTCCGACGAAAACTACGCCACACTGTTTATAAGGGATCCAGCTATCACATACTCTAGCCACGACTTTAAAAACGTGCATGTGCGCCATCTACAACGTTTGTCTCCATCATATTTGAACCGCCCTCGTACTTACTAATTTTCAAATTTTCAAGAAAATACATTTTTTGCGATAAACTTATATAACGCAACAATACGAAGCTGTTGCAAATCATATGCAGTGTTTGATTCAATTTAGGCATGCCGCATTATGGTCCCATGAGGATCTCATCAGCCATGCCTGACTTAGTCATGCCACATTAGGGCTCTATTAAGCCCGTATTAGGCACGCCTAACTTGATGATCAACTCCTCATTACATCGTGGCTCAAAAGAATTTGAAGCCATGCATTCTCATCTTTCACGTATAATTGTAACTTTGTTGGATTTTACACAACAAGAAATTTTTTGTTTAGGAACTGTTCAGGTAAGCCCCATCACTGCATAAATTAGGAACTGTTTAGGCAAGCTCCATTACCGCTTAAATTGGAACTTTATTTGTAAAGTGAAGAAAATGGTTGGGCAGGGGACCGATTGTTTGCTAGAATACCGTAAAACGATCATGAAACTATGAAAAAACTCTCATAAAACTATCGTAACATACTTAGAATTATTTTGAAACGTTTGTAAAACGATCGTTACACGACAAAATATCACAAAACCATTGTTGTTGACGAATGTTGGTAAAACTATTATTTTTAATGAAAATTCGTAAAATACAAAGTACATTCTTCACAACAAAGATTTTTCTGTTTCGGAATTTTTTAGGAAAATCCCATTAGCTGTTATGCGGAAAGCCCCGTCAGTGCTTACAGACGTTGCGTTTAGGACTTGATGAGGTAATGCATTACGTTCGGCATTAAGGCATTTGAATATTTTTCTTTTACTCTCCAGATTTCAATAAAATGCGAAATTTCCAAATTCCTTAAGTTAGGTCCGTATTAGGCATGCCTACCTTAGGTAAGCCACACTGCATCTTTTTATATATATATATATATATATATATATATATATATATATATATATATATATATATATATATATATATATATATATATACTCGTATATATTGTTGCGTGTTATAGTTCACGACCAATAACTTTAATGATGTCTTTTAAGTTAAGTTAAAAGAGTTTATTTAATAAAAATGCACAATAATTAATTCAAGAATTTCACCAATTTTATTTTTCACTTAGTCTATAAATTTTAAATTCAACTGTCTGCTAGAATCACTGCACAATCACTCAATCAATATCGGTTTTTATTATCGCGGTTGTAATGAATCCCCCCATTCATTCAGCTCGGCTTTATAAAGGGTCTCTAGTCATTCAATTCATTTCTCGTACATTTGCTAATTACCTGGAATATTCGAGCAGCTTAATGAATTACGCAGTGACGTCACTTTCAGATGTTGATTATGCTTGGCGGGTTTTCGAGTATATTCTTTTATTGATCATGATGGTTGTGAAAACAATTGCGACAGTAGCTCGCAGAATCATTTGTACATGTAACACTGCCCCCATCTCAGTTCTTTTGCCCCGAAAAGATGTGTCGCCAGTTGCAGTCCATTCTTTCTGGATGTAATATGGGGCAAGATGGTCCAGGTGCACGATTTTCATTTTGGCTTTCGGCTTACGGTGTTCCTGTATGCGGTATACGACGTAGTTGATTTGCTTTGTAACTCAGTATGGTCCCTCCTAATTATGCTGCAACTTTGGAGACCTACCATTTCGCCGTTGTGGGTTATAAAACCACACCAAGTCATCTTGCTGGAAGCCAGTAGAATTTGCCTTTAGATCATGCCTTGTCTTCATGTGGTCAGTAGCCGATTCGAAGTGTTTTCGCACTGTCCGATGTATCTGGTTCGACCGTTGTCTTAGATCACTTGCGTACTCCGAGATCGTTTGGGGTTTCTCAGGGGGTGTTCCGAACTTTATATCAGCCGGCAGATGGAGAGTCTTTCCAAAAATGACTTTGGCTGGGACTTGGCCCGTCGATGCATGTTCAGCAGCTCTGTACGCCATCAAAAATAGTGGAATGTGTCGGTCCCAGTCCCTTTGGTTCTTGTCAACCATATTGGCGAGGTGTTTATTGAGCGTGCCGTTGAAACGTTCGACCATTCCATCGGATTGGGGATGCAGCGGTGCTGTCCTCGTTTTCCGTATCCCAGTAGTTCACACATTTCGCCAAAATATAGTGACTGAAAATTTCGGCCTTGATCCGAATGTAGTTCACAAGGTACGCCGTACCTACTGACCCAATTTAACACTAGCTGTTTGGCTACAGTAGTTGCTTCCTGGTTGGGACTGGGGTAGACCTCGGGCCACTTTCTGAAACAATCGGCCACAACCAGCGTGTATCAATTTCCCCATTCAGATTCAGGAGAGGGTCCACCGATGACAACGGCAATCCTTGCAAACGGTACACCCACGTTGTAGGTTTGCATTTGTCCTCTCAGTCGTCGTTTTGGACCTTCTACGGAAGCGCAAATTGTGCATCTACGGCACCAGGCCTCTACGTCTTCTCGAGCGTGGAGCCATTAAAACCTTTCCCGCAATTTCGCCAAGGTTTTGTTAACACCAAGGCGGCCTCCCAAGGATCCTTCATGCATTTCCTTAACCACATCGTGGATTCGGCTTTTTGGGAGTAAAGTTTGCATCTTATACGAGCTGCCATCTGCCGTTTCCCATTTCTGCTTGAGTGTGCCACCCTCCACCTGAAGGGAGTTCCATTGCGCCCAATAGTTTTTCATGGTGGCGCCATGCATTAAAACGTCCTTCCACTCAGGTCACCCAGTTGTCTCCTTACATACGAGCAATGGTCCGATATCTTCATCGGCTAACTGGGCATTTCAAATCTTCTCTGGTGACTCACCTCCTCGACTTCGGCCGTTATCACTTGCAGATCAACGTTTGGCTCCTTTTCCTCAATCCGCCGGCAACGCTTGCAGTTAGCTGGACATGGATGACGAGATAGGGCGTCAGCATTCCCATGAACTCTATCCTTGTGAAGTAAATGAGGCCTAACTTGTTCTGGTCGGATAGTCGATCGGGTTTCACCAGTGTCGCTTGTTGTTGTGCAGCGTTCTTCATTAACTTGATCTGGAGGGCATAAGTCTGCTTCTCTACGATGTAGTCTTGACACGGTGAAAGGGGTGCTGGGGATGTCAATCCTCCTAGCGAACATCCGCGCCACAAAATTGACCCCTCCAGTTTGATGGACTTCCATTCTAGGCTCCTGACATGGTCTAGATCTTCACCATTCTGGACAATAGCTGCGCTTTCTTCGCTTCTTGCAGTTTCTTTGCAGGTACCCCGCATCTAAGCGCACCATTTACCTGCGGCTCTCGCTCATTTTCCACGCGCTCACACCTGCACTCGTCTGCCACTCCTTCACGAACCCGGGCAGTGGTACTTGTTGCATTTTTCGCTGCCTCGAAGTTCAGAGTATAAACCAATGCGTCCTAAAGCGTTTGCTTTTGGGCTAAACGAACGGCTTGTTGCAATTTCTGGTCCTCTAAGGCGCTGATGAATGCTTCCGTTGCTACATCATCTCGATATTCTGGGTCGTACGCTGGGTAAGCCAAAAGTGCCAGTTGCTCAATGTCTTGGGCTAGCTGCTGTAAGGTTTCGCCAGACTTCTTCATCCGATACCGTAGCTGTACCCGATGAATCTGCTTCAGATGGTCGCGTGCGTTCAATATAGCAGCCAGGTTTGAGTGTAAGTCAACGGGGATAGTCTACAAAAGCTCAGCGGCTGGGCCTCTTAGAGCGAAAATTAATGCAGTTGCTCGTTCCTGCTCATTCGAGTGATTTATCCTAGCGGCGGCTTCAAAATGGGTTTTGTAGATACTCCAGACCGTTTGCCCGTCGAATATTGGTGCTTTCACATTTCTGGGTATACTTTGGGCTGCGGTTATAAGCGGGGCTGGTGAGGTGGTTTCCCATCACATGGTTCATTCTCTCCTCGACCTGGCTGATCGCATGGTTAATTTTCTCCTCGACTTGGTAAACCTTTTCTTCGATGCATTTAATTTGCTTGCTCAGACTACTGAGCTTCACTTTTATTTCAGTTGACTGTTTCTCCAGCTTCTGTGTGATGTCTGCCTTGATTTTGATCGCTTGTTGGTCCAGCTTCGCGGATTGTTCATCTAGCTTCGCAGTTAGACTGGATGACTGTTCACGTAGCGTTGCTGATTGTTCATTTAGCTTTGTTAATTGCTCCTCCAGCTTCTGTGTGATGTCTGCGTTGATTTCGAATGCTTGTTGTTTCAGCTTCACAGTTAAACTGGATGACTTCTGTCGCTTCTCTTGCTGCATCAATATCAACATTTGCATCAGCGCATTTTCTGGTTCCTTTGATTTTGGGGTTTCTGCTTCTCCACCTTCTGCGCCTTTTTCCGCATCTGAGGGCTCACTCGTCATGGTAAATTCATTAATGTTAGCTTCGTGGCATTTTTGATATTTCTGCTTTTATTTTTATTTATTTTTTTTTTCACTAGTTTCCACATTGCATTTCACTATTGTGCACAAAAAATGTTTAAAAGTTTTTTGCTTCAAAAATTTTCTTTCTCACTTCTTGACACTACTGTTGCGTGTAGTAATTCGCGGCCAATAATTTTAATGTTCCGGAAATTTGAAAACGCGTTGTCTTTTAAGTTAAGTAACAAGAGTTTATTTACTAAAAATGCACAATAATTTTAATTCAACTGTCCACTTAATTCACAATCACTCAATCAATATCGCCTTTTCCTCGCGCTCCACTCTATCGTAGATATTACTATCACGGTTGTAATGAATCCCCCATTCATTCGGCTCGGCTGTATATAGGGTCTCTAGTCATTCAATTAATTTCTCGTACATTTGCGAATTACCTGGAATATTCGAGCAGCTTAATAAATGGGGCAGTGACGTCACTTTCAGATGTTGATCATGCTTGGCAGGTTTTCGAGTATATTCTTTTGTTGATCATGATGGTTGTGAAAACAATTGCGACAGTAGCTCGCAGAATCATTTGTACATGTAACAATATATATATATATGTATATATATATATATATATATATATATATATATATACATATATATATATATACATATATATATATATATATATATATATATATATATATATATATATATACATATATATATATATACACATATATATATATATATATATATATATATATATATATATATATATATATATATATATACATATATATATATATATATATATATATATATATAAATAAATATATATATATATATATATATATATATATATATATATATATATATATATATATATATATATATATATAATTGAAACGACACTAACGGTCACTGCACCGTCTGAACACTACCACCTCTTACTTAATTTTCTCAGGTCTTCCTGCCTCGTGCTTGGCGGGTTTTCGAGTATATTCTTTTGTTGATCATGATGGTTGTGAAAACAATTGCGACAGTTGCTCGCAGAATCATTTGTACATGTAACAATATATAGATATATATAAATATATATATATATATATATATATATATATATATATATATATATATATATATATATATATATATATACATATATATATATATATATATATATATATATATATATATATATATATATATATACATATATATATATATATATACATATATATATATATACACATATATATATATATACACATATATATATATATATATATATATATATATTATATATATATATATATATATATATATATATATATATATATATATATATATTATATATATATATATATATATATATATATATATATATATATATATATATAATTGAAACGGCACTAACGGTCACTGCACCGTCTGAACACTACCACCTCTCACTTAATTTTCTCAGGTCTTCCTGCCTCGTCAACTTCCCGGGAAGAGAATTCCCAAGCCACACCTTTCACAGCTGAAAAGGAATGTATTTATATAGTAGTAAAGAAAGAAAACTGTTAAGTTATGTTTACTCGACTTTGAGTAATCTTCTATATTTTATCATAAACTTGTCCAATATAAAATAAATTTAAGCCGCTTACATTTGTTTAATCCCTGCTCTAGTAAGAGGCCCCTTTCTTCCGTTTTCTTTAGTATCGCCACCGCCGGGTCTCAGTTGTCTTGCCCTAGTTTATTACTCCAACATGCAGGGTTCGTTTCCAATTCGTAAAAGATATTGTCGCTGAATATTGCTCTATTTATTCCTCTACTAGTTGATCGAAAACTTCCAGAAAAGAGAAAGTGCGCCAACCTTCCCAAGGTTAAATAACCGCAGGGTTAAAGTTTTTCTCCCGACCACCGAGAAAAACATGTTTCAGGGGTGGTTTTTTCCGTTTGTTGGAGTAGCTTCCCTTGCTTTGATTTTACTCACACCAAGTTGCACTCGATGACGATCTTAATACAAATTAAGTGCATCACGTGCTAAATGCGCTGAGTGCATTTGACTGACAGTTTGAACTGTCAGTAATGTTTATTTACACTATAACGTGAGATGAGGATTTCGTCAATAATCCACGCTTTTTCCTTTTCTTCCTTGAGCCGGCGATAATACTTCCCTGTTTTTCTCATCCCCGCCAGTAGTTTTATCGCCGTGCTAACGCGTAGAGTGTCGTGCGTTTATATATATATCTTACCAGTTCCAAGTAATTTTGGTCGTCGAACCTCCCCTCGAGTATGTCGCAATTTAGTTCATTTAGATTTCCGTGGTGGATTATAGTGAATTTGTGCAATAAGAGTGAATGGAGCGCTTCGGCACGATGTCGTTAGCCAGTTAGGAAAGGAAAAAATATATTCAAAAGTTCCATTCGTGCTTTCTCACGATGTTCTGTAGTAATCGAGTAGATATACTAGCCAACTGCTCGAAAACCTTCCTATCTCCTTCACGCTGGCAGCAAGTGACACCAATTATCAAGCACCACCATATCATATCGATTATTAAACGCCAACATATCAAAATGTCCAGCCACATACATTGATCCCAGTTGCATTAGCAACTACAAAAATCCCTTGGTGAAAAAAATCTACCGAAAACCAAAATATTCATATACTGAAACTAAACGATATAGATGTGCATCAGTACACAATTTAAAATGTCTTCACCTTTCAAAAAATTCAGTATGCTTAAAAGTAGAAAGAGACCCAGTTATCAAAACACCAGGAAATCGCGTATTGTGAAAAAATGTATAAGCACAACCACCAGTGCATCGGAAAATTTTTTTTCTTGTCCCGAAAGAAATGGCTAAAAGCTATGAAAAGCTTGGATCTCTTTAGACGAAAAGCAAAGTTTATTGTTGTGAAGATCACTTTTGATATTTAAAATCAACGGTGCAATTTTTTTCAATAAGTTTTGTTTAGTGAGCTAAGTACAAAAAATGGATATAAAAAACGTATCAAATAATCAACGCAGAAGCAATCAAACTCGATCAATCATACAGGACCCTGATTGCATTAAATATCGCAAACTAAATAGTAAAAGATAGAGAGGGAAGAAAAAGTTGGAGGCCTAACCAAGAGAAAAATTCTTTCAAAAGACAAATCCCATTGAAAAACGTCTAGATATTATAATACGGCCAATTAGCATAATAAATTTAGCACAACAGAACTGTTCCGGATATAAACACCTTTCGAACTGAATGTAAAAACTATTATTTTATTTCAATATTTATTATTTTTAGTTTAAATTTGACTACAAACTTATTGAGCTTTAATTTTAAATTTATCTTCAAATGTACGTTTCGACCGTTCACTTTCACTTCCAGAAAACTAATGAGCTAATATGTACAGATTTTCCGCTGTACCGCAATTTTCAAAAATAAAGGAATTCGGTACTTTCTAATTGCTATCAGTGAATTTCAAACTGACAATATCGTAACTACAAAATTCACAATATATCATCTCTGATGAAATCATCACCGTGTTCCTAGTAATCTTATACAATTGATGTCTGTCAACATTGGTCGACGTAAACAAGGAGCATCAAATTCCGGTGTAGTTCAGATAAGTTTTCTAATTTAAATATAAAAAGAATAACGATTCTTTATGTTTTTTTTTTGTTTCAGGTTTTTAGCGCTGGATTTGAAGACGACTTTAAACAGAACGCTTCGAATCATTACTCACATCAACCAAATCAACATGTTTTGCAGCAGCAACGTACATTGCAGCAGCAACGTACATTGCAGCAGCAACGTACATTGCAGCAGCAACGTACATTGCAGCAGCAAAATGTATTGCAGTAGCAACATTTATTGCAGTAGCAACATGTATAGCAGCAGCAACATGCATTGCAGAAGCAACATGAAATTAGAGGAATAAAGAACGCAAGAAGAATGCCGGTGGCGAATGAGGGCGAACGGATTGGGAATTGATCCCGTAGTGGGGAGTCCGGTTTAGTGAGTCACAGAGTGAAGATCGAAAGGGATCAAGTCGTGATCACGCGCGGACAGTACTCGGCTTTGGAGATCGATACAGGATCGTCGACGTTGAACAAGTTAATAGGAATTTTGTGGTTTTGATTTGATTTAGCTGGTTTTTGTACGGAAAATTGTCGAGAAACGGATCTAAATTAATCGTGTGGATAGAATAAAAAAGAGTTCAGTGCGTGCAATCGTGATGGATTTGTGCGGATGGCGAGAATCTTTCGAGTGAAAAGCATGATAGAAGATTTTTGCAAGTCGGGACCACAGATTATGAAAAGTTAAATGTCATAACGGAAAAGAACCCAAACAACTATGATATCATATTACCGATAAGTTAAAACTTAAAAAGCAGTTTGATTGAAACGGAATGGTAACAAAGAGTGCTTATGGAAAAATAACGAAAAATTGCAACTTGAGAAATAAATATCTCGAATGTTTTGTGCGGATACAATAATAAGTGGTCCCATTTTCAAAGCAATTTTATGTATTGCACTATCCCCAACTTTAAAATAGTTTAAATAAATGTGCTGTGCTGTTGTACTGTGGCTCTAGATACACGCGTCGCACGCAAAAGGGGAATTATTTGCTGGTCGTAATCGATGCTTTTGTGATGGGAAGTGAGGAAAAGGAGAAACTGACGAGAATTCGATTTCGTGCGCAATTTGAAAAGTTCCCAAAGACAATTGCATTTGTGAAATAGTAGGCTCGGTAGTACAGAAAATTCTTATCGCCACCGCCATCGTCGTCATCGTTTGAAATTCGATTTGAGTAATATTTGTGGGCAGATCGAGCTTCGACTGCGACCTGTCCCCATTTGGATAAACATGAAGAATTAATTTATTCAGGCTCATACAATTCAGTCGGTTGATGCAGGCGTCGCAAAGTAAAAAGTTGGTTATTTTACGTTAGTGAAAACGATTTGAAGGTGCTTTTAAATAAGTTACATATATTGATTCGTAAGAAAGATTTTGCTTTGGTATTTTATGGTGTTCGTAGCTAAAGTCGTTTTGACCACTTATGGGAAAAATCTGATTCATGCCGGGTACACGAAAAGTAGTAAATCGCATTTTGCATATTGTGGCGCTCATACGTTCATTTATTCAAATTACGGGCTTTGACCAAATTTTACCTTTGTGAAGGAAATGTAGTTGCGTGAGACTCGAGTTCGTAACCCTTTAAATTACAGGAAATTCAGCAACTCACCACATCGTCAGCGAGCGCTCGCGAGGATGTGGGTAAGTACCCTCTGCTATTTTTCTCTTAAATTATTATTTTTTTTCAATTGTTTTCTTATTTTGTTTTTTACTGAAATTTATTATTTGCATGATTTTATATATTATTTCACATGTTTCCGAGTGTTTTTTTTTTCGACCATTTACGTCTTTCGCCTGCTACTCCTAAAGTGTATGGTATTTTTTTTTCTTCGGATAAAATAAATAAAAAATAATTGACCAGCCTGTGTGGTTATTTGATTCGCGCTATCGACACAATTTGCTTTTAACAAAAACGCGATATATAAGCACGGTATCTTTGTAAGTCCAGATTGAGAACCCCATATCGCAGAGATCTTTAGAATGGTTTTGACATTATACGAGTATTCACAAATAAAATGAATTGTTAAACTTTAAAAACGCAGTCTTTTCATTTTGTTCTTTGGACCGGGTACAGGACCCGGTACGGTGGAAGGCTTTTAGCACCAAAAAATGAGCTAGCCATCGGGCGCGCTCCAACTTTCATTAGTTTCAGGGACTCTTGTGGGTTGAGTGGCCTCGAGACAAGGTGCCTTTTCATAGCATAGGGTTATGTGATCCGATTGCATATATCTTTGACATAAATTGGTCAACGGTATATTTCTTTTCGGATGGGAAGGCTCACACAAGTTATGTTGTATGAGTTTTCCACTCAGAAGGGAAATATATGGCCACTGCAACATTTTGGATCTTGATCTGGTTGGGCGGGTGCGAGGGGGCACCGCCACCATCCGGTTGTCCCACTCTTATTTGTGGGCCATGAGAATCGTCGGGTAACGACGGGGTTCCCCTAAGTTCGTCTTTTTGGCTTATTTCAGCTTGTTTTTTGGACAAGCAATTCTTTCCTCCTTGGTAGTTACCTACATTTTTTTCGACTTCAGTCGATTAGTTCTGTTTTTGAGACCCCAGAAATTTGTGAATTCGAAATTCTTTTGTAGTGGGTCCTTGCGCTGGGAGAACGAACCCGCGCCACGACGCCGCAATGCTTGCCTGCCAGCGCATTTACGCGTTCCCAGACAAGGGCATTCTCGACGGACATCAACATCTTCTTTCGCCGAGGCAGCAGACCATTGCTGCAGTCCTTTACGGACATTTTTATCTACCAGTCACTACAGTTCATCTGTTAGTATGATTTTTTGCAGTTTAGTGGATTTATCAGCTTCCTCTTGTTTGAGCTTGTCGTATTCGGCGATCATTTGTAGTTGTGATAAAGTGAGTTTTGGTTGATATCTTTAAGCGCATTCATAGTGTCTTGTTTGGCTGTGATCTCATCAAGAAGCTTTGCCAATGGTTTTGTGTGGGTGTCACATAGTTCATCCATTTGACTATCGAACATTGCGCGTAATGCTTCAGCTTTTTGTTTGTCTTCAGGATTAATTGCTGAAACATGCTCAGGTGCTGTCAGTTTTGCACATTCTTTCCGAAGCCAATTGATTTGTTCTTCAAGAAATCGCTTCTTGTTCTTGGACTCTTGCAATTATTCCTGAAGTGACTTCTTTCTGGCTTCATGTCGTGAGCTCAACAAACTGCATTCGTTTAAATCCTCTATACGTTCAGAAACCTTTTTATTTGAATCTGTTTGTAACGCCTTCACATTCTGATATCTTTACGCGATATTTTTAGCTTCTGATTACATTTTACTAATATATAGTCGAGCCAATGCGAATTCCTCTTCATCCTAACCACCTGAATCAGGTGCATTCATTTTTATATCACTGGTACTACCCGTGCATAAGGCTTGTCCAAATTCCGACAGATCATGCAAAAAATCACGCAAGATTTCATTAATTCGTATTTTGATGCGCTGACATATCTTTCAATTGCTGCAACTCCGATGTAACGACATTCAATGTGGCCTGTTTCTGTTGGCATTCCTCGTTCAGAGTATCAATATCTTTGTTTTTCGTCTCGATTTTGTGTGATTTATGATCGTAGTTAACACCCAATTCTTTTAGTGTTTGAAATAGGTCTTTCACCTCTCCCATAGCACTTTCGTTTTCTTGTTGCTGTTACTTTTAATTTACGTTTCGTCTAAAGTTCACTGTTTGCTTGCCATCAGTGTTAAATTTGCAAGTGTTTTCTTTCGGTATGCGTGCCATTACTGCCTCAACAGCATCTCTGGCTTTGTTACTCGGCTCGTTCCTCTTTGGTGGCATATATGCATCTCTGCTGGATCTGCGTGAGTGTGAATATGTTTGCGTTGGTGGACTATTAATCTTGTGTCCCTGGCCGAAAGCTCAGTGGCTGCACATCTGATAGGAATGTCGGCTTTAACAACAGCGTCACGTTTAAATCCGCTCCCAAAATCGTTTTCCTGTAAATTTCGACAGTACTCAGGCTCGAATTTAAATTCGTCGAATTATACACTTCATCAAAACTCATTGGGAATTGATGTTAGAAAGTAGAATCAATGAAAACACAGGCAGTATGAAACCTTGATTTAAGGAAATGGTGTAAATGCCCGCAAATTATCGTGCATATCACGAACACCTCTTGTCTAATGTCGAGAGCAACGATTCAAATTCGAATTTCCTTCCAATGTTGCATGTTATTTTGTTTGCGACGCAAGTTCGATTGCTTCGAGGGGTTATAGATTTTATGCTGTCGCATATGTTTATTGCATGTCGAATGTTTCCACTACCGTGTGATTTAGTCGTAGTGCCAAGAATTTGCGTTTCGTTTCGAGCTCGCGTTGGTCCTTGATGCTTTCGGTGCTTGGTACTGCTCGCACTGTCCACAATGTGGCGTGTGAATTAGAAGCGACAAAGCTACTTAAGTTCAATTACATGACATTAAAAGGCAAAAAATATTATGTGGCTTGCTTTCCGTAATCTGAAAATTAGTCATTTTATGAATGAAAATTTAAATTACTTGGTGTTGGTAACATTATCAGATTATCGAAAAAAGTTAATCAAGTGCAACTCGGTAAAGCGTAGGTTTAAATCTTACGAAATCGCGTATGGTAGTGTTCGGCGTGAGCAATACTATGAAATCTCAATGTTCACCCGTAACAATATATATGCATATATATATATATATATATATATATATATATATATATATATATATATATATATATATATACACATATATATATATATATATATATATATATATATATATATATATATATATATATATATATATATATATGTATATATGTACATACATAAATATTTATATGCATATATAAATATATATATATATATATATATATATATATATATATATATATACATTTGTAAATCCTGTGGGTAAAGCTTACGTCTAAAGATTTAGAAAGGATCTTTTAATAAGTTCATCAGCAGGCACAAAACGAGTGCGGATGAGAAAAGCATCATGAAATTTTCCCAAATCATGTTGAATTGTAGGATTTATGCTACATTTAAAAATAATTAATTGGTTATTTCCGATAGAAATGATTGGTTAAAATGTACTTTTAATGCAAAAAATTAAGAATACTGATCATTACTATCATACATTACCAATGGCTTTAGTATATCCATCAAATTCTTGAAGAGTGCATAATAATTGGGATTTCTATCCCATTTCTCGGCATCAATGCAACATATTGAACTATTAATATCTACAGGGTCCTTGAATGGACCACAATTCTGTGCCAATTTTTTTAAGTCTCATATGTTGTCCGTCATTTGAAACCTCTACCATCAACATCCTTACACGCGTCGATCAGTTACGCTTAAAGATAGGAGTGAAAATCGGGAATTTTCGGTTTTAACAGTAAAAGTCCTTTACGGCGATTTGATTTTCGTGCCCTTGAAATGAGACATCATGAAAAGAAGATTTGCTGAAAACAGGAACTCTGTTTAGAAGTTATGCGTGAACGTACTTAAAAACAAGTTGGGTAAACAGACCTTCGGTCATGTCAGAAGGGGTTTGTTTTCAATTTTCAAAATGCAGTCACCAGATCCAATAAAATCAAGAAACATGCCAAAGACGATTTTATTGGAGAAAATATGAAATTCGAAGATCATACTTTTATTATCAAAGTTGAACGAATTTCGACTTCTGAAGTTTTTGTTTTTGTTATACTCATAAATATCTCCCTTGATAATGATTTCAGATGTCCATTCGCGAGGGAGGAAACACATTTTACATGTATTTCCCCCCTGTGCCCCCACTGAAGCAAAAACTGATAGTTTAAGAACTGTTTTGAAAAGCTCCCATGTAAAATTTCATTTCATACTCATATCGGCTACGTTTGATAAATTTTCTTTTCGGGGGCCACTCTGCTGTACTGTTATCATCGTTAAATGGCCAATTATTTCGAATCCTAGAATGGTTACAAAGCCCTTTTGCTAGGAGCTCTCTCGCGCCTCCTTGACTTGTTTCACTTATGAGTATTAATTGTAAGTACTCATCTTCAGTCATTCATTAAATTGAATCAAGTGTTCAAAGCATGCGCCTTAAACGTTGAAGTTGGGAAAAAATACCTCAAAATTATTCAATCTTCGCATTTAAAACAGCCACTATTTTGTTTTACGATTACTGATACCACTAGCTGAACCGATTTTCAAAGATATTCATGACATCTATCATTCCTGAAATTTTCGTGCAAATCCTAGCAAAACTGTAGAGTCTGACTCGGTAAAAAGCGCATGTTGTTCCATAGCCATGTGTTGCCATAGTAATAAATGCAGCGCATATTGTTCCATAGTAATATAGGAAAATTCAAACCGCTATAACTTCCCTAATATGATTCAATTTTGTTTTAGGATAGATCAATCTTATAAATAGTCATATTTGTACTGAATTTCATTGAATTCAAGGGTACCGTTAAGATTTTATTCAAGAAAACATAAAATCGATAAATCAAACTATTACCAACAAAGTTGAGTGAATTGCGACTTCTCACGTATTTGTTATTGTTGTACTCATCAAGGCCTACATTCTTGATTTTGTTCCGATTTTTCGGATCACAGGTGTCCAATCGCGAGGGGGAGGGGCACAAATTTTTCGTGTATTTCCCCTCTCTGTGCGCCCCTCGCAAACTTTGCCAAACTACGACCTGTTTTGAAAAGTTCTCATCAAGATCTTTCATTTGATACCCAATTTTTTTTCGGGGGGTCACTCCCCTATATGGGGATTGATCACAACTTAGACCAAGGAAACTTTTAAACTATTTTAACATGGGTAGTAGCTTTGAGGCGTAATTTGGGTAATTTTTGAATCTCAAATCAATACTCAGATTGAGTTTGTAGTCAATGTGATTTGCTCCAGAGGTTGATTTTAAATATAGTTAATTTACAATGAAATTCTAAAGACTAATAATTCATTTCCATTCACTTTGTCGAATATTTGTTTCAAATCATTTCCACATGAAAGTTGAAGAACTTTCCTATTTATAAATCCCAATAAGCTAGATCCGGCACGTCACATAGCTCGCTTGGGCCTATGATTGACTAGAATGCTGTGGGTTGATTGAAAACGTTTGTACAGGAATTCAAATTTATACACCATTTTAATACTTTTTTCTTTCTTCTTTTTTTGTAGTAGGGAGGTGAATGCCCATTTATACACAGAGTATAGGACTCCCATGCTTGCAAGAAGGTGACTGGACTACCCACTAAACACCTCCCTGTGAAACTTAGAACCTATCCTGGGACAGTTTGACACATTACTTCGGGCCAGGTCTCGTTTCGATACGCCGTGAAGGGACTTCAAGTTGGGGAATCCTTTTCCTAGCGGGAGGTGAGAGGGGAAGAGGAAGTGCCTGAAAAGTGACCCCTCAGCCCAAATGCCTTCAGCTAAATTGAGTCCCTTTTATCTTTCAAGACTGCCCGAACATTATGTGCCACCTGGTTCCATTTGTCAACTGATTTGAGCATCACCGCAACTATATTATCCCGGGTGTGCTCTCCTGTCTCCTTGTAGAGGGCTCTTTGCAGTTTGTCCCATTTTTGTATGCAAAAAATTTGTAGCAGCCACTATCTTCCTCTCCTGAGCAAAACCAACCATCGAGGGACCGTGACTTACCAATCTTGTGCAGGTAAGACTGATAACACCCATACACTCAACTGTCATTTCACCATAGACAGCGTCAGCACAGACGGGATGGGCGGGGGAGATTGCTCACACTATCTCGACCATCTTTTCTGGATCATGTATACAAGGTTTCCGTATGGCACTAAGCTTGTAGCCAAGGCCCCACACATCCCTGTTCATACTGTCCACTAGATCTTGCCAGCAGCGGGCCTTACTGTTGTTAATCAGTTCACGAAGGCATTTCCTGGCCGACTTATATGCTACCACCCGGTTACATTCCGCGTCGCGGCTCCGTGCCCGTTGAGCCTCACGCCGAAGCTAGTGACACTCCCTTGGTTTTTCAATGGTTTCAGATGACCACCAATATACTGGGGACTTGCCGTGCCGGGGTTATTGACGGGGCATAAGAGCATTGCAAGCAGTCGTAATGATGCTCAAAGTTAAGTTTACCATGGGTCGAGCTGCCAGTTCTTCCGTCCCCTGCGAATCTCCCTGCAGCGGGGCGCCTGATTTAAGCACCTCGATGAACCTTCCGATGTTCAATCCAGTCATAGAAAGCCGAGAGCACAGACGTCGGGAGACAACATCACTTATCTCAAGCAGAATGCACTGGTGATCAGAAAAAAACGATCAGAGAAATAAATGAAATCAAATTCATAAAGCTGTCATACAGAAAGGAACGAAGGAAAAGAATAAAAATATAAAAAATCCCCGTTGGCACCACCAGCCGGAAAGGTAAATTTCTCGTATGTAGCGTTAAGTTTCGAAAAAGAATTTGGCTTGCCTACTACTAAACTTCTTTCTGCAATTTTCGTAGTACCACATGGGTATTTATTAACATGAAAAAAATCTGGCCACGTTCGTTTTTAGAAACCTTTTATCGGGGCGCAAATATCTTGCTAATTAAATTGAGTTGCATGCGTATGGATTACATATTGTTGTAAACATATAAATACCGGTTTCGCCCTTCTCGCATCTGCTGTTTTCACAGTTCACAGTGGTAACCACACAAAGGCTTAAATAGCTCGAATAGTTAATTTCAAAAGATTTCCATAAAAGTTTAATCAGCACTTGCATTGCCATTAATATCTACATTTCAATTTTTTTCTGAACTGTGAGGGCGGTCATTTCGATTTTTATTGAAATCGGCTGCTAAAAATATTTAGCTGTAAATTTTCGACTGTTTTATTTGTCATTCGATTTGCATAATCAAATTAAATTAACTTGCCTTAATAACTTATAATTTCAAGTTTCAACGGAATCTGTTGAGAATCTTGGCTGCTAGAGGGCTACAGAAATAAAAAAAATTGTATGCCATCCGCCTGTATAGGGAGACCCGCCTGTATGGGGAGACACCCCTTAAATACCTTAAAGTATTTTCTTGCACTGCAAATTTCAAGAGGCACCACTTTTGACCTACGTAGAAAATTTCCTCATTGTAGCTCATGTGGTTTGCGAGAAAACTTGTTATGACGCACGAACAAACGGGCGGACGGACGGACAGACAGACAAGTCGCGATTTTATAATTTTTTTGGGTATTGTTAAAAATATTTTACAATATCTTAAAAATGATCTGGTTTAAAAGTTCTTTGAAGTAAAGTCATTTAAAACGTTTCAATGAAAAATATTCATTATTTCAGTTGCTACTAAAATAGCGAATTGCGCGTGCCTTCAGACCTTTGGGGGCCGCCATTTTGAATGCATGCATTTGATTTTGGATTATTTTAAATCTTTGTATGCTAGGACCTCATCAATCAATGTACTATCTCGTTCAAATAGGAGTTTCACTCTAGACAGGGCAAAATAATTCAATTTTTAAAGAAAATCGCAGCTAAAAATATTAGGACTTTAAATTTTCGACTTTTTTATTTTTCGTTCAATTTTAATAATTTCCTGCAAAATACAAGAACATAGTACAGGAATTCATAATCTCAAGTTTCATCAAAATCCGTTGGAAAATGTGACCGCTAGAGGGCCACAAAAACATGAAAAAAACGCATATTTAAACAGCCGCCATTTTGAAATTTGCACATGCATGATCACCAAAATATCAAAGACTGTAGGTGTAAGTTAAGTTTATCTTGAAACCAAGTTTCATATATGTCGGATCAAAATTGCGACTTTTAAAAGCCTTTGAAATTTCAACCTTCAACTGGCCGCCATTTTGTTTTTTGCAAACTGACCTCCAGTTTTTTTACGTAGTTCTTTATATGCTTACAATTTCTATCAAACTACCGAATTTCATGAAAATCTGTTGAAAGCTTTGACCACTATTACAACAACAAAATTTTGCACGTTTTCCGACATTTGAGCGGCCGCCATTTCGTTTCTGCCGTACCGACTTTATATTTTTTATTGTGAGATTCATCACATACTTCAATGAACCTTTGTACCAAATTTCATCCAAATCGGAGCTACACTTTGGTCAGGACAGAAATCGCGATTTTTCGTCTAAAATGGCCGCCATTTTGTTTTTGCTCGGCCGATATAGCTGGTTCACGAACTTAACCGAGATAATAATCCAATACACCTTCCTCAAAATTTGGTGAAAATCGAAGCAAAATTGCAACCTCTAGCGTGGTCACAAATTTCGTTATATCCCATATATATATATATATATATATATATATATATATATATATATATATATATATATATATATATATATATATATATATATATATATATATATATATATATATATATATATATATATATATATATATATATATATATATATATATATATATATATATATATATATATATATATATATATATATATATATATATATATATATATATATATATATATATATATATATGATGCTCTCCGCAATAGGTAAATTTCTCTCGAGAAATTTACCTAAAAACAACCACCCGAAAGAGAAATAAAATAACTTTAAAAAGAAGCACCTAACAAGAAAAAAAGAAAAAAAATGGTACTTAAGAGTAAATATAAAAATAGAGTAATTTAGTTTCTGCGTAAAATTAAGTAAAGAGAAAGACAGAAAAATGAAAAATTTCTTAAATAAAATTTATAATAATTATATTACAATTATTTACTACGCATTAAGACAACAGTAACAATTGAAATATAATTAATGAAATGTTTTCTTTCTTCCCTGTTCAATATAAGGGTCATTGGCTCGAATTGCCTGGCAATTCTAATTAGTATTTCCGTTTTACTATGAAGGCTTAGTTTATTCCTTAGTGAAAAGGTATCAATTATTATTTTTTGAATACGTATTGTAACTATTATTGTTTGTTGTACTGATTCATAAGGCAGAGCCTAAAAATGAATAATATGAATTGCTAAACTAACAATGACTTTCTTTCCAGCAAACCCTTCTTTTCTCAGTAGGAATGGCAGCGAGGGGTAAATATGCCGTTACGAGGGTAGGGTTGTAGAAATTCGCACATGGCCGGTTTTGCGTCGCGTTCGGCACGCGGTAATATAGTTTGTTTTGAGTTTTTTTAGAGCCGGTTATTTCGCAGTCAAATTAGAGTAGAAGATTTTTCGGTACCGCGTCGGGAGAAAAAAGTAAAAGAAAATTCGGGAACGCGAAATTAAATCCAGTTTTTGTTGTTGTTAGACTTGACTGAGTGGAAGTCAAATGCAGAGTAACCTAAGGATAGGTTTCTTTGCCGTATGTTTGTATTTTAGACGTGTTCGGAAGGGGCACGTGATGGTAGCTGAAATAAAGTAAACGAGCGTAATCCATTTGAAAGACCTGAGACCGAAATCCTCTCTGAACTAGCTAGCCGACAAGCAGTCACCGCGAAATGGATTACGAATGCGTGGACTGGTTCACCGATGGGTATCATTCATTGGCACGACTCAGACTTCACGTCTAGTACCAATGAGAGGTATTTTCAGATTTCTTTCGGGAAATCTCGACATTCGAGCGATTTTAAAAGAAAATCATTACTTCTTCAACTTCAGCATTTAAAGTACAGGCTTTTAACTCTTGATGAAAACATGTATTTTAAAGTGAAAAATTCATGGCGGTAGATGTTCATGAGTGCAACAATAACGAATACATTTAAAGTTGGAATTCACACAACTTTGTTAATAGTAGAATATGTAAATATAACATGTTTCCTTGTGAATTCATATGGGTGCATTTAATTTAAATTAAAGAAGTTCAAGAGAAGGTCCTTATCGTCTAGAAGTTTCAATAAAGTTACATCCCATTCCTGGCAGTAATAGCAATTTGAAAGTTCCCCAAGTACAACAAAAACGACGTACCATTTTTCTACCATCCGGGCTTTCCATCAAAGCAGACACTACACTTTTTGTCCGATCTTCTAATTTCTGATTCAAATGAATAATTGAAAATATCTTTAAGATTTCATTTAGTCAACGGTTGTTAGTAATATTGCAACAAAATGGCAGAAAGTTAAAATGATATATAAATAGTTTCCCTTCTAAAATGAGTATGTATTTGTTGTAGATATCATTAAAGTTTTTCTTGAGTTTAATTATTATTGGTACCTGTATATCGTAGGCTGAAGACAACCCCCTTCTGACACGAATGTAGCTCTGTCTACCCAACTTGTTCAATTTAGTTGCGCTATTTTTTCATTAATTTTGCTTAGTATTTGAAGATCATTTTTGAAATTTTCAAGGATTTTTTGGGCTTGTCTGTAGTGGATTGCAGTATTTAAGTCCGTGCACTGGATTTGCTTTACAACCACGTACGCGTGCTTTTTGGCTAGTTATTTATGGGATCAAATGAGGCAGATTCTTTGTCACTCTACGGAGCTGCACTACAAAACATTTATTAGGCGTACTCTACTTTACAAGATATTCCTATCAATTTTCATTATCTTTCGAAGTTTTGTTTTAAGCGTCAATGAAGCTACTTTACAGTCATTCTAAAATTTTGTCTCACTAAGGTAAGTGAACATAGAGTTTTAAGAAGAATGAAAACATCAAATAAAAAAAGTCCGTTCCTCGTCTGAAGAAGGTCGTTGCATTACAAGGGAATTGTCATGACGAATGAAGTTAAAGAAGCTCAACCACTTGTTTTGGCCTAAATTATGGAAACTTGATGGGTGTAGTTGATCCTAATCTTGTGAAACAACAAACAAAGCAGTTTCTACGGGATGACCAGCTCATCTTATCAGGAGTAGCCACTCCTGATCACCACGGAGCTGATCGGCTGCTTATGCTTATTACAAGTCAAATGTCTATTGCTCAAGACATTTTTAGGTTAATTTATTGCTATCTTTCGTCTGACAAGGTCCTAATAAATGTTTCAAATCGTTGTTTTTTTTAATTTTTAAGTACGAGGTTTTTCCTTTAGTTTCAAATATGATATCATTTTGTTTATGTTTGTCAGAGACTCTCAAAATATATAGCCTTCAAATCAAAAAAGTTTTTTGCAGAATAAAGTCAAGAGCGTTGCTTCTAAGTATTAGCTCCATGGGAACTTGGAATAGTTTACATTTTTCTGTAAGTCAATTAGTGTTAAGTACACAACATTATAGTTAGGACTATTCTTTATAGTTAATATTTTTGCTATCCAGATCATGAGTTGGCTGTCCACATCGCCTAGTTCGAAGTTTTAGGGTCCCTTTAGTAAGCGGAATCAACTCATCCTTTGAACCCCCACACTTACGTGCAACATGATTGTATAGTAAACAAATGCTATTCTTATTTTTATTTAGATTGACAGGGAAGGTGTTTAGTGGGTAGTCCAAGGGTATCCTCCATGGGAGTCCTACACTGCCAGACTCTGCGGGCGTAAATGCCTTCACCTCCCTACCACAAAAAAAAAACCAAAAATAAAACAAAA
The DNA here is from genome assembly GCA_963969285.1 of Odontomyia ornata. Classification (NCBI taxonomy): domain Eukaryota; kingdom Metazoa; phylum Arthropoda; class Insecta; order Diptera; family Stratiomyidae; genus Odontomyia; species Odontomyia ornata. Next base: position 280,430,529 of record OZ017739.1, on the reverse strand, counting down.
TATGGAGATAGTAAAGTGGTTCAATTTTTTTTACAATATATTCCTGTTGAATATGAGCAATTTTAAAACGTTTCAGTTCTGACAAGAGTTGCTTAGGTTAGATCTTAACATTACATAGATTTGCCATATCTCTTTTAGCAGCATTGCAGTAGAATGCACCATATTAGTGTTTAAAATAATTAATTCATTATCGTTCCAAAAGTCTCCATTTAGTACGTGTATTTATTATTTAGATGTTTTGAATTGGAGCACGTGTTTTCTTTGAGGCACTTAGATTTCATGTCAATCAAGATTTGTAGTTTTCAATTGTACTATTTTTCATTCATAATTATTACTCTTGTGAATCTTACAACACGCACATTTCCTCGAATAAACTTCATTTCATATACGACTATAAGGTCCTGCCATTCTCTGACATATTACTCATCTAGCCAATTTAAGACGAACGGTTTAATGCATCCTTGGATATTCTAGTTGAGTTAATTAACACTATAGGGTTACAACTAACATAACACAAAACAACAAGAGCCTCATGGTGGAGAAACTCTAGTATCTTTTGGCCATAAGCCAACCCAGAATTGCAACATCGCTTGAAGAAATACAATTTATTGCAGGCGTCTCGGGTACATTATCTCAGCACTCTAAGTTGTATTGTGAGAAGGAGTAAGATTAATTAACGTATTTCTCAAGTTGCACAATGTAAGTATGGTTCAAGTTTACATGGTTTGATATACGCGCCAAAGATTTTGATACGACTTGAAGTATTTGTTGGCATTTACGAGTCAAAACGATATCTGAGAAAATACGCCAACAATCAATCCTGGAAAAAGGATTGGTAAAATAAAAAGAAGGTTTTCAATCGAACATTAACTTTCAAATGCGAAAATTTCTAGCGTCGTCATTCTCGTTATGAATTGATCTTCTTCCAATTGATTCGTATTTTAATGTCAGAAAATAAGGCGTAGAATAAATTGTCTTGAATAATATGAGTTGATGGATTAAAATTTATATTTTGTGGGTTAAGGGCGTGATTTTTAGGGCTTTTTAAACCAAAATTTAGGACCTTCTAGCTCCGCATCTTATCTGTTTGCATTGAGTTTTCATAAAAAGTTTCCGTTCCAGAATGTATCTGAATTGTTTGATAAAGTTCAATGAGTAATATTTATTTGAATATTGTGTATAGCTCTGGACTTTAATAAAGTTGGAAAAAGTTGGGTAGACAGAACTATGCTCATTTCAAAAGGGGTTTGTAGTCAACTTATGATAAGCCTACTCAAACAATGAACAAACTCAAGAAAAACTTTGTTTTAGACGGCTCGACTGTCGATTTTCACGCTGAGATTCATCAGAGAGTCTGCATCAAGATTCTTCCGAATAAAGGCTATACTTAAGTCAGAACAGAAATCACGATTTTTTGCCCAAAGAGGCCGCCACTTTGATTTCCCTAGGCCGATTCAGCTGATTATCGAATTTAACCTAGATATTTGCCCTATACACCTTTCGAGCGAAATCAGAACCTCTAGCGTTGTCGCAAATTTCGTTATGTCCCGTATATATATATATATATATATATATATATATATATATATATATATATATATATATATATATATATATATATATATATATATATATGTGTACATATATATATATACATATATATATATATATATATATATATATATATATATATATATATATATATATATATATATACATATATATATATATATATATATATATATATATATATATATATATATATATATATATATATATATACGTCATAAGAAAGCTACCTGTCGATACACGAGGTACATTAGTATACAAGTCGAGCCAACTAGTCGCCTTTGCAGCGACGTCAGCATTTGTCACGGTCATACACAACTGTCAAAGAAATTTTCCTGAAACTCGACAGCAAAGCAAAACTAGTAGGGCTACACATTAATGAAAATAATACAAAGCTCATGACGCAGTCGAATTAAAAAAACCTCAAATACACAAAATATCATATTTGCCGAATACAGTGTCAAAAATGTGTGTGAATTCATGCATTTTGGTGTCAAAATAATGAAAAATCTCAAAGTCAAAATGGTAGTTAAAGTCAACATTTTCATACTAACAAAGATCCACCAACGTTTGGAAATTATTAAAAATCACTTTTAATTACTATTATCGAAAAACCATCTTCTGCAATGAAGCTCATTTCTGGGTCAATGGCTTTCTGAATCAGCAAAATATGCATCATTTGTCAGCAACAAATCCACATGTGGTTCTTGAGACATGGTTGCATCCGCAAAAAATTACTGTTTGATGCGGTTTTCATGCCGGAGATTGGATTGGGCCGTATTTTTTCATGGATGAAAATGGCCGTCATGTTACAGTCAATGGAGAGCGCTATCGTGTTATGTTGGAAGATCATTTGTGGCCAGAATTGGATGAACTTGAGCAGTGCATTTACGAACGCATTTAATAGCTTATGGTTTGCTGCTTCTTAATATGGACATTCAACCACTACTGCTAATAAACTATATGATATGATGCAACCACGCTCACAAATGGTCTTATGACCATTCGCAGCTTTTTATGTATAGTTCACAGATAAGAACGACGGAACGCAATGAGGGCCATATTTGAGGCTCTCGTAACGTGACGTCTTCCTCATTCCTGTTCGAAAGGAAAATCATCGGATGATATTCAAAAAAGATCTGGCCAAATTTCACAGGAAGTTTTATAGAGAATGCCAGAAGCTCTGTCCCTTTCTGGCGGCGGCAATCTCTTTCTCAATGATTCTTAATGACAAAAATCTAGAAATGCCATTGTAAAATAGTTTCCCAACGTGGAAAAACAATATGGAAGGATATGAAACATCAGCCATCACTTGGCTGAAAAGATTGAAAAGCGTTCTTTTCACAATTATGCCCTAAAAAATGTCAAAAACTTAATCCGTTCATCCTACAGTAGTAAAGACAGCAGCCAATAGGTGGGAAAACTGAGAACTACTAGCAGATAAAATCCGGATGCTATATTTTCAAATATGAATAGCATATTTGATAAAAAGTCTCAAGTGAATGTTTCTAACCGTAAAGTCACTAAAAATAAAATAGATTTTTGGATAGGGGTGAAATTAAAATTACAACTCTGGATACAGATGTAAATAGGATTGTTTGTAACAGTTTATAACAGTTTGCTCTAGTTGCAATTCATTTTAAATTGGTGCACCAACAAAATCATGAGGAACCTACCCAAATACTTTCAGCAGTCGGGGAAGTAAAAGTTTCTGATTTCAAATTAAGTCTGAATGGTAATCCTTTCTTTGTTTCAATGAAATACTGATCTCTGTCTGATATTTTTTTGTCAGCTATGGGCCCTCTTGTCTCCCTAAATTTGTTGAGTAACCCCTATCGCCCAGATGAATGGAAAAAGATCAAAGTATTTCCGACCTTGAAGAAAAAATGGAATCTTCATTCCTTAAAAGCTATCACCCAATCAGTTTGCTGCCTAAAATCAAGAAACTATTTCAAAATATCTCAAATGAAGCACTAAACATCTACCTTGAAAAATATGAGTCCATGCCAAACTGCCAGTTTGGATTCTATGCTAGGCATTTGAACATGCATATAACAATGAAAGTAATCTCAAAAATCGGTTGGAAACTGAAGACTAGAAAATCATTTGCAGCATGTCTCATTAATACAGAAAAAGGCTTCGGTAAAGCTTGTTAGGATAGACAAATTTTTAAGTTCCTTCAGGACAAGCTCCCGTCCCAATGGTGTGGAATATGTTACATGAAATTTTTTTTATAAAACTGTTGAAAATTTTACGGTCTTCAATGGTCTACAGCATGGAACAATTACAGTGCCTCTGTTCTACTGTATATTTATTTATAAATTTTTTTAACATAACTCCAACGCGATGATTCTGAGGAACTGATAAGTAGCACAGCAGATCATAAGGCTTCAATTGTTCGAAAGAGCCTTCAGAAAATGTTTAACATTGTGCAGGCCTATAAAAGTAGCTGGTGAATGCAAGTTAACGCGCAAAATTTTTTTAGTAATTTTGTTTCGAACAACGTTGTGGTTGTTCATTTCAGATCAAAAGGTAATCTAAGGTCTTCTACATTATGGCTTGTAAGGATAGTTTAGAACGGGTTCCATATAAATCCTTTGCCTAACACCTTGGTGTTTGTCTCGGTCAGAATCTGTACTATATGAAAAATGTCAAAACCATACTCAGTAAAGCACTTAAAGTGTTGAAGTCCTTTTGACGAGTCTTTCGCTCCAGAAACATTGATCGAAAGATCCGAGTCATCTATTACAAGTCTTTGCTTTGAACAGTTTTGTCATATGGATGTACGATTTGGTATAATCTGAGTGCAAGTATAATGGAAATGTTATAGGATTTCGCAAGGAAATGTCTTCGCGCATGTATTTTTCTCTACAAAAAGCCTGAGACGATGTGAGTACACAGTAAATCGAATTGAGAAATTTATTAAACTGTGATGAGATAAGAGTTGATGTATTTATTTTAAAACTACTTCAAAATCGTTTTCAATGGAGGTATTCATTTGCGAGGTTTATTGAAGTTGGTTGATCTGAAGCTAGACAATCTAGGTTTTGGTGGCTGAACGACTACAGCAAAATTATTCGTAGTCTCTTGTGGTGATTCGTGATTTTTCGGTTTTAATTTTATTGCCACACATTATTGTTACGATTAATGTTATTTGTAATGCAATTTGCTTAGGTTCGCTATTTGATGTAATTTCTTTGGGTCCATTATTTGAATCCATTAGAAAGGCTTATTTTGTGTATTTGATATCCGCAGGCCAATTCAGGTGGGTCTTGCTTTATTGAGTGAGCAGACGCGTTTTGACTCCTTTGAGTCATATTCATTGCCTAAAGAATGTGTGGAAGGTAATTTCCTTCCACACATTCTTTAGACGGTGACGAAAGCTCAATGCAGTCAAAACGTGTCTGTTTAATAATATAGCAATAAAGCAAGGTCCAACGGCTATTCAAGAGAGAGAAGTTTAACATCTAGGTTAAGAATATTGTACATCTAGGTTGAGAATATTGTACCAGTAGATGGTAGATAAGATGAGGTTTTCAATATTAATTTATTAGGAGCAAGTCAATATCTACCAAATTAAAGCTCAAAGTCCACTTGCTGTTGAGTTTTTTATCGTATTTTTTATCGTATTTAAGAGTTGATTGGTTGTTTTCCTGTTCTACTAACGTTTAATTAATTAGAATATTGAATGATATTTAAAAAATTTTTATTTTCTTTTGGATTGATTAGTTTTGTAATATTATTTGAAATAAGAATGCTATGTGGGCCGTCTACTTATTGAATAATTTTTAATTGTTTTAAATTTTTTCTTTTTTGAAAAGTAATTTAAATAGAGACAACAACATGTGGGACTGGAGTAACTGGAGCTATATTTATATATAAATGTTATAGAGCTCCATCAATTAATTGAATGACCCTGCTTTTACAATTCATAATAATTCGAAAAAACCATTATGTAGTTGGACTAGCTAGTTGATAATATTAACGTAATTTCCTTGATTTTTCTATACAAGCATTATTTCCATAACCGTTAGACTTCTGTTAAAAAAAAACTGATATTTAGTAGACAAAAATATTGAAATTTTTTAGTATCAAGTATTTTAACAAAGTTAGTATTTAAGTCAGCAGTTGAGGAGGGCGTCCACTATATAAGGAAAAGAGAAAACGGACATATTCATACATATACGAATAATACGTAGTGTACCGGAAACTGAGGTGAAATTGTGTCACTACGGGTAAGACTGTGCCACCGGCACTTTTTTCACATATTTTAACTTGGCGCATTTTACTCGTGAGCAATCCACACTATCGCGTTTTTCCTAAACAGCATAGCCAGCAATGCTATAACGAATTAGAACAAAAATTAGTGGAACAAAAGCTACCAAACAGATCGCTTGCGTTAGCAATAGTTTTGTTTTCATGTGAAGTGTCATTGTCTGAGTTGATGACTAAAATCTGTTGAAAACTGGGATTTGCACGTATGTTTTTTTCTTGAGAGTGGAAGTATTCTAAACTTTCAATGAACCGGCTTAAGAGTTACGGTCATCTATTTATATCCAAGTTAAATCTTGAGGTGATTTTGTGCCACCAATCAAATGCGGTTGAGTCGCATTTAATCAATCTGTAATAAACGAAGCGCTTTTGTTTTAGTACCTATTTTTGTCAGTTGCAATGTGTCACGTCAGTGCGATCGAAAACTTGTAACAAGGCTGTACAAAAATTACCTTCCAAAAAATTCGGAAGAAATTCAAAATGGAAAGATATCCGTCCGAGCAGCTGGAAATAAGTGCGGAATTCACAGAAACACTCTTACAAATAAGCTATGGAAACTTCACCCTAAAAAAGTTGGAGGCCCAATCGTTTTCGTAGAAGACAAGAAGTCACCTTTTGTTTCCCATATTAGAGTTCTATCATCATTTGAATACCCGGTTAGTATACTTGAACCCATAATTATTTTTAAATCATACTAAGATAGGCAGGATAAGACAGTAATAAAATTTGAGTATAACCTACCAGGACGTGAGTGAGCAGCCTCTTTTCTCAAAAGACATGAGGCAAAAATCTCTAATCAAGTGTCCAGAAATATTACTCACGGTCGCGCTAGTGTCAATGAAGAAATAAGAAATGGATTTCTAACCATCTCGAACGAGAAATCGTGGATGTTCTCGCAAGGAATATCTAGAATTTTAATGAGGTGTATTCTCGTGGATGATTCTGGTTCATGCAAAGTTCTTGTTAGATGGGGCAGCAAATATTCCGAAAACATAAAAAATTCATCAAAATCTAACACGTCAATTATGATCCGTGGAAGTTCTGGAGGTGAAATAGCACCAGTTACCGTCGTTAAGAAAGCAGAAAGAATATGAAAAAGTTAGGTAGAAAATGGCTTTGAAAAAGCTCACTATAATCGAACCAAGTCTGGCTGGTGTAACTTCCGATGTTTTGAAGACTAGTGCAAGAATATACTGCTCCCGATTCGTAAAAAAATCCCGTTGGCACAATCAACCGGAAAGGCAAATTTCTCGAGGGTATCCTTAGTTTTAAAAGCAAAATGTTGCTTAATTGGCCTCCACTTTGAAAGTCAATCAATGTTTGAGAATAAGCAAAAACATCAAGAAAGTTCTACCAGAATGGTATTGCAAAAAAAAAAGTAAATCAAACAATGTCTTCTGAATACCAAAACTTGACTCACGTGACACACAATTTTTCGTACATTTCCCCTGAATTTCCACCCCTCCTTGCAACTGTTTCTTGAAAGTTCTTTCACATTTGATGGTATAAAACCCCTAGTAATAATTCTGCGCAGCCTTCAACTTCGAAAGGAGTAGTTCACCAAGACCAATTGACACCTCCTCCAGTTTCAGTTGTGAGATTTTATGATACATTTGACAGTGATAGTGGAAGCGAAGGACACGTTTCTTATTCAGAGAATGATTAAAGTCCATACTCACTTCTATGATTAGATGAAAGTTCGGACAGTGATATGAAACCTAACAAAAACTCAAACTCTACAGACCACACAACATAATTAAAGTCAATGCTTGTAATTACGTGGCTGTTAATTATGATAACCAACTTTACCCAGGTGAACTAAATATTAGATGTTTTATTTACAATTATAGAATCGCAGGTTAACAATATTGATTGTGCCACCTTACGTAGATATCCATGAGAAACCAAGATCGCACAAACTCACTCCATGATTTGGGGTGAAATTGTGGCATAGAAATAGCTTCTACATGGCCCCTATTGGAGGGCGAAAAAATTTAAAGATTACTAAAAGTAAAGCCAACAAACGTTGCTATCTATACCAATTACCTTTTTTTGTTACATCACATTCTCTTTTATCACGGTTTGAAATAAATCCCGTTGGAATTACCAGCCGGAGAGGCAAATTTCTCGCAGCACTCATATTTTTAAAAGCAAATAATCCTTTTAATAGCATCCACTTTGAATGTCAAGCACTGTTTAAGAACAAGTAAAAATAGCAAAAAATTCCTCTTGCCAGAAGGGTATTGTAAAATAATTAATAAAACAAACAATGTCTTCTGAATATTAAAACTTTGTTTACACATGTATTCCATGAATTGTACTTAGCAAAATAATATATGGTTAATATGTGTTTTAATTTGCTGCCATTTTATTTGCAGCCATTTGGCCTTAATTTTTGAGGAGTCAAGATAACATATCAATGCTTCAAAATATTTGTGAAATGTTCATCAAAATCCTTACACATCTGTAGTGTTTGTGTCTTTGCGCTTTTTTATTTACCCAGTATCACGTGTAATTGTTGTTATAATCGATAAATTTCAGTCGTTTATAACTTGGGTTGTTATGGATTAATTTCCTGAAGCTTGTAGAAAATGTTTTACAACAGAAAATTGAGATAAACATGAAACATGAATTTTACGTTGTCATCTATAAAATCGACGCATGACCCTTAAATTAGTCATGCGTCGATTCAATAGATGACAAAGTAAAATTCATAATACGTACTATTTTTGACAAAGTTGATCAAATTTTCACTTCTGAGAAATTTGTTGGGCTTGTACTCATAAAGACTTTTTTCGTGATTTTTTTCAGATTTTTCTGTCCAAAGATGTCCGATTGCGAGGCTGCAGAACACAAATTTTTCGCACAGTTTCCCTCAAGCTGCACAGTTCTTTGCAAATGCCTCTTGTTTACGATCTGGTATGAAAAGTTCTCGCCCAAGCAATTTATTGGACACTCATTTTGGCTTCCTTTGGTAAAAAAATATTTAAGAGTCACCCCCCTTTTAAAGGGAGACCCTGGTACACCACCAAATACTTTTTTTTTGGTTTTGCAAGTTTTAAGGGGCACCACTTTTGACCGACGTAGAAAGTTTCATCACTCAGGTTTATGTGGTTTGCGAGAAACCTTGCTGTGACGCGTGGGCAGGCCGGCAGACAGACAGACGGGTGGGACAGAAAGATGAACAGGCAGGTTGTGATGTTAGCAGGGTATTGTAAGAATATTTAAAGTTGCTACTAAAATAGCGAATCGCGCTTGCTTTCTGACCTTTGTGAATTGTGCATTTAAAATTGGATTGGATTGCCAAATCCATTTAAATCGGCGTTTCACTCTAGATGGGGCAAAAGTTTTCAATTTTAAGTGAAAACGCAGCTATAAATATTAAGTTTGAAATTTTGCGATTGCTTTATTTTTCATCCGATTATGATAACTTTTTCGCACAAAAGAAGAACCTAGTACATATTCGATAATTACAAGTTCCATCAAAATCCGCTGGAAAATATGGCTGCTGGAGGCCCACAAAAATCCCAAAAAAGTGCATATTTGAACTGCAGCTATTTTGAGCACAAGTCTTTAGATCTGATTATTTTTTATCTAAAACTAAGTTTGCTACCCTTCGGATAAAAATTGCTACTTTTAGGAACCTTTGAGATTTCGAGCTTGAAACAGCTGTCATTTAATTTTTTGAGACCTCACCTCTAGTGTTTTAACATAGTTCTTTAGGCACTTCTTGTCTTTACAAAGGTTTCGAATTAGAACAACATCATTTGAAAGGTTCGGTCTGACCTACAACAAGTTTTTGCATGTTTTTTGAATTTTAAGAAGCCATCATTTCGTTTCAAATGGTTAAACTTTGAATTTTTTATTGTGAGATTCATCACACAGGTCAATGAACCGCTGTACCAAATTTCATCTACATCGGATTTATACTTTGGTCAGAACAGAAATTACGATTTTTCGTCTAAAATGGAATTCATTTTGTTTTTGCTCGGCCAATTTAGCTGGTTTAGAACTTCGCCGATATATTTGCCCAATAAACCTTTCGCAAAACTTTGGTTAAAATCGGAGTAAAATTGTGACCTCTAGAGTGGTCACAAATTTTGTTATATCCCATGTATATACAAACATATATATATATATATATATATATATATATATATATATATATATATATATATATATATATATATATATATATACATATATTTATCTATTCTTACATACATACAAATATATTGTATACATATGTTGGCTCGAATATTGTTTTTTAATACTACAGTAGTCTGAGGAGCATCAGCGTAAACACGATCCCTCAGAAATCCCCAAAGGCAGAAGTCACAAGATCTCGCCGGCCAATTTATGGGTCCATTTCGTGAAATTATTCGATTTCACGTAGAGCGCGAAATGTTTGCACTGGCGATTCATTATTTTTGTAAAAAGTTTTAACAATAAGAAAACGTTTGGCTGATGTGTATGACACCATGGTTAAAATTGTAAAAGACTAAGCTGTCATAATCTGTCAATATATCGACCTAAAATTGGTGATAAATAAGAATTCAGGCCCATTCACATGTGTACACTTGTTATGAATCACCCTATATATATATATATATATATATATATATATATATATATATATATATATATATATATATGTATATATATATATCATATATAAGGTAGTCTCGGCAATAGGTAAATTTCTCTCGAGAAATTCACTTAAAAACGTCAAAATGTGCCACAAAGTTACCCCATTTTACAGTACTTTATGATTTTTTTTGTAGCACTACAACCACTTTAGGGCCCTCGCTTAGAGAAAGTTAAAGTATCTCATTGTCATGATCGAATGAGTCGGCACTCCACAAGGTGATATAGTCAGTATCACACTTTGGCCTTGTATCCGCCCACCCAGTTGCGATACGCTGAGATTTTAAACCAACACGTATCATAACTGAACGGGCTTATAGTTCGTCCAAAGAATCACTTGAACTAAATCTCATCACCGCCAAAGAGAGCGGAACTAGGGACCTTCGGCTTAAGGGAGGAGTGCTCTAACCACTACACCACGTAGACTTCTTTATGGTTACCCTTCTAAAAACTAATCGATACCCTCCATGCTTGACTTTGGTTATAAAATGTGGGGTAAATATTCCTTTAAATCCAATTCTTATACAAGATTTAGGCGAAATCCACTATAAATCTCATGATTATAAATGACATAACTATAAATAATTTTGTCTCTGTAATTCAGCAAACATTAAACAAACAGTTAAAATTAGTTGGAGTAGTAGATGAGTGCCCGTGCCGGAAGCGTGTTGTAATATAACTAGTAGCTCAAACAATGTCTTTTAAATATGGAGACTTGACTCATACACACAGGCTAAAAAAAACTTCTTTGGCATCTGAAATTGAGCGTGCTATAACATTGACATCATCAGCATATGCTACCAATTGTGTGGACTTGAACATTATTGTACCCGACGTTACAGCGGATGCCTTCCTAGTGAAGTGTTCTAGCGCAGCATTAAAGAGCTTTAGGGCTAATCCATTTCCTTGTTTTAAGCCAGATTTCATTATGAAGCTGCCCGTTAGTTCACCGTTTACCTCGGCCTGGAACCCTGTGTTTAGCACCGTGGCCTTGAGTATGTGGACTCCAAACTTATGCATTATTCTGCACAGCGAAGTTCTGTTGACACTGCTGTATGCTTGCTTGAAGTCTCAGCACTTTCTGAGCACCCGCTTTACTGAGAATATTTGGTCTATTTGAGACAATCTACTTTGAAAACCTCATTGATACTTTCTTATAATGCTTTCATAGAACGGCTTGAATTTTTTTTATGATTTTGTGATCACTGTATAAAACGGAAACAGAAAAGTGATGTCTTTGTGTGCTTTACATCTCAACTTGCCCCTCTTTTTGTCACAAGACATATTATACTTTTAAGCCAGTCCTCTGGTAACTGCTCCTCTGACCATATTCTTCATATTAGTCCATGCAGAACGTTATCTGATTGAGAACTTTCCACTCTAGAGTAGCTCTGCAGATATTTCATCTATTCCAGGAGCCTTATTGTTCCTGAAGCCTTGCACTGCTGCTTGTAGTTTGTCTCTGGTTGGTGGTGCAATTGGGACCTCTTGCTTTACCTCTGGAATATTAATAGCTGTGAATAGCTTTAAGAAATATTTCAGCCATCTGTTTTTAATTTAAACTGGTTCGCCAATGATTACTCCTTGTGCACTTTTGCAAAGACTGATTTGTGGGTTGAAGCCATCTCTTAGTTGTTTAATACAGGCATACGCCAATTGGACTTCATTTAGGGTCATGTCTTGGTCACATGTCGGGTCTTGGTGTCTCTTCGACACATTTTTTTTTGTCTGACGTCGAAGACTTTCATATTAAAGTTAGTTAGTTTACTTTATATAGAACTTACTTTGTATAGAACTACTATTTGTAGTCTTCTTTAGTACAATGAACAATTTCAGTTTTAGGTATCCTATTTATACATGCAACGTTTAACTATTCTAATGCTATTTCAATTGATTTTACTACCCCTAATTACTCTACATTTCAATTTTTTATTTTATTAAACTAAACAAGACTGAGTTACAATTTTCTTGATCCGTATTCATTCTAAGTGCGTCAGGTACCTGCATGAACAATGGAGTTCGAGAAATTTTAGGAGACTCAAACTCTCCAACATATAATGTAGCAAAATGGCTAGGAATGGAAATCAAACAAATAAAAACGAAGATGAGCCAGAGGACAGTATTAACTCAGAAGAAGTGATCGATAAACTAAGCAAGATCAAAAATATACGCCAAGATGAAATAATGGTTTCATTCGACGTGAAATCATTATTCCCTAGTGTCTCAGTAAAAGAAGCAATACATCTGTTTCAAGAATGGCTCCTGAAAATTGACCATACTAAAGAGTGGAGATAGAAAATGAAGTGCAACGTGAAACTAGCAACAATGTGTATGCAAGAAAACTATTTCATGTTTCGAAATAATATTTCAAAAACAGATCGGGAGTTGCAATGGGCAATCCACTTTCACCACTAATAAGTGACATATTTATGGCACGAATAGAAGAAATAATTGAGCAAGAAGGATTGATGCCACGATTTTGGGTTCGATACGTCGACGACATATTTGCAATTATTTCCAAGGAAAAGCTGGAAAACACATTTCGGAAAATTAATGAAATCCATCCAACAATTAGTTTCACAATGGAAATCGAGGAAGATAATGAAATACCGTTCTTGGACATTAAAATCATCAGAAACAATGGGATATTGGAATTCGATACATACCGCAAACCAACGAGTACACAACGTACAATCACAAACGATTGCTTCCATAGCTACGCGCGCAAAATAGCTGCATACCATTCAATGAGCCTCCGGCTCTTGACAGTCGCATTGAATGAAAAAAAGATTCGAAAAATGAAAGTCCCTCATACCACAAAACGCAATAAGAAATGGATTCGAAACGACAACGATTGAGCAAATCATTAGGAAAAAGGAAGCAAGGCTGCAAAGAAAAAAGTTAACGACACTAACTCGACAATCAGATGATTTAAGGCACGTAATAATAACAAATTCTTTCTATTCTAGGAAAATTGGAAAAATAATGAAACGAAACGGATTTGACAGCATCACAACAAGCCGGAATATTACCTTAAAATCAAAGTTCGGATCAACTAAGGACCCGAAATCATTTGGTGAATCGAGTGGAGTGTATAAAATAACTTGCAAGGATTGCCCGAAAATTTACGTCGGACAAATGAAATGGTTTATCCCCATAAGAGCAAGAAAACACTTCAGGGAAGCGGATATTAGTCGGAGGAATCCTGGAACAGTGATCAGATCAACGGTCGCAAAGCATATGATCGAGGAAAACCACCACATCTGCGACGAAAATGTGATGATGATAAGACGAGTGGAAAACCCATGGCATTGCTATTGCTGAAAATTATCCAAAGAAAATTGTAACTCAGTCTTGTTGAATGGTATAAAATAGAACATTAAAATGTAGAGTAATTAGGGGCAATAAAATCAATTGAAATAGCATTAGAATAGTTAAACGTTATATATATAAATAGGATACCTAAAACTGAAATTGTTCATTGCTCTGAAGAAGACTACAAATAGTTGTTCTATACAAAGTAAATAGTTATCCAATGTTAAACGGAAACAAAATTATTTTACTCACTTTAAGTAAAACACATTGGAAAAAGTGACTCTAAGTTGATTGCTTTTATATTGTTTTTCTTTGGCCGGAGCCTTTATGCGCCTGGTTTCTTTTTCAATCGTTTCCTTGCATTCTTGATCGCACTAGTCATTCCTTTGGCTGGTGCCCGAAGAACTATTTGCTGCTTCTGTTACCACATCTCTTCCTCATGGTTTTGATATTATCATTTCTTTCTTTCTGCTGCGGGACTAGGTTGATAGAATTATTTCAACGCGAGCATAAACACTTCCGTACAAAGAGGGAGTACAAGGACATCATCAGAAAAATCGATTGTTTGAGTTTGTGATGATAATAAAATCTTGTATGTAAACTAAAAAATAGACTTTTTTGTTATGAGCTATGGTCATGACATTTAAATTTTGTATGATAGCATTTAAAAATACTAAAAAAACCATGACATGTCCAATAAGGTTTTTGCATTAATGTGTCCACCTCGAGCTTCCATGATTGCAGAACAAATTCTTGGAAGCATTTCAAACCAATTTTTGAAGTGTTTCAGTTGCAAAATTGTCCCCAGTCACTTTTAAACTGTCAAATAACGGTTTTTTTTATAGGTCACATGCATGTTTTCACCGGCCCCAGCTCATCCCATAATAATTTGATTGGGTTGACGTCAAGGAATTGCGGCGGCTAAAGCATGATTTTGAGCACACCTTTCTTTTCTTTGAGCCGTAGGAAGTTCAAGCACAGGCGGATGGTGTGCTTGGGATCTTTATCTTGCTGAAATATAAATCCATTGTCAATCAAAGCAATACTAGATGGAATGGCACTTCGTTGATAGTGCTCCTTCCGCATTACTCCGTCGATTTTCACCAGTTTTCCTACATCATCGTAGCTGGAACACCCTAGACCATCACGGAGCCTCCGTTTTGTTGAACTGTTAGCGTAATACATAGAGGATTATAACGCTCGTCTTTATTTCGACGAACATAAACATACCGACACCGCCTTGATCCAGAAATCTTGAACTATGATACATCGGTTCATAGCACATATTTCAATTGATCTACTGACTAATCTTAATATTTTTAAGCAAACAGAAATCTTTGACGCTCGTTTTGTGTTTTTTCAAAGCAACGTGACCAACATATCCCTTCTCTTGCAAACGATTTTGATAGTATCCACCGAGAAAGGGGTTTGTCAGGGTTTTGTTGATCTTAGCACGAATGTCTGATGCAGTTTTGAACCAATTTTGCTTGCTCATCAATAAAACGGGGCAATCATTGATTTGAGTGTTTCCTTTGGTCGGCTAGAGCGTTTTCCATCAATATATGTGTTAGTTTCAGTGAACCGCTTCAACGTGGTTTCAACTCTACACTGTGAAACTCTAACAATATTTGCAATTTCACGAATTGTTTTACCTAACTTTCTCAAGGTAAGTCTTTGTGAACTTTTTTCCAGTGGAATTTTTTTTTGAGCCATTTTTAGCGATTACAATCGGTTTTGCGTGTTTAAACAATGACGAGAGTTAATTTGACAGTACTAGAACATAGCAGATGGTGCAAAGGGCCGTAATTTTTTGAAATGATCCTAATGATCCAGAATGACTGTTTAAGACATCAGTAACCATATTTGAATAGACTAAAATGAAATAATAGCTATTATATTTGACATTACACAGCAAAAATGACGCTACTGAAAAATAAGAATGTTTGTTTCCGTCATAATCCTAACATTTTGACTAATAATAATTAGCTAATTTAAAGCAAACGTACGTAAGCCATAACAAAATAGTCTACAGGGACGGTATAATAAGTAACCGGACTGACCTCGGGAAATTTTTTATTGGCAAAACATGTACAATTTTTCTTTAGAAATCTTCAAATTAGTCCCCATTGGAGTCGATAAAATGCTGATACCAGATTTTCCGATCCCCGAACGCTTCCTGGAAGTCGGCAACCTTGATGCTGTCTAGAGCCCTCGTTGTAGCACGTTGAACGTTTTCCAGAGTCCCGAACTGCGTCCCCTTAAGGTTTCTCTTGATCTTGGGGAACAGAAAAAAGTCCGCTTGTGCCATATCCGGGCTGTAAGGAGACTGTGGCAACGTTGCCCTCGACTGTTTGGCCAACTGTTTGGCGACGGAGCATTGTCGTGATGGAGGATCCACGAATCGGCAATCTCCGGACGGACTCGGCGAACCTGGGCGGTTAGTCCAACCTCATCTGCGATAGCCCGAATGCTCAGACGACGATCACTGTTCAACACATCACGCACTTTTTGCACATTTGTGTCCGTGTGACTCATTGATGGAGGACCGACGCGCTGTTTGTCATGGACGTCATCGCGGCCTTCCCGGGAATTTCTGTGCCTCTGAAACACTTGAGTTCTTGACAGAGCAGCGTCACCGTAAGCCTCTTGAATCATTTGAAGAGTTTCCGTGGCCGTTTTCTTGATTTTGACATAAAATTTGATGCTAACACGTTGCTCGATCGTACGCTCCATTTTCACTCCAACGACGTAACTGAACACCCACTCCTCTCTCGCTCGATGCTATCCGTCCAAGCGCTTGGAGGCAACTGCTGCAGCCCGGTCCCTTTATCTAGACCCCCACCACCACTACAGCACCAGATACCGGTTAGCAGACGCTTAACCCGGCTACTTATTATACAGTCTGTCTTCTAGTTCACATGCAAGATTTAATCATAAAATGCTGTTGAACACATCAAAAAAATACACACACGAACTCAAAAAATCGATTTCTTTGATGATGTCCTCATACTTTCGCACAGTAGTGTCTGGGGACGTTACGGAGCTATCAATTAGCTTGTGTATCTAATACCTCAGTATTGGGTACATATCTTATCTGAAGTCGTTAACCAGCCAAACGAAAATAAAATATGAAGATGAAAATCTGTAATTTCTGTTCTGTCTAAAGTATAGCTACGACTAGAACAAAATTTCGTACAGATTTTCATTGAACTATGGCAAAAAGTCACAGTTTTGAATCGACTTACGTGAAACTTTACATAAAGGTAAGCAGTAATTAGTTTTGATTATATTGTCGTCTTAGTGGTTCAAATATGCAGTTTTTCATATTTTGCTGGCTTTAGCGGCCAAAATTTGCAGTGAATTTTGATGAAACTTAAAATTATAAATTATTGGAGCAAGTTCTTTTCTGAAAATCAAATGATAAATAAAAAAACGAAGATTAAAAAAAATTGTTTTAGCTGCTATTTTCAACAAAAATCGAATATTTATGTCCTATCTAAAGAAAAACTTCGATTTAAAAAAGATTTGGCACATTAGTGAATGATAAATTTTAAAATAACACAGAAAACACTTAAATTCAAACTATCGGTCCCCAAAACACCAGAAAATAAAAAAAATTCGGTATTTTAGTACCAACGGATGTATTGTATATATCGATACTACAAAAAATTTGTTAAAACAGTGTTTGTCTTTCAAAGTGGCAGTCAATCTAATCATTATTTACTTTTGAAATTAAGATTTCCAGAAAATTGCTTTTGCGACTGGTGCTGCCAATGGGGATCTTTAGGGGTTTGTACCACTTACAAAAAAATAACCTAATTGCAGTCAGACCTTAGCCAATCTATTTGTCCGTGTATGTAGATAGTAGTTTTTTATTGGGAAGGAAACAATATTCAGAGTTTTAAGGGAAGTCTTTCCATATAGTAGGGAGACCATTAAACATTTTTTTTATCAGATTTAGTCGAGTGAGGTGTCATATGAAAGGTCATTTTAGGATCTTATTAGAACAGGTTTTAAAACTGCCTAAGCATTGTTGAGAGGGCAGAGGTAGGAGTGACAGAGAAACCCTTCACGCGATTGGGCATCTTTGGTGCAAAAAAGCTAAACAAATCATGAAAGTAAGCCTTTATGAGTATAACAATAACAAATACATCAAAAACCAAAATTCATTAAGCTTTGTTAGCAATAGTATAATTTCTCAATTTTATATTTTCTAGAATAAAATCGTAAATGTACCCTTAATTTTAATGGAATTTGATACCTAGATGTATATATATATATATATATATATATATATATATATATATATATATATATATATATATATATATATATATATATATAAGGTGAATCATCCGTGAAAGTTTCAGTATCCAGTATTGGACAAACTTTTAGTGATTTGAATTTTCCTGCATGCAACAACAACGCGTGGATATAAAACAACATACGAGTATGTTTCCAATCGGTTTAGATACCATTGGCTCGCTAAGGTTTGTATGAAAGTTTCGGAAAAGATAGGTATCATGATAACCTTTGAGAATTGGTCAACGAATGAAACCAGTCATAAAGCAAAATGGCGACCATATCAAATGAGTTGGTTGAGTATGTTTGTGCTATCTTTCTCCTCCATCGAAATTTAAAAAACAGGTTATTTAATGTTGACTTAAATTAGTAAAGAATTTCTTAAAATAAAACCCTACATTCACCAGTGGAAAGAATCATGAAGGTGAGTTGTTATGAGCACAACAATAATAAATACCTTCGAAGTAATAATTCACTCAACTATGTTAATAATAACAGAATTCGTAAAGCCAACATTATTCTCAGTAATCCATTTACCCATGTACCTTTCAATTCAGTGAGCTCTAATACACAACCAGTGCAATAAAAGATATTTCTATCCTGTATGTCTCAACAAAATGGAACCATATTACAGAAATCATAGCCGTTTGAAATCTCTTCGGTTACTACTACTATATAAGGGTGTTGCATTGAATCAGGCATTGAAATTTTGATGAGGATTGGATGAATAACAGAAATATCTTTGAGATACCATTCTGTTAATGATATTGAAATTATTTCAACAAATTATCAGCCAGTTCAAATGGAGTAATAACAGTTTTCTCTTAAAGCAAGTATTTGTTTGTTGTGCGTATCGGTACGATTTTCCTTGGAAATAACGTCCGAGTATGTTGGGAACGAAATCAATATAACATGAGCGTAGTTCTGTCTACCCAACTTGTTCAAATATGTAACTTGAAGTAAAATTCATAACTTCCAGACATAAAATATTTGAAATTATTAAGACGATAAAAATGGAATCAAGTGAAATGTGAAATTATTAAATATTCTCAATGAATCTTGTTGGAGAAAAAAGTTTCAGCTTACGATGGCTGTTGATTGTACTCAAGAATTCTACCCAGTTGAAAAGGTAGAATTCTTGAGTACAATCAACAAATGAAGATTTTTTTCAGTGCACGAGCCTGTTAGTTAGTTTTTCTTCTTTGTGTAAGATATGTTCAGATTGAATTTGATTGATTTTCCAAACACTCGCCAGTACTACATCAGAACTCGATATGTAGTTGATCTTTGAATTTATTCGTAGTGCTGCATGTTATAATACTGGCGAAACAATTGGAAGTTCTGAAGATGCGCTTCACGTATCCTCCAATCTTTGTTTGTATGTACCGATAAGTTGTCCTTGCAGAAAATCTACTGGTATTTACGAGCTGTTTATGTGAAAGTTCCACCTAATTTTATGCTGCTCGATATTTTATGGCTTGGAAATTCCGTGAGTTTGTGGGGGATCGCTATCATAACTCATTGGAAGTCCGAATCCTTTGTTCTTTCTTGTTAGCATTTTGCCATTCCCCTGTTGCTGATTTTATTGGGATAGATAATCAAAGCATTGGTAAAGGTTCCAAGGACTTTATCACATGAACAAGTAGCGGATAAAGAAACATTCACGTTTATGGGTCTCCAGTTGATTTGCTGACTACAAGAACATTTTGCATTGAGCTTGCAGTACAGGATTTTGCTTACGTCTGGACTGAAGTGATAGCAATTGTTTGTTACTTGGATTTGCATTTGAATTTAAATTCAGTGGAAAATGGTATTATCTTGCAGTTGACTTTTGAAAAGTTGGTAGACTGAGCCAAAAATTCGCTGACCCAATATGTGATAAAAAACAAATTGTACAATGAATCATTTAAAATTGTTTATCACAAAAAGGGATAAAGAATTGCATCGCTTTGGATCTAATTTATTTAGTTGTACCAATTCAGCCCATCCTGAAAATGAAGCGGTACCAAATTCAGTATTGTAATAGATTCTAGGATTTTAGTCAGCACACTTGGCCCATGTTCATCTGGCACCACCATGTTATTATTCAGTGAGTAATCAATGCAAAACCAGTTGTTTTAATTGAAATGCCTACGCGTTGTATGAATCGACTTACAAAGCAGAGAATGGCATCAGTTTGTATGTCACATGGGTATCCGTACAGAGCCAAACATACCTTAAGTTCTGTAGATAGTTCTGTTTTTGACACGGGTTCCTACAAAAATGTTGTATTGCAATATATTTTAGCATATCTACACTTAACATAGTTGCAAAAAGAATTTTCGAATTAAATCACTCCCTTAGGATTTTTTTTTTGTAAACAAATAAAAAAAAATCAAAATTTAAGCCACTTGGTTATTCGTACAGCTTACCATTATTTTTCTAATTCATAACAAGAATCCTTTTTTGATATTGCAGTTTTATGTTTGCAGGGAAGAAGTTTAGTTGCCGATTGCGTAAGTTGAGATGAATATTTACGAAAAAGTAAAAAATGGGTCCATCTTTATCAGAGAAGCATAGGAAGCAGCGCTTAAAATTTGCAAAATAAATACCTTTCCAAACATGCCAAGTTTTGAAACAGCGTTATTTTTGTATATGAGTCTAAATTTAATATACATATTTGGCTCAGATGGGCACACGATGGCTTGGACAAACCCAATTGAAGAGCTATA
>OZ017739.1:280389713-280404713 GCA_963969285.1 Odontomyia ornata | reverse complement strand
TTTTACAAAGACCTACTAGTTTGTTCGTCTGTCCGTCCGTCTGTCCGTGCGTCACAGCTGATTTCCTCAGAAACTATAGAAGCTAGAATGCTCAAACTTTGTGGAAAGGTCAGAAGTGGTGGTCTCTCAAAAGTTGAGGTCTTAACAAAAATTTAAAAAAATTTTTAAGGGGGGTCCCCCCTAATAAAGAATTGGCCCTTACAATTTTTTTTAATCAAAGGTAGTCGAATGGGGTATCAGATGAAAGGTCTTGATTAGAACTTTTAGAGTCTGAAATAAAAAAATCATTTTATGAATTAGGGGGTCCAGGGGAAGGCAAAATATACCCAAAAAAAAAATTATCACGAATGTGGACCTTTACGAGTACAAGGGCAACAAATACCTTAGAGAGCGAAATTCACTCAACTTTGTTAACAATAGTATGATTTGTAGATTTTACATTTTTGCCCATAAAATCAAAACGATAACTTTAAACTTCTTGAAATTTTGCAATTATATAGACTAATATAAGATATATATGTTTACAAAATTTAATTCAGATCGAATCATAATCAAGTGAGTTAAAGCCATTTCAATTGTCTGGAATTACAACAACAATAACACGTGTTTAGGGTTGATATAGGGTTTTCCAATAAGAGGAGTCATTTTGATATTTGAAAATAAATGCTATTCCTGATATGAATGGTTGGATGTTTTGTTTTGCCGTTAATGGCAAAAGATAACATCAGGCAAATAATTACGACGACACGCTTACAGGACCATATCCTTTTCATGAAATTTTCCATAACCAAATCGCAAAGTGGTTGCCCTATGTCCTCGATAACCTCACAAATTTCATCTTTGAGGTCTTGAATTGACGCCGGGCTATTGCCGTAGGCCTCCTTTTTCACGTGGCTCCGAAGGAAGAAGTCGCAAGGTGTCAAATCACAAGATCTATTCAAAATAACGCCTCTTATTGGAAAGCCCTATATATATTTAAAATTGACTTGGGCACTTTTATTTTCTTTCAATTTTCATGAAAATTTGGGGAATAAATACAGTTTAAATTGAACATGTTCAATCGACTGGGCATTCAGAAAGACCATTTAAGCTGGATTAAAATGGCGGCTGTACTGTGCTTATGAAAGAAACTGTGCATCTTTTGCATAAATTTGAACGATTTCATATCCAAGTATAGGACGAATAATTCAAATCATCGATTCACGTGACGTGAAAAACTTGTTTCTAAACCATAGGATGTTTACAAAGACCTTCTGGTAGGAGCACTCTCCTGCTTACTCAACTTGTTTTCCTTGTTTCTGGAACTGGGAAGTTTTTGACAGCTGTTAAATAATCTTTGAGAGGTCTAGCTGAATTATTTTCTATTATGTGACCCAGGTATTTGGCATGATTATTTGCAAAAGTACATTTCAAAAATTTCAGTCTCAATCCTTCTCCTAGTATAGTCTTGATATATGTAGCATATGTTCTTTGAAAGTTTTTGAAAAAATGAAGATGTCGTATATAAAATTTACTGTGAGATCTGAGAGTTTGTACTTTCTTATTATGTTGCTCAATATTCTTTGAAATATGGCTAGAGATGTCTTCAAACCAAATGGAAGGCATGTCAATTGGAAATGCCCCTCATGTGTGACAAACGCAGTTTTCTATGAATTTTAAAAGGAATCGATCAAAATGCTGAATTTATATCAAAAGTAGTAAAATATTTGCAGTTCACAGTTTTCACCATTAAGTCCCCGATCAAGGGGAATGGCTGTGATTGAATGGTGAATGCTGAATTTATATCAAAAGTAGTAAAATATTTGCAGTTCACAGTTTGGCTGTGATTGAGGGACGACAATCTTGTTCGATTCCCTGAAATCTATACAAAGCTTTGTTTTTTTATCATCTTCTCTTTTATATGCCAGGGTAACCGGAGCAACAAATAGGCTATAAGATTCTTTAATCAAGTTTTTCTTCAATAGATTTGATACTTGATGCTCGATTTATTTTCTATCATCAGCTGTGCACCTGTACGGACGTTTGTAACAATATTTATCCACTATCAAATCTATATGAGGTTCATAATCTCGTACAGTGCTGACTTCGTATTTATCCTTCGCAAAACTGGTTTGTATTTGTTTATTTATTTATCAATTTCTGTTTGTTGATATGCATCGAGATGGTTCACTAAAATTTCAAATTCATCCAAATTTATATAGTATATTCGTTGAAGTTTACTTCACATCTGTTTGTTTGATTAATTTCTTGTTCCAGTACCTCAGAGTATGAAGAATCTCTTTCATTTCTGTCAGCTAGCACATCAGGAATATTGAAATTTGTTGAATTGAAAAGATCGATTTTCGATTCTTTATTTTTCATATTTTCTTCGTTTGGGAACTTCTTGTCTTCTTCTAGATTTTTAAATTGCATGATATTCAAGTTTTCATCTTGCATCAATTTAAATTTTTTAATGTAATTCAAACCGATTAGAAAATCATAATGGAAATTCTCATTGTCTAATACAAATATATCCACAGTTCTTTCAATATTAAAGATTTTGAGTTTTAGAGTTACCATTCCTTTTGTTTTCTTCTCACCATTAATAGTTTTCAAGTTTGCTATTCGTGTATCACTTGTGTCTTCTGTTTCTTGTATCTTCAATAATTTAGCATTAATTAAGGACACATTTGAACCCAAATCGTAAATTCCAGAAACTTGCAAAGTGTCATTTATTAGTAACATTTCTTTTATTAGTTCTATTTCTAATTCAGAGTTATTTACACTTTTCACAACTGTTTTTTGATCCTTCCCTTTAAACCAGCAATTTTCCTCCGGGTGGAAACGTTTCCCTTTTTTCTCGGTGATACAGATTTAGCATGGTTTTTTTTCAATTTTTTTGCTTTTTGTGTCAGAGTTCACTGTGTAGTTTTTTTTTATCATATTTATTCTTTGCAATAAGATGTTTGAGTTTTCCCTAACTCGTTGTAGAGGTCTTCGGTTTGTTGTAAAGTCTCTCGGTGAATTTTGTCAATCAGGTAACTAGGCAGGCCCGCTGCTATAAGATCTATAAGTGTCCCAGTATCAATCGACTTCCTCACTTCCAATAATAATTTTATTTTTTTTTGTGCATACTCAGGCAAGGACCCCATTTTGTATTTAAAGGCAAGAGCATATCAGATATTTTTCGTCCAATTGTTCCACTCTGATTCGACTGTAAATTTCACCAGCAAACAGCTGTACCAATCCATGCTGGAGTATTCCAAAAAGTTCTTTAATATTTCAATCTTCTTTTTGTCTTCGTTAATATGAAAACATTCACATTCTTTGTTGAAATCTTTAATCCATTGGTATGCATTTACATTTCTGCCAGCGAATTTTCCAATCATAAAATCCTTTGAAATTCTTCCTAAATTTTGCGTTTAAGATTTTGTTTCTTTTTCGTCAAGTAATTTCTTCAATAGTTTTTCCAATGTGTGATCGGAGCTACCTGGTAAAGATTTATAATCATTTAAGTTTACCGTTATTTCTTCCAGATCAAAATCATTTAACTGTACGTTTTTTTTTTCTTCATCCAAATATATCTTCGATATCTCATCAGTTAGGGTTATCCATATTTTCCTTGTCTGGTGCATTTTAATCAGTGTTTTTAACACCTTGGCATAGTTTGAAGTGTTTATAATTACTTGATGTAAACTTGCAGGCTGGTATTCTACCGCTATGCTGAAAACTTGCCCATTAGGCGTATCTTTTGAGGTTATGCAAATAATATTTGATTCTCCTTCCGCCGAAGTTTTCGCAGCAAAATCAAACTTCAACTTTTTCATGATTCTTGAAATATTTGCAGAAAATGTTGTTTTATAATATTATCACACTCTGATGGGTGAAATAAAGGCAAAATTGCGTTTTTCTGTACAGACAAAAGTTTTTTTATTGACAAAGTTATGTACATGTATTTCCACTTTTATCACTTATAAGCAAATTACTAACTCGCCTGTAAAGACAAAAAAAAAACATTTAAAGCCTTTATTCTAGGCCTTGGTATTCTTTTTACATGAAATAATCTTTGAACAATATCATGACTCTCAATAATTAACATAACTTCACATTTACATTCGACTGACAGTGACACTTGTGAAGGAGTCGCTGTCAAACGTGATATCGATGAAAGTCTGTGGGTAAGGCGGCACATTCAAAATAATTAATAAAATTACAATTTAATAAAAGCGACAACGCTAGTATAGTTATTTTCTTTACACACACACAGATATATATGTAGATATATATATATATATATATATATATATATATATATATATATATATATATATATATATATATATATATATATATATAGTGGCGAACAAAAGTCTACGACAACTCTTTATATTGAGATTCTGGTTAATTGGTAGCCTTAATCAAAAATTCATTGATGCACATTTTTCAGTAACGTAAATATATTTAGAAAAGAATAAAGATAAAAACTTTTCCTACCAGAATTAGGAAAAATTCATATAAATGCAAAAAAACTGAATGGACAAAAGTCTACGACAGTCAGTGCTGACTTAGTTATAGACAAAACATTTTCAACTAAACGTATCGGAACGTCATCAATATTTGTTTATTTACTCTTATTGTCATTCCATATATGTGTGGGTGCAATTCTGTTTTAGATTTATTGCTAGTTTCTAACTGTAAGGACCGCAAAATGTCAGCGCAAAAGTAAATTTGCTGTAATATCCGAAATTTGGTCATACAGTGTAAAAAAGACAATAAATTGTGCTCGGAATCTGCGAAATTATTGAAACTTGAACGAATTTCAGTGCATATAATCATCAAAAATTTTGAAAACAGTGGTTCCATCAAAAATGAGCCGCAAACTGGCTGGGTTTCAAAGCAGAACTCCGCATAAAAAGCCATTAATATCTGCCAAAAATCGACTTCTGCGTCTACAGTTTGCCAAGGGCCGTATAGGTAAAGACAATGATTTTTGGAATCGCATTTGTTCACCGATGATTCCAAATTCAACATTTTCGGAAGTGATCGTCGCAGTAAAGTATGGAGGAGAAAGAACACAGCCTTAGATACCAACAATTTGATTCCTACTGTCAAGCACGGTAGAGGTAATTTGATGGTTTGGGGAGCCACCGCTGCATCTGGGATTGGCAGATTAGCTTTTGTTGAAACTAAGAAGGACCGTTCTGTTTACAAAAACCTGTTCAACAACATTTGAGGCCATCAGTGGAGAAGTTGGGTCTTGGAGAGAGATTGGTTTGCCAACAAGACAATGGTCCAAAATACACAGCACTTTTCGTCAAGAACTGGTAATTGTACTACGCTCCGAGGCAACTTAATATGGCTCCGCAGAGTCCGGATTTAAATCCAATAGCGCATGCATCGGAGCTTTTGAAACGGAAAATTCGAAAACGTCGCGTTGAAAATTTGCTGAAGGAAGCGCTTGTCACAGAATGGGTGAAAATCACATCTACAGAAACTGGTAATTTATTCGTCTCTGTGCCCTGAGACTGCAAGGTGTAATTGATCTCCAAGGGTGTCCAACCACAATCAAAAAGTTTTAAAAATTCCAATACGTTTAGTTGAAAATATTTTGTGTACAAGTCACTTTTTTCCATTCATTTTTTTATGTTTTTACGAATTTCTACTTAAGTTTATTATAAAGTATTTTATCTTTTTTATAAATACATTTACGCACAAATTGCACACCAATGGATTTTTGATTAAAGCTTTGAACTAACCAGAATCTCAATATAAGGAGTTCTCGTAGACTTTTGTCCGCCACTGTATATATATATATATATATATATATATATATATATATATATATATACATATATATATATATATATAAATATATATATACATATATATATATATATATATATATATATATATATATATATACATATATATATATATATAAATATATATATATATATATATATATATATATATATATATATATATATATATATATATATATATATATATATATATATATATATATATATATATATATATATATATATATATATATATATACATATATATGTATATATATATATATATATATATATATATATATATATATATATATATATATATATATATATATATACAGTGACTCCCAAAAAGATCCGCACAAGTAAGAAATTTTCCTCCTTTCTCATTTTATAAGGCAATTAAAAACGGGAAATTTTTTTTAAACATTTTATTATGAGCAGTACTTAACAGTCTTACAGATCACATAAATCAAAAATAGTTTCTCACTTTCAATATACCAAAAAAAAGAAAATTCCATGAAAAAATAGAAAATGTCATCCCTCAAAAAGATCCGCACAAGAGCTAAATTGTAAAAATAAACAAAAAATATGAGTAAGCTAGTATTTTGTTGCATGCCCGTTTTGTTCAATGACACATTTTAATCAATTTGGCATACTGGAGATGATTTTCCGCAGGTATTCCACATCCATTTTCACCCATTCTTCGCGAAGCTTTTTCTCGAGCTCTGTTTTTGAACAAATTGGCGTGCTATAAACTCTACGGTCCAATTCATCCCAGAGATTTTCAATGGGATTACAATCCGGTGACTGAGGAGGAAGATAAACCACTTTTGGACAATTATACAGCTGCCATTTTTGAACAATGCGTGCCTTATGTTTGGGATCATTGTCTTCGTAATATTTGAACGAATCCAAAATGCCCATTTTAGCAGCGCTTTTTCGCAAATTTTCCTTCAAAATGTCTAAATATCGACGGGTATCCGTGATACCATCTATAGATACTAATTCGCCAACACCACGAGTAGATACGCATCCCCAAACCATCAAACTGCCGCCTCCGTTTTTCACTGTAGGCCTGAGGTTAATTGGACTCAATTCTTCATTGGGCTTGCGTCACACCATAACACGTCCATCCGAGCCAAAAACATTGAATTTGTTTTCATCGGCAAAAATCACATCCTCCCAATAATTGACTTCCTTTAATATAAATTCTTTAGCGAAATTTAAACGTTTTTTCTATTCACTTCGCTGATGAATGGTTTATTCCGTGCAACACGTCCATTGTATTGAGCATTTCTCAAAACTCGTCGAACTGTTTCACATCCTACTTTTTTCTTAAATTCTGCGAACACTTCACTCATAATTTTTGGAGAACTCAGTTTTGGATTTTTTTTTATTTTCCAGACGATAGAGCGTTCTTCAAGCGTCGTTAGAACCTTTGGGCGACCAGGACTATGCTTGAAGTCTATTCTACCTTCCTCTTTATACCGCAGGAGAATATCGTATACAGTTCTACGTTTCATGTTGAGGCTCAAACATATTTCTGCTACTTTTTAACCTTCCATATGGTTAGAAACCACCAACCGGTTCTTCTCTGGAGACGTGTATTTGCCCATTTTAATTTAAAAAGCACAACGTTTTTTTAAGCTACGAACAACACGCGGTTTGTGACCAATATTAGATATGATCTGCCGGATCTATTACGACTTTATCACTGAAAGCGATATGCTATAAAAAGGTCACTCAAATGTGTTCTTTTTACATAAAAATGCACATGTTTGCCCAAGTTTCCTTGTTGTGCGGATCTTTTTGGGGCGTCATATTTTTGTGCTTCTTTTTAAATCTTTCGTTTTACTTCTCGTTTTGCGTACATTTTTTAGTTTTTTGAGTAAAATTATCGAGCTGGTGTTATGTTCAATTAATAATATTTCCTTTTTCTTTTTGTGTCATGGATTGAAGCATAAACTGAAAAAGAAAGAACATTTCTTACTTGTGTGGATCTTTTTGGGAGTCACTGTATATATATATATATATATATATATATATATATATATATATATATATATATATATATATATATATATATATATATATATATACGTATGTATATATATATATATATATATATACATATATATATACATATATATATATATATATATATATATGTATATATATATATGTATATATATATATATATATATATATATATATATATATATACATATATATATATATATATATATATATATATATATATATATATATATAAATGTACGTATATATATATATATATATATATATATATATATATATATAAATGTACGTATATATATATATATATATATATATATATATATATATATATGTATATATATATATATTTATATATATACATATATATATATATATATATATATATATATATTTATATATATACATATATATATATATATATATATATATATATATATATATACATATATATATATATATTGTTACATGTACAAATAATTCTGCGAGCTACTGTCGCAATTGTTTTCACAACAATGAAGAACACGAATTCACTCGAAACCCCGAGAACCCAACAAGCATGATCAACATCTGCAAGTGACGTCACTCCATTCATTAATTTTCTCGGTAGAACATTCGCCAATAAACGAGAAATGGGTGAATAGGTAGAGACCCTATATAAAGGCGAGCTGAATGAATGGGGGAATCATTCATTCGACCGCGATAAGAACTACGAAAGTGTGTAGGAAGTGTGTTTCGTAATAGTGAAGTGATTTAGAAGACAATTGCGATAAGAAATTTATGGACAAGTGTTAGATTTTATTTTAATAGTGAAAATTAAAATTAGTGAAAGTGTTAAACTGATTATTGTGCACTTTCTTGAATTAAATAAACTCTTAACTTAAATTAAAAGACATTGCGTTTTCACTTTCCCGGAACGTTAAAATTATAGGCCGCGAACCAATAACACGCGACAATGGTGTCGAGAAGTGAGATTAAAATTTTGAAAGTGAAAAACGTTTAAAAAAAAAAAAAAATGCACAATAGTGAAATATAACGTGGAAACTGGTGGAAAAATAAATAAAAGCCGAAATAATAAAAATAACCGCGAAGCTAACATTTGAAAATAAATGAATTTACCATGGCGGAGCTTAATGGAGACGCGGAAACACCAAAACCAAAGGAACCAGAAAATGCGCTGATGCAGATGTTGATGCTGATGCAGCAAGAGCAGCGACAACAGTCATCCAATTTAACAGTGAAGTTAAATGAACAATCAGCGAAGCTAGACCAACAAGCGTTCGAAATCAAGGTGGACATCGCACAGAAGCTGGAAAAACAGTCAACCGAAATAAAAGCGGAGCTCAGTAGTCTCAACAGCCAAATTAAATGCGTCGAGGAGAAGGTATACCAGGTCGAGGAGAGAATCAACCTTGAGATCAGCCAGGTCAACCATGAGATGGAAAAAGTGAAAAAGGATTTGGAAGCAGCGAAGGCAATAGTAACCGCCTCACCAGCCCCAATTATAACAGCAGCGCGAAGCTCATCTAGAAATGTGCAAGCACCAATATTCGATGGGCAAACGGTCTGGACTATTTACAAAACCCAGTTCGAAGCAGCCGCTCGCATAAATCACTGGAATGAACAGGAACGAGCAACTGCATTGATTCTTGCTCTAAGAGGCCCAGCTGCCGAGCTGTTGCAGACGATCCCCGTTGAATTGCACTCAAACCCGAATGCTATAATGAATGCGCTCGACATGCGTTATGGAGACGATCATCTAAAGCAGATTTATCGGTCACAGCTAAGGCATCGAGTGCAGAAGTCTGGTGAAACCCTACAGCAGCTAGCCCAAGATATTGAGCGACTGGCACTTTTGGCTTATCCAGCCTACGACCCAGAACATCGAGATGATGCAGCGACAGAGGCATTCATCAGCGCACTAAAAGACCCGGAATTGCAACAAGCCGTGCGTTTAGCTCAAAAGCAAACGGTTAAGGACGCATTGGCTTATAGTCTGAACTTTGAGGCAGCGAAAAATGTGACTCGTACCACTGCCCGGGTTCGTGGGGTAGCGGCAGACGAGTGCAGGTGTAAGCGCGTGGAAAATGAGCGAGAGCCGCAGGGTAATGGTGCGCCTAGATGCTGGGATTGCGGAGAAAAAGGGCACCTGCAAAGAGACTGTAAGAAGCGAAGAAAATGGAGCTATTGTCCAGGATGGTGGAGATTCAGACCGTGTCAGGAGCCTAGAATGGAGGACCATCAAACTGCAAGAGCCAAATTTGTGGGGCAGAGGTTGACTAGGAGGATCGAAGTCCCCAGCACCACCATCACCGTGTCAAGACTACATCGTGGAGAAGCGGACTTATGCCTTCCGGGTCAAATTGACGGAGAACACTGCACCATAACAATCGACACTGGTGCTACCCGATCGATTATCCGACCAGACCTAGTTAGACAGCAACAACTTCACAAGGGCAGAATTTTCTCACTACGGACAGCTACGGGAGAAACTGCACCTGTTCATGGAGAGGTCAACCTCCAGATACAGTTGGGAGACCTTGTGTTCCGACATAATTTTCTGGTCGCGAACATTATGGATGACTGCATTCTCGGAATGGATTTTCTCCGACCACATGGAATCACGTTAGACTTGGGCAAACGTGTGTTGAAATGGCAGAATGTCGAAGTACTGATGGAGGATCCTAGCGTCCAAATCCCCAAGATGAATGTAGTGGTATGTACTGACACTGATGTACCGAATTCCTCCGAAAGCATTGTATGGGCCAAGCTTGATGGTGATTCTGGAGACCACCGATCTTATCTGATAGAGCCAACGAAGACATCCGCATTGCGCAGCTTGATTGTAGGACGAAGCCTTGTAAGATCTTTAAGGAACGGATATGTGCCGGTTAGAGTCCTTAACACCGCAGACTCAACCACGAGCATCAAAGCGGGAGAAGTCATCGGCAGCTGCCAGCCTGTTTCCACCATCACCTCTTTGGAAGCTTCTCACAACCATCATTGGAAAAGGAGGCAAGACACAGACAAAGCCCGGGAATCCACGTCTGCAATATTGAAGCAAGTCAAATTGCCGGTGCAGCTATTCAAACGAGCCTCTGATCTGGTCACCAAGTACAGTGACATCTTCTCAACAAGCCCGGATGACCAAGGCCGAACGAGTCTGGTAACTCACGTCATAGATACACAGGGAGCCAAGCCGATTCGACAAGCACCCAGACGCCTCCCTATAGCCAAACAAGGAGAAGTGAGCGCGCTGATCTCGGACATGGAAAAACAAGGCGTTATTGAACCTTCTGTCAGTCCATGGGCCGCGCCTGTAGTTCTAGTAAAGAAAAAGGATGGTAGCACTCGTTTTTGTGTCGACTATAGGCAACTCAACGACGTCACTAAGAAAGATAGTTACCCGCTCCCACGCATCGATGACATCATGGACACTTTAGCCGACGTAAAATGGTTTTCTACACTCGATCTCAAGAGTGGCTACTGGCAGGTAGAAATTGACAAGAAGGACCGTGAGAAGACCGCATTTTCAGTTGGGACCGGATTGTGGCAATTTGTGGTGATGCCGTTTGGGCTTTGCAATGCTCCAGCCACTTTCGAACGCTTGATGGAATACGTGCTACGTGGTCTAACCTGGAAAACCTGCTTAGTGTACCTAGATGACATCATCGTCATCGGGAGAACGTTCGAAGAGCATGTGCGGAACTTAGAAGAGGTTTTCTCCAGACTGCGACTGGCAAATTTGAAACTTAGCCCCGACAAGTGTACTCTTTTCGCAGCTGAAGTAAAATACCTGGGACATGTCGTATCAGCAGAAGGGGTCAAAACAGACCCTGAGAAGATTGAAGCCGTGAAAAGCTGGCCATCACCAAACAACAAGCGCCAACTACGAAGTTTCTTGGGTCTGGCAACCTACTATCGAAGATTCGTCAAAGACTTTGCCGAAATAGCTAAGTGTCTCCATCAGCTAACCGAGAAAAATCGTCCGTATGTCTGGAACGAACAATGCCAGACAGCCTTTGAGACCCTGAAGGAAAAGCTGTGTGAATCACCCGTGCTGGCGTATCCGAAACCCGGAAAAATGTTTGTAGTTGACACTGATGCAAGCAACGGCGGTATTGGAGCTGTACTCTCCCAGCAGATCAATGGCGAAGAAAGAGTCCTCTCGTATTACAGTCGAGTTCTTTCAAAAAGTGAGAGGAACTACTGTGTGACCAGGAAGGAGCTATTGGCTATAATAGAGGCCACTAAGCAGTTCCACAAGTATCTATATGGCCAGAAATTTGTTCTTCGAACGGACCATGCATCACTGAGATGGTTGCTCAACTTCAAAAACCCCGAGGGACTAGTTGCGAGATGGATCGAAAGATTGCAGTCATACGACTACGAAATTGTTCATCGGAAGGGCGGAGTTCATGGAAATGCTGACGCCCTATCCCGCCGTCCATGTCCAGCTAACTGCAAGCATTGCCGACGGATTGAGGAAAAGGAACCGCTCGTTGATCTGCGATTGATAACGGCGGAATTCGATGAAGGTTGGTCATCGGAGGAGATTCGAAACGCCCAGTTAGCCGATGAAGACATTGGACCATTGCTCGTATGGAAGGAGACGACTGGGCGACCTGAGTGGAAAGACGTTTCAATGCATGGCGCAACCCTGAAAAGCTATTGGGCACAATGGAACTCCCTTCAGGTGGAGGGTGGCGTACTCAAGCGGAAATGGGAAACGGCGGATGGCAGCTCCTATAGGATGCAAACTATACTACCCAAAAGCCGAATCCACGATGTGGTTAAGGAAATGCATGAAGGATCCTCGGGAGGCCACCTTGGTGTTAACAAGACCTTAGCGAAATTGCGGGAACGGTTCTACTGGCTCCACGCTCGAGAAGACGTAGAGGACTGGTGTCGCAGATGCACAATTTGCGCTTCCGTCAACGGCCCAAAGCGACGACTGAGAGGACAAATGCAAACCTATAACGTAGGGGTACCGTTTGAAAGGATTGCTATTGACATCGCTGGACCCTTTCCTGAATCTGAATGGGGAAATCGATACACGCTGGTTGTAGCCGATTATTTCAGCAAGTGGCCCGAGGTCTACCCCATTCCCAACCAGGAAGCAACTACTGTAGCTGAACAGCTAGTGTTAAATTGGGTCAGTAGGTACGGCGTACCTGGCGAACAACATTCGGATCAAGGCCGAAACTTTGAGTCACTAGTTTTTGGCGAAATGTGCGAGCTGCTCGGAATACGGAAAACGAGGACAACACCGCTGCATCCCCAATCCGATGGAATGGTCGAACGTTTCAACGGCACGCTCAATAAACACCTTGCCAAAATGGTTGACGAGAACCTAAGGGACTGGGACCGACATATCCCACTATTTTTGATGGCGTATAGAGCCGCTGAACATGCGTCGACGGGCCAAGCCCCAGCCAAAGTCATTTTTGGAAAGTCTATTCGTCTGCCAGCCGATATAAAGTTCGGAACACCCCCTGAGAAACCCCAAACGGTCTCGGAGTACGCAAGTGATCTAAGACAACGGTTGAACCAGATACATCGGACAGTGCGAAAACACCTCGAATCGGCTACTGACCGCATGAAGACCAGGTATGATCTAAAGGCTAATTCTACTGGGTTCCAGCAAGATGAATTGGTGTGGCTTTATAACCCGCAACGGCGAAGGGGTAGGTCTCCAAAGTTGCAACATAATTGGGAGGGACCATACTGAGTTAGAAAGCGAATCAACGACGTCGTATACCGAATACAGGAACATCGTAAGCCGAAAGCTAAAATGAAAATCGTGCATCTGGACCGTCTTGCCCCATATTACACCCAGGGAGAATTGACTACAACTGGCGACACATCTTTTCGGGGCGAAAAGAACTGAGGTGGGGGCAGTGTTACATGTACAAATAATTCTGCGAGCTACTGTCGCAATTGTTTTCACAACAATGAAGAACACGAATTCACTCGAAACCCCGAGAACCCAACAAGCATGATCAACATCTGCAAGTGACGTCACTCCATTCATTAATTTTCTCGGTAGAACATTCGCCAATAAACGAGAAATGGGTGAATAGGTAGAGACCCTATATAAAGGCGAGCTGAATGAATGGGGGAATCATTCATTCGACCGCGATAAGAACTACGAAAGTGTGTAGGAAGTGTGTTTCGTAATAGTGAAGTGATTTAGAAGCAATTGCGATAAGAAATTTATGGACAAGTGTTAGATTTTATTTTGATAGTGAAAATTAAAATTGGTGAAAGTGTTAAACTGATTATTGTGCACTTTCTTGAATTAAATAAACTCTTAACTTAAATTAAAAGACATTGCGTTTTCACTTTCCCGGAACGTTAAAATTATAGGCCGCGAACCAATAACACGCGACAATATATATATATATATATATATGTATATATATATATATATGTATATATATATATATATATATATATATATATATATATATATATATATATCACCGGGTGGCAACACACAAAACCAGATCGATCAAGTTTTGATACAGCAACGTTGGACAAGAGCATACTTGACGTCCGTACATATCGAGGAGCCAATTGTAACTCAGATCATTACATAATCAAATTAACCTATTGATGTCGTATGTCAAAAGCATATTCGGCGAAGACCAGCCCGCTGCAAAACATTGACATCAAAAGGCTTCAAACGGCGTTTATGGGCAAAAATTTAACGGAGACGCTCGAGAACCAGCTGGCTCCCATCTAATCAAACGCATCGTTCAAGATGAGTAACGAGCGCTGGATGGAAGTGAAAACGGGTATTAAGGCCTGATAGACGATTGAACTTCAAGCCCGGCGCAAGAGAAATGATTGGTTCGGTAATGAGTTCCAGAATGCGACGAAAAGAGAACACTATCAAATTTTCACGAGAGTAGCGAATAAGATAATTAAGATTAAGAAAAGAAAATACTATGACGACCAATTCAGTAGTACAGATGTAAGTTTAGCGAGCAACGACACAAGACACGCATACAAAGTAGTGAAAACCTGAAATGCCCAAACAACGCTCTGTCGTGATAACATCGGCAAGATCATCGCTGATGAAACTAAGATTACGGAAAGATGGGCATCATATTTCAAGAACGTCCATATATATATATATATATATATATATATATATATATATATATATATATATATATAT
>OZ017739.1:280282213-280384713 GCA_963969285.1 Odontomyia ornata | reverse complement strand
TAAGACTCAGCTTCACCCTCTTACGTTCCACAAAGGAGGTGTAAGTAGGATTTAATAGCAAAGCTGTAGATGTATTTGCAGCTCTGAGCATTTATAGGCATTGAACGAACAACGGATATCCAAAAAGGTGTTCGTTTGGAGAACTTAAGGCTGGAGATCAGTGGAAAAACCAAGGTAATGCTAGTCTGACTCGGTCGACGAAGGTATTTCATCGGTGCTCAAATTTCAAAATCGGAGGACGTGGTCAATGAATCGAGAAACTTGGAGGCGCTTTTTGTAGTGCTACGAAGACGAAGAAGAAGAAGAAACAAAGTTTCGCAATGAGTTTTCATAATTGATAGGAGTCTTGCGATCGCATTGAGCGCCAGCAGAGTGCAACTTTTATATTTATCGTGAATCCACTCGATCTCCCAATATTGCTTATGATCACAATTACTCCCCGTATGGTACGCAAATGTATATATATTGCCCAATTGACGGTATATGATGGCTCTTTTGGTAACATCACACTACTCCGAATATATGTACCCCAAGACCATATATGATACATTGAAATTGAATCAAATTTAAGTGTGCCTATACAGACTTAATTGGTAAAATGTGAAATTTGTAAACATATTATTATTAATAAAATTAATTTTTGCTTCTGAAATATTTTTAGTATTCAAGTAACTACCATTATAATTTAAAATTATTTGGATCAATTTTTTTCAAGAAAAGGAGGGGAGGTGCACTAATTTATTATACCAAAAGAACCATTGAGAACTTCTATTGTTAAGGGGTAGAACTGCTACGATACAAACAGCGGAAGATGAATAGTTAACGGACAGAAGGGTACAATTTCAAATGGTATTTTTTAAGTTGGTACGAACCCCTAAAATTGTCCATTATTTTTAAGAATAAGATATTCAGGAAAAATAACTAAAGCTTTGAAACTAGTTTTTAATACTCTTATTAAAACAAATTTCTCTACTGGCTTAAAGAATAACAACCCTTCGGTTGATATTTGCTAAGCACTGCACACAATATTAAAATAACTGTTTCCGTTTATCATAATTAATATTAACAAAAAGAGTCTGAAAATAAAGTATTCCTCTAAAATCCTCCATAAAGTTTTAAATTTTTACTAGAAATAATGACGATATTATTCGTAGAAGGGAAATGATTCATCGATTGGATCAAGTTGGGATAATTTTCCTCTCTTATTTGTAATTAGAAATTTTACCTTCTAGTTCCTTCTAAAAATCTTTAACGTTTTTTTGCTGAATTTATCGAAATATTGTTGAATTTCATTTGTTTTGTGTCGGATATACTGGCTCTTTTTCAACTAAATCCATAAATTACGAAGGAAACCAATTAGGCCGCTATTTTCGTCAAAAATACAATAATCAAAAATTAAAAATCGTTGAGTGAGTTCGCACTCTTCAATGGCATTTTCGTAAACTTCCAGCATACATTGCATGCTCAAATCATTTCACATCCCCTTTAAGCTGTTTTCTCACAGCAACTGAAGTTTCACAAAACAATTATTTAAGAAGTAGACTAACACTACCATGAACCCCAATACGAATGTATCATTCTTCACCCATTAAACGTCTTGCCAGCATTTATTCTCAAAGAGGCGGAACACTATGGTAATATTAGAGCATTCATCGACTCTGGCAGTTGTTAAGTAGAGGGTTTAGGTGATATTCCTGTCGGTGCGTTCGTCCACGCTACGAAAAAGAGAGCAACAATTTCATAGCAGACAACGATAGAAAATGTTTCATTTTCCTAGAGTTTTTCCTAAAAGCACCGGAACAAACAGTGGCAAGCGGAAGCCTCTGCAAAGGAAATTAAATAATTTCCCTCTTATAAAGTTGTTAAAATTTAATTTTGTGTTGATTGTACCAAGAAGAGCATACACAGGCGTACCCCAGGTGGCGGTTAAAGAGCTCAATGATGGCATTAAATTATAGAATTTTCACTGGGAGGAAATTATGTTGTATTACGAAATATCTCGTTGATTACAAGTGATGAGAACAAATTAAGTGCTGGTGCTTACAAGGAAGAAACATGTGCTTGTGAAGAATTTATAATTCTTCAATGTAGAAATTTTGACTGAGCTCAATTGGCTAGAGATCTTACTTTCCTCGATGAAAGAATTATCAAGGCATATGAGTAAGATTTTTTTAAGTACTCGTATATAACATATACGATACTACTTCCACATGATGCTTTACTATCCAAAGTTATTGCTTATTTTACGCAAAACATATCCAAAGTGCTTATAAATAAAACAAGCTAGGTAAGCAGAACTACGCTCATGTTAGAAGGGTTTTGTACTCAACGTAAGATATGCAAACACCAATAATGAATAAAGTGAATAATAACATTATCAATGTCTACAGCAAATATATACTCGTTTTGAAAGAAAAGCCGTTGTTACTTAATTTTACTGTAATAGAACTAACCCATTTTGTTGCAATATTACTAAAAAATATTGACTGCAATAAATCATAAAGATGTTTTTATTATTCATTTTATCTGGACGTTATAAGACCCAGTTAAGAGTGTAGTGTCTGGTTCGATAGAAAGTCCAAATGATAGAAAATCCATATAATGTTTTAATTGTACCCGGAGAACTTTTAATCACCATTACTTCCGGTAAATGCGATGTAACTATATTAAAAATTCCAGATTATGAAGACCATTTCTTTGACTAGTAACATGTAAATTTAAGGGGACCTAAATAAGTATACTGGAAAAAATGTTACATTTGCAAGTCCTACTATTATTAACGAATTTGAGTGAATTTCAACTTCTAGGGTATTAGTTATTATTGTTCTCATAAGAGCTTACCACTATGATTTTGGTCACATTTAAGATGAACGTTCTCACCTAGAGCTAGTAGACTCTACTTTCGATGCTGAAATTGGGGAAAATAGCACAAACTTACTCAAAACTCTCATTTAAAATAACCGTCATTTTGATTTATGATTACAAGTATCATTGCATTGAAAAGATTCTCAAAGATATGAATGCATGTTTTGTACATCTAACCTGAAATTTTCCTGCAAATCCTAACAACTCCGTAGTATTTGAGTTGATTGGAAACGCATCACCATGCAATGTTATTGTTGTTGTAATATAGGGGAATTCAAAAAACCATAATTTTGTCAGATGCTATTTGATTGATTCTTCTTAAATGTTCAAGGTTGATTAAAGTACTCCTGGAAGTACCCATAAGGATATAAATGGTCATTGGTTTGAATGACACTCTTATGTTTTTATGCAAGAAAATGTAAAATTGGTAAATCATACTATTCCTTCAATGTTTAGCGAATTTCAACTTCTTAAGTACTTGTCATTGTTGATTTCATAGAGAACTACCTTCAACTGTTTTTTAAGATTTTCCAATCCACAGGTGTCCAATCTCAAGAGAGGGATACCATTTTCTGGTGTTCTCTCGCTTTCCCTGCCTATTTCTTCATTGATATTGCAATTTTAAAAACAAATGTTAAAAAATTCTCATCAAGACCTTACATTTGATACCCGATTAAACTATCTTCGGTAAAAAATTTTGAATAGGGCGACGTTCAATTGTTTTTTTTTTGGCTGCGGAAATTTCATCAAGCAGAAACATCTGAGCTTTTCACAAAATTTGATGACTGCGGCTTCCTTTTTAAGTAAATTTCTTGAGAAAAAATTACTTTTTGCGGAGAGTACCCTATATATATATATATATATATATATATATATATATATATATATATATATATATATATATATATATATATATATATATATATATATATATATATATAAATATATATATATATACATATATATATATATATATATATATATATATATATATATATATATCTCAATATATATATATATATATATATATATATATATATATATATATATATATATATTTATATATATATATATATATATATATATATATATATATATATATATATATATATATATATATATATATATATATATATGTATATATGTTTACTATTCAAATTGCATTTCAAGTTTCCCACATTCCATATCTGTAATTAAAATCCTAGCTTTATTATTCTACTTCCAATTTACCTCATAGAACTCATAACTGTAACATAAAACGTACATCTTCATGTTCTCATAAATTCCTAACGTAAAATTAATGTCACACGATAGTCTAGCCAAAACAATGTTGGTTCTCACCACATTTCATACATTCTTGTACGTTCCCACGATTAGTCTAAATTAGCTTTGTAAGCATAAATTATGTATCTAAAGTCACTTGTATTAAAATAAAATTCAGTATTCAAAGTACAACAAACGAGTTTGTACTCATTTTGGTGACCCCGACCCAAGCCCCGACCCAAGCCCCGACCCAAGCCATAATCAGGACCTAGTATGAGGCTGCACTAGGGTGCTCTATTATCCTAACGTTGTAATAGTCGAGCTCAAGTCCGCAGGGTGAACTTTGAGTTGGTCGATATCTGCATCTCGCTTCAGCACCACGAGGGATTGCACCTTCCAACGACGCTCAGGTGAGCACCAGGAAGGAAGCCAAAGATATCTGCATCTGGTTTCAACACCACGAGGGATCGCACCTTCCGACGACGCTCAGGTGAGCACCAGGAAGGAAGCCAACGATATCTGCATCTGGTTTCAACACCACGAGGGATTGCACCTTCCGACGACGCTCAGGTGAGCACCAGGAAGGAAGCCAACGATACCTGCAACTCGCTTCAACACCACAAGGGATTGCACCTTCCGACGATGCTCAGGTGAGCACCAGGAAGGTAGCCAACGATACCAGCAGGAAGGAAGCCAACGATATTTGCAACTCGCTTCAACACCACGAGGGATTGCACCTTCCGACGACGCTCAGGTGAGCACCAGGAAGGAAGCCAACGATATCTGCATCTGGTTTCAACACCACGAGGGATTGCACCTTCCGACGACGCTCAGGTGAGCACCAGGAAGGAAGTCAACGATATTTGCAACTCGCTTCAACGCCACGAGGGATTGCACCTTCCGACGACGCTCAGGTGAGCACCAGGAAGGTAGCCAACGATACCAGCAGGAAGGAAGCCAACGATATTTGCAACTCGCTTCAACACCACGAGGGATTGCACCTTTCGACGACGCTCAGGTGAGCACCAGGAAGGTAGCCAACGATACCAGCAGGAAGGACGCCAACGATATTTGCAACTCGCTTCAACACCACGAGCGATTGCACCTTCCGACGACGCTCAGGTGAGCACTAGGAAGGAAGCCAACGATATCTGCATCTGGTTTCAACACCACGAGGGATTGCACCTTCCGATGACGCTCAGGTGAGCACCAGGAAGGAAGCCAACGATATTTGCAACTCGCTTCAACGCCACGAGGGATTGCACCTTCCGACGACACTCAGGTGAGCACCAGGAAGGTAGCCAACGATACCAGCAGGAAGGAAGCCAACGATATTTGCAACTCGCTTCAACACCACGAGGGATTGCACCTTCCGACGACGCTCAGGTGAGCACCAGGAAGGTAGCCAACGATACCAGCAGGAAGGAAGCCAACGATATTTGCAACTCGCTTCAACACCACGAGGGATTGCACCTTCCGACGATGCTCAGGTGAGCACCAGGAAGGAAGCCAACGATATCTACATCTGGTTTCAACACCACGAGGGATTGCACCTTCCGACGACACTCAAGTAAGCACCAGGAAAGAAGCCAACGATATCTGCAACTCGCTTCAGCGCCACGAGGGATTGCACCTTCCGACGACGCTCAAGTGAGCACCAGGAAGGAAGCCAACGATATCTGCATCTCGTTTCAACGCCACGAGGGATTGCACCTTCCGACGACGCTCAGGTGAGCACCAAGAAGGAGGCCAACGATATCTGCAACTCGCTTCAGCGCCACGAGGGATTGCACCTTCCGACGACGCTCAGGTGAGTACCAGGAAGGAAGCCAACGATATCTTCAACTCGCTCAGGTGAGCACCAGGAAGGAAGCCAACGATATTTGCAACTCTCTTCAACACCACGAGGGATCAGCATCCTCCCGTCGACGAACGACATGAAGTTTAACAACGGTTTCACACGCAAGTTATTGAACTAATTATTATTAGATTTAGAAGAACAAGTTTTGCGTTGCTCATCTCTACCCCCCACCCTCCCCCTTTTTTTTGGTCATAACAACGTCATCTGAGTTGGCAGAACTATAAAACTAGATAATCATGGATAAGTTATTTAAAACTCTGTCAAAATTAGGAAAAGCCATAGAGAAAAGGCAAGAAAACTATAGCAAAACGTCCACTACGAGAAGAACGTTGCGATATTTACAAACGCAACTTGATTTATTGGAATCTGAGTGGGCCGATTTCAGTGGACACCATTCAGAATTATCAAAGTTTGAAGATATGAATCCCAGCCACCCTTATTTTGAAGAAGATTTCTTCAGGGGTGTACGGGATGCATACTCAGAGCTTAAGGCTGAACTTGAGCATCAAATTAAAAACTCCACTTCTGCTGACGAAATAGGATCAACACACAATGATTATGTGCAGAAGAAAATTAGAACTCAAGAATCTATGATGAGCTCCCTTGGAAACTGTCTAGACGCCCTAGAAGACTTTTTGAAAACTCCTCGTTCAAAAGCATTTTATATGCAACATTCCTCCAACATATCCAACTGTTGGCAATCAATAACTACTAACCATTACGAGCTTCTGGTAGAAGATACGGCCCTTTACGATAATAACCAATATTCAGATCTGCAGGGAAAATATAATGATATAGCAATCAAATTGTTAGAATTAAGTAGTCCATCTCCTGAAAACCATGCCAGCTCTCAACAAAATACGTCCTCCCAAAGTATGGTCCGACTTCCGAAAATAACAATCCCCACTATCATGGGAGATTATGCCAAGTAGCAACAGTTTTATGATCTGTTTATAAATTTGATTCATCAACAACCAATGTCTAACTCTCAAAAAATGTTCTACCTTAAATCTAATCTCTCTGGTGAGCCAAGCAGACTCATTCAACATCTACAAATTTCAGAACAAAACTACGATATTGCTTGGGGAATACTTAAAAAACGCTATGATAACAAGCGTCTAATCGTATCAGCCTTCATTGATAA
This sequence comes from Odontomyia ornata, assembly GCA_963969285.1. Lineage (NCBI taxonomy): Eukaryota > Metazoa > Arthropoda > Insecta > Diptera > Stratiomyidae > Odontomyia > Odontomyia ornata. Next base: position 280,377,580 of record OZ017739.1, on the reverse strand, counting down.
AGTATTGACATTTAATAGTATGTCAGCTGAGTCTTCAATTGTAGTAATCTAGGAGCTATGGCTCTAAAAGCAGCGCTGACACAGGCACACCGCACAAACTCAATTTAACAAGGAGTAACCATTCAGTCACCTTCCCCATCGCAACACTCGCTCTTTTTTTTCTCTTCGCATGAAAAAATAAGTGAAAAAAAAAAATTTCTCTTGTACTTAACACCCGGGAAACAAAATTCTAAAACTGTTTAATATTTTAATGTGTAGTGATTTTATTTCAATATCTTTTGAATATAATTTAACTAATTGCGGTGTAACGCGGTATCCAAATGCTTAGAACAAAACGGTTAACCCCTTTAATTATAGGAACGATAAAATCCTTGTATCATTTAAACCCCATAAAATTTGTCAAATTTTACCCATTCCAACCATAATATTAATTAAAAATTGTTTTGTTTGTCGGTAATTAACGCATGCCTGTCGTATTCTTTCGATTTATTTTCCCCTTAATTACGCCTAATAATTATAAACATAAATTGCTTTCAATTGAAAACTTAATCGAATCTACAAAAAGGCGATTTTGAATTTTAAAAACCACCGAAACGAGTGTGCATTATCACCATCACGGGTTCACTCATAGATGTCACTATTCAACGAAACTTTGCGCGATTTTCCATTGTTGTGTCGTTGCTCGATGGCTCGGCCCCGCCAATTTGGCAACTTGGGAAAGACGACAGAAAGAGAGACAATCTATAAAACACCGTTAACTGAAGTTAGAAACCGGCAAGCGCCTTGGAATACCTTGGGCCACCAATTTCCACGAACAGCGTGATGAATTAACCAGTTGTCAACAGGTTTCAAATCCGCAATTTGCTAATCACTTCCTAGTTGGAATTGCGTGCAGAAGTGAAATTAATCAGCCTGAAATTGTACAGCATCCGGTTTTGATCTTTCCCGGAAAACTTTAGTCGAGTTTATTGGAGTTAATATATTTGTGGGAAATATAGCTGTACATGGTAGTGGTGGCGCAAACAAAGTGATTCGTGGACCCATGTTAATAAATGGTTCTTTACAAAAGTGCTGGTAAGCAGTCGGCATCGTTGGTATTGTTTTTGCTGAATGAAGTGAAATAATTTCCTCGTTTTAGGACTGTGCTTTCGTAGTGAAAGTTTGAAGAAGCTGCAGTGCAATGGCCCCGAAGGAAATCGACTCGAATAAATCTGTGAAGGGGGCAAATGTGGAAAAAATTATCATCGTTCTCATGGCATTCTTCTGAGTTTCGTGAATCGAAGTGAATCTGTTTGGCGTAGAATCGTAGCGGGTGTACGGAATTTTAAAGAGGGTGAAATCGTGGGTGAAAGCGAAAGTAGGTTGAGTTTATTGTCTCTTGACTGTTGATGTTTTGGTGTCTAGGTTTGGAATTCGATTTCCGATTGAAGTCGTTTAAAATTTAAACAACGTGAGAGAGTTTGGATCCAAAGCATGTCAACATTATTTAAAAAACACAATGAATGAATTGGAACGCGTGAGGCTAGGGTCCATTATTTCGACGCTTGCGAACGTGCAACGCTTGATTCTTGTTTGCTCGAAAGCAAGAAGTATTTATTTTTGGACGAATATCAATCATTCCGTGTTTCCTTCACGCGTGTTGATGATTTAAATTATTGTTTGTATTACATTGTTTGCGCGGTGTCGTCTATGCACCGCATCTCTACTGTTTGAGAAATTGTTTCGCAATCCAACGTCTCATTTGGAGGAATGTTAATGTATGGCTAAAGCTGGGGTGGCGGGAAAAACTAATTTGGCTGAACCAAAACAAAAACTTCGGATTACAATATCGGGTCGTAAGGCAGAGTATAAAAATCCTCCGTCTCCGAAGGCTGCTGACGTTGGCACTCACGAAGGACTTGGCAGACTCAACATTGCTCGCAGTGGAAAACGTACGCCACCTACAGGATGAGCTCCTGACTTTTCATATCAAGAATCCTCATCAGACTTGGCCTACACAGTGGCTACCAAAGACTATTTGCAGTCGGAGTTTGCTGCCCAAGGGAAGGGACTAGTGCAAAAGAGCTCTTCATCAGCACGGCTGGAAAGGCAGTCATCTCGAGAAGAGTTCCTCGAAGAAGATAAAGTGCAGTTTCGACATCATGACCTTTTCCTGGAGCGTGGAAGCCGTTTTCCTCGCCCCGCAAGCCATGCACCCCTGAAAGTGCCAACAATTGATGAGAGGCTGAGTCGGGTTCTAGATTATGTGAACGAAACCTATTCCCAGAATAACCTTAACACACCTAACGCTATTGAATATGAGGCTTCTACTGAAACACCTGCTCAAACCATAAGCAAAGTATCCGATACTCCACCACCCCGGGATATTCAAAAGGACAAAAACTCATCCATTTTCCATTCAGCAACTAGTAATGACTCAGACGATAGTCCTTTAAGTGATGCTAGACGTAAAAGAATCAAATATGTAGGACAGCCGACGCTATACACAGCTGAAGAAAAAGAGATCCTTGAGGAAAGACGTGAAGGATTCCGGAACCTTGCGGGAGTAAGTGAACATTCCTTGGAATCAGATTCCCTGAACGAAAGTCAAATGCCAGCTTTTAGTGATTCAGTGGTGACTCCTGAGGAGGCGATAAGCATTCTATACAAGTTATACAATGTCGTATCTGTTTATTTTGCGGGACATAACAAGTTCACTAAGTTCTTGACCAATTGTTAATATATTAAACTTTTAATGGCTCAAACGCAACCCTACCTAAAATTAAATTAAAATTATCATTCGAAATTAAAATATCGCACACTAGTAGTTAAAACAAGGCATGTGTATTAAATCATTTTTTATAAAGTGCAAACACTTCAAATGACGATTCAACATAAACTTAATCTAAGACTATTTGGAACTATAAAATAAAATTATCCGGAGGTGCGAAGAACAAATTACCGGTTTATCCGCGTGCGCGATAGTTTTAAAAATAAGAGAGCGTGTTTACGAACTTATTGGTGAGTCGAAACAGGCAACAATTAAAATTTGCGGGGAAGGAATTATTACCAGTCGCCGTGCACCTAGAGCTGACCAAAACTTTCTCAATGCAATCACGGTGTTGATAGTGCAAGGATAAATACGGGTACCCAATGCCATTTGAATTGAGGACAAGCCGCAATCACTCCATGGCCTGCCGTGATTACAGTGATTGATAACTACTCGTACACATACAACACCCAAGCCCCATTTCGATAACGATTTCAAATTCGTCCGAAGAACCAGCACTGGAGCAGTACTAATTAGCTGATGCCGCGTTTGATTCGCTTTCAAGGTCTCGGCAACCGTTTGTTCGGATGATCGAACATATGTCGCCTCGTTGCCAATCAACGAGCAAGAACGATTCTAGCGGGAAGAAACGAAAGGATTCGGCGGAAGACAGAAAGAGCACCTCTACAAACGTGGACAAATAGCGAAAGAGCTCGTATAGCTCCCGTAACCGATCATATTCATCACTAAGAAACCTCCGCTCAACCATACGTGAATCAGGGAATAATAGTCATAGTCAGCGACAGCCATTCAGTTGGTCGTCTACGAATAATTGTATAGCACCACAACAACTGAAGGCCGGCTGCAGAGAATGGTGTGGAATTGCTTAAACGTATCATTGAGGTCGGAAATGAAACTAAGCCAAATCAAACCTATCTTTGAGCGTCATGCAGGCGAATTTCTGCACTTTAGGTAACCGGTGATAAGGCCAACGAGAACTATGCAGTGCTTACTCCTTACATGGAATTTCCCAAAACCTTAGTGCAGGAGCAGCATTTATGTCGTGAAAATATCTCAAAACGTCGCATGAAGTCAGATTTAGATGCGTTGATGAAAAAATATGATATTTATCGTTCTAAGGAGTTAGAAAAGTTAGTCTAGAAAAGAAAAGGGATCAAGTAGCCCACGATATCAAAGGATTGCAGAAATCAAAAGCAGATACGTCGGAGTTGCAGGGACTCCCAACGAATAAAGGAACCGGCAATAACATCAATCATTGGAATCGCAAAGACCTGATCGACTACAGAGATCCAACCCGTTATTATCGTATGGAGGAAGCTGCACGATTTGAATTCGATACACCTATAAATTGTAACGCTAATGCTAGAAGCTGCTGTGATCGATCTAAACCGGATTGGCATCGTTGATGAGGAAGATATTAAAGCGTCAAAAGTTAATTTACTTCATTTAACAGGCGGTGGTTCAATAGCGAGTTTCCTCAGTTTTATTGCTAAACTGACCATTTTTCCGACATTCTTACCTCTGCGGTTTATTGCCCGCGGACGAGAAAATATCTTAACAAGTGATTTTGTTACTCAATTTTGTATGGCATTCGCCCAAAGAACCTCTATAGTGATAAGTGAGACTAATACTAATAGCAACGATGCTAACAACCTTAAGAATTTACAGGACACCTCCAGCCCCATCGAGCGCTCGACGGAACAGCGGTGAGTCCCTTTAATTAATAAAAATCTATGCTCAATATTTTATATTCATTATTTATATTATTTATAATAAATTATAAAATCTGTTTTATATATATACAAAATATGCAGATACATAGATTAGATTTCGACCATAGAGTTCAGTTTCAAATTAATTGGAAGCCTAGAAATTTAGCTGACGCATTCTCATTAGCTGAACGTGATTAAAATTAAACCTTTTTACTTTGCCTGTTGAAAAGCAACCCGGTTATTTCAAAACCTTACGAAATATTTAAGAAAACTGGATGGAATCTTAAGTTAGGAAGAAAAAAAAAAAAAAAAACTAACTTGAAAAGCATAGTATAAATATGCAACATTTGTTATTTATATGCTATAAGTAATATGAGCTCATGGTTTTGACTCGGAACAAAATACTTAACGATCTATTAAGCAATCGATTTTTGGCGGTCCATCTACAAATTTCAGAACAAAACTACGATATTGCTTGGGGAATACTTAAAAAACGCTATGATAACAAGCGTCTAATCGTATCAGCCTTCATTGATAAAGTATTGACATTTAATAGTATGTCAGCTGAGTCTTCAATTGTAGTAATCTAGGAGCTATGGCTCTAAAAGCAGCGCTGACACAGGCACACCGCACAAACTCAATTTAACAAGGAGTAACCATTCAGTCACCTTCCCCATCGCAACACTCGCTCTTTTTTTTCTCTTCGCATGAAAAAATAAGTGAAAAAAAAAATTTCTCTTGTACTTAACACCCGGGAAACAAAATTCTAAGACTGTTTAATATTTTAATGTGTAGTGATTTTATTTCAATATCTTTTGAATATAATTTAACTAATTGCGGTGTAACGCGGTATCCAAATGCTTAGAACAAAACGGTTAACCCCTTTAATTATAGGAACGATAAAATCCTTGTATCATTTAAACCCCATAAAATTTGTCAAATTTTACCCATTCCAACCATAATATTAATTAAAAATTGTTTTGTTTGTCGGTAATTAACGCATGCCTGTCGTATTCTTTCGATTTATTTCCCCCTTAATTACGCCTAATAATTATAAACATAAATTGCTTTCAATTGAAAACTTAATCGAATCTACAAAAAGGCGATTTTGAATTTTAAAAACCACCGAAACGAGTGTGCATTATCACCATCACGGGTTCACTCATAGATGTCACTATTCAACGAAACTTTGCGCGATTTTCCATTGTTGTGTCGTTGCTCGATGGCTCGGCCCCGCCAATTTGGCAACTTGGGAAAGACGACAGAAAGAGAGACAATCTATAAAACACCGTTAACTGAAGTTAGAAACCGGCAAGCGCCTTGGAATACCTTGGGCCACCAATTTCCACGAACAGCGTGATGAATTAACCAGTTGTCAACAGGTTTCAAATCCGCAATTTGCTAATCACTTCCTAGTTGGAATTGCGTGCAGAAGTGAAATTAATCAGCCTGAAATTGTACAGCATCCGGTTTTGATCTTTCCCGGAAAACTTTAGTCGAGTTTATTGGAGTTAATATATTTGTGGGAAATATAGCTGTACATGGTAGTGGTGGCGCAAACAAAGTGATTCGTGGACCCATGTTAATAAATGGTTCTTTACAAAAGTGCTGGTAAGCAGTCGGCATCGTTGGTATTGTTTTTGCTGAATGAAGTGAAATAATTTCCTCGTTTTAGGACTGTGCTTTCGTAGTGAAAGTTTGAAGAAGCTGCAGTGCAATGGCCCCGAAGGAAATTGACGCGAATAAATCTGTGAAGGAGGCAAATGTGGAAAAAATTATCATCGTTCTCATGGCATTCTTCTGAGTTTCGTGAATCGAAGTGAATCTGTTTGGCGTAGAATCGTAGCGGGTGTACGGAATTTTAAAGAGGGTGAAATCGTGGGTGAAAGCGAAAGTAGGTTGAGTTTATTGTCTCTTGACTGTTGATGTTTTGGTGTCTAGGTTTGGAATTCGATTTCCGATTGAAGTCGTTTAAAATTTAAACAACGTGAGAGAGTTTGGATCCAAAGCATGTCAACATTATTTAAAAAACACAATGAATGAATTGGAACGCGTGAGGCTAGGGTCCATTATTTCGACGCTTGCGAACGTGCAACGCTTGATTCTTGTTTGCTCGAAAGCAAGAAGTATTTATTTTTGGACGAATATCAATCATTCCGTGCTTCCTTCACGCGTGTTGATGATTTAAATTATTGTTTGTATTACATTGTTTGCGCGGTGTCGTCTATGCACCGCATCTCTACTGTTTGAGAAATTGTTTCGCAATCCAACGTCTCATTTGGAGGAATGTTAATGTATGGCTAAAGCTGGGGTGGCGGGAAAAACTAATTTGGCTGAACCAAAACAAAAACTTCGGATTACAATATCGGGTCGTAAGGCAGAGTATAAAAATCCTCCGTCTCCGAAGGCTGCTGACGTTGGCACTCACGAAGGACTTGGCAGACTCAACATTACTCGCAGTGGAAAACGTACGCCACCTACAGGATGAGCTCCTGACTTTTCATATCAAGAATCCTCATCAGACTTGGCCTACACAGTGGCTACCAAAGACTATTTGCAGTCGGAGTTTGCTGCACAAGGGAAGGGACTAGTGCAAAAGAGCTCTTCATCAGCACGGCTGGAAAGGCAGTCATCTCGAGAAGAGTTCCTCGAAGAAGATAAAGTGCAGTTTCGACATCATGACCTTTTCCTGGAGCGTGGAAGCCGTTTTCCTCGCCCCGCAAGCCATGCACCCCTGAAAGCGCCAACAATTGATGAGAAGCTGAGTCGGCTTCTAGATTATGTGAACGAAACCTATTCCCAGAATAACCTTAACACACCTAACGCTATTGAATATGAGGCTTCTACTGAAACACCTGCTCAAACCATAAGCAAAGTATCCGATACTCCACCACCCCGGGATATTCAAAAGGACAAAAACTCATCCATTTTCCATTCAGCAACTAGTAATGACTCAGACGATAGTCCTTTAAGTGATGCTAGACTTAAAAGAATCAAATATGTAGGACAGCCGACGCTATACACAGCTGAAGAAAAAGAGATCCTTGAGGAAAGACGTGAAGGATTCCGGAACCTTGCGGGAGTAAGTGAACATTCCTTGGAATCAGATTCCCTGAACGAAAGTCAAATGCCAGCTTTTAGTGATTCAGTGGTGACTCCTGAGGAGGCGATAAGCATTCTATACAAGTTATACAATGTCGTATCTGTTTATTTTGCGGGACATAACAAGTTCACTAAGTTCTTGACCAATTGTTAATATATTAAACTTTTAATGGCTCAAACGCAACCCTACCTAAAATTAAATTAAAATTATCATTCGAAATTAAAATATCGCACACTAGTAGTTAAAACAAGGCATGTGTATTAAATCATTTTTTATAAAGTGCAAACACTTCAAATGACGATTCAACATAAACTTAATCTAAGACTATTTGGAACTATAAAATAAAATTATCCGGAGGTGCGAAGAACAAATTACCGGTTTATCCGCGTGCGCGATAGTTTTAAAAATAAGAGAGCGTGTTTACGAACTTATTGGTGAGTCGAAACAGGCAACAATTAAAATTTGCGGGGAAGGAATTATTACCAGTCGCCGTGCACCTAGAGCTGACCAAAACTTTCTCAATGCAATCACGGTGTTGATAGTGCAAGGATAAATACGGGTACCCAATGCCATTTGAATTGAGGACAAGCCGCAATCACTCCATGGCCTGCCGTGATTACAGTGATTGATAACTACTCGTACACATACAACACCCAAGCCCCATTTCGATAACGATTTCAAATTCGTCCGAAGAACCAGCACTGGAGCAGTACTAATTAGCTGATGCCGCGTTTGATTCGCTTTCAAGGTCTCGGCAACCGTTTGTTCGGATGATCGAACATATGTCGCCTCGTTGCCAATCAACGAGCAAGAACGATTCTAGCGGGAAGAAACGAAAGGATTCGGCGGAAGACAGAAAGAGCACCTCTACAAACGTGGACAAATAGCGAAAGAGCTCGTATAGCTCCCGTAACCGATCATATTCATCACTAAGAAACCTCCGCTCAACCATACGTGAATCAGGGAATAATAGTCATAGTCAGCGACAGCCATTCAGTTGGTCGTCTACGAATAATTGTATAGCACCACAACAACTGAAGGCCGGCTGCAGAGAATGGTGTGGAATTGCTTAAACGTATCATTGTGGTCGGAAATGAAACTAAGCCAAATCAAACCTATCTTTGAGCGTCATGCAGGCGAATTTCTGCACTTTAGGTAACCGGTGATAAGGCCAACGAGAACTATGCAGTGCTTACTCCTTACATGGAATTTCCCAAAACCTTAGTGCAGGAGCAGCATTTATGTCGTGAAAATATCTCAAAACGTCGCATGAAGTCAGATTTAGATGCGTTGATGAAAAAATATGATATTTATCGTTCTAAGGAGTTAGAAAAGTTAGTCTAGAAAAGAAAAGGGATCAAGTAGCCCACGATATCAAAGGATTGCAGAAATCAAAAGCAGATACGTCGGAGTTGCAGGGACTCCCAACGAATAAAGGAACCGGCAATAACATCAATCATTGGAATCGCAAAGACCTGATCGACTACAGAGATCCAACCCGTTATTATCGTATGGAGGAAGCTGCACGATTTGAATTCGATACACCTATAAATTGTAACGCTAATGCTAGAAGCTGCTGTGATCGATCTAAACCGGATTGGCATCGTTGATGAGGAAGATATTAAAGCGTCAAAAGTTAATTTACTTCATTTAACAGGCGGTGGTTCAATAGCGAGTTTCCTCAGTTTTATTGCTAAACTGACCATTTTTCCGACATTCTTACCTCTGCGGTTTATTGCCCGCGGACGAGAAAATATCTTAACAAGTGATTTTGTTACTCAATTTTGTATGGCATTCGCCCAAAGAACCTCTATAGTGATAAGTGAGACTAATACTAATAGCAACGATGCTAACAACCTTAAGAATTTACAGGACACCTCCAGCCCCATCGAGCGCTCGACGGAACAGCGGTGAGTCCCTTTAATTAATAAAAATCTATGCTCAATATTTTATATTCATTATTTATATTATTTATAATAAATTATAAAATCTGTTTTATATATATACAAAATATGCAGATACATAGATTAGATTTCGACCATAGAGTTCGGTTTCAAATTAATTGGAAGCCTAGAAATTTAGTTGACGCGTTTTCATTAGCTGAACGTGATTAAAATTAAACCTTTTTACTTTGCCTGTTGAAAAGCAACCCGGTTATTTCAAAACCTTACGAAATATTTAAGAAAACTGGATGGAATCTTAAGTTAGGAAGAAAAAAACAAAAAAAAACTAACTTGAAAAGCATAGTATAAATATGCAGCATTTGTTATTTATATGCTATAAGTAATATGAGCTCATGGTTTTGACTCGGAACAAAATACTTAACGATCTATTAAGCAATCGATTTTTGGCGGTCCTATGCTTTAATTTATATTTTGTTTATCGCAAATTTTGAAATCTTTGCATTTTGAAGAGAATCATTTTACAGTAAGTGATAGGTTAACATTCTTGAAAATCATGCGGTTTGTAAATAAAATGAAGAATTAAACGAAAAAATTGGTCTTTTCCCTTCCGGTATAGGACCCGGTACGGTGGCAGGCTTCCACCCCAAAATATGAGGTCACCCCAAATTAGCCTTTCTTGTCAGGTTGCACTTGTTCTCGTAACAAGTCATAATTCCTTCGTGGAGGTTATCTACAAATTTGCGACTTCGGTCGTCCTCTTGTGATCTCTGCAAGCAATTCGTGAATGCGAAATGTTTTGTAGTGAGTCCTCGTACCGGGGAAACGAACCCGCCCCACGACACCGCAATGCTAGCCTGCCAGCGCATTCACGCGTCTCCGGACGAGGGCATTCTCGGCAGGAACCAACATCTTCCTCTGCCGAGGCAGCAGAACATCGCTGGAGTCCTTCACGGACATTATTGAAACTCCTCTTATTTCACTACACAATAGGAAACAAACAGCTTCACGATATAGTTAATCAAGCACTATTGGGTATCGAAAGTCAAGGAATTGACACGTCCAACTAGGATCCATTAATTGTTCAGCTACTTTTAAAGAAAGTAGGCCGTGAAACTCACAGGCTCTTTGAAGAAAGCCTTAAATCACTCAAAGAAATTCCGACTCTAGCATCATTCTTAAACTTTATCGAAGCTAGATTTCAATTATTAGAAACTCTTGGAGATAAACGGGAAAAGAATCAGTGTAAAGAAAAAGAAACAAAGAAATCAAATACGTCCTTGACAACAAGCCAAATAAGTTCTTGCAAGTTATGCAAGAATCAAACCCACCAGTTGAAATTTTGTTCAAAATTTCTGAAGTTCTCTCCTTCAGAACGAATTAAGGCAGCAAAAAAACTGCAAATGTGTATCAATTGTTTGAAGAAAGGGCATAAAACTTCCACTTGTCCTTCTAGAAGTTGCGTAAAATGCAATGGGTGACATAATACCTTACTTCACATTGAAAAGCCTGGTAATACTTCTGCACAAGCAACTTCCCAAAAAACTCGCACCACGAATAAAAATAAAAATAATGAAATGCAAGTCTCGGTTCATACTGTCTCTGAAAAAGATCATCTACTGTCAGGTTATACGTTCCTGGGAACGGCAATGCTAAATATTGAAAATTGTCTGGGACAAGACGTAACCTGTAGAGCATTGTTGGATTCTGGATCGCAATTGAATTTTGTAACGGAGGCTTTAGTAAAGCGCCTAGGAATGCAAGTTAATCGAAGAAAAATCGACATAAATGGTATAGGTGATTTCAAACTTCAAGCTAAGGGTCGAATTAATATTGCAATCAAATCAAGGCTCAATGGATTTAAAGCTTACATTGAAGCGTTTATTTTGTCGGACATAACTTCCGATCAACCTAGGGTTGCTTTAAATACAAGTGATTGGCCAATTCCGAAAAATATAAGATTAGCTGACCCAGATTTAAGTGAGCCCAGAAAGATCGATTTACTTCTGGGTGCTGACATATATGCTAATCTAATGTCAGTTGGTCAAATCAGAATATCTGCCGACTTGCCTACCTTACAGAATTCGATACTTGGGTGGATTGTCTTGGGGACAGCTCGTCAACCGACTACAAACCTAGCAACTTTCAGTGGAGTAGCCAGTCTATCATTAGAGGCACAACTCAAACAATTTTGGGAATCGGAACAATGCAATTCAGACACCAAACAAATGACAAAGGCTGAAAAAATGTGTGAAGATCATTTCAGCATAAATACAAAACGCAACGTTCAAGGCCGTTTCATAGTTCGTCTCCCTTTCATACAGCCCCCAAGCGCACTAGGAAATTCTCAAGAGATTGCGGAACGAAGGTTCTTTAGTCTTGAAGCCCGTTTTAAAAAGAACCCAGAGTTGAAACAACAATACATTGCATTCATGAGAGAACTTCTCTTTTTGAATCACATGGAGTTGATGTCCCAAATACCAAAACAAAACTATTTTTTGCCTCATCATAGCGTGCTCAAACCAGAAAGCACGAGCACAAAATTAAGAGTAGTGTTTGATGGATCTTGCAAAACATCAAGTAACCTATCTTTAAATGACATACTGATGGTAGGTCCAACAATCCAAGACGACCTATTTGTAATTTTACTCCGTTTTCGACTGCACAAATATGTTTTTGCAGCCGATATTACTAAAATGTATAGACAAATATTGGTTGATGAAAGGGACAGAGACTTTCAACTTCTGGTTTGGTGTGAATCTCCAGATCAAGACCTAAAATACTACCATCTGCGCACAGTAACCTATGGTACCGCTTTAGCTCAATATCTAGCTACTAAATGTCTTCATCAATTGGCAGAGGTAGAGGGCAAGAAGTATCCACTTGGCAGTCAAATACTTAAACGTGACTTTTACGTAGATGATATAATGACGGGATCAGATAGCTTAAAGCAGACTTGTAATCTCCAGAATGAGCTAACAAGTCTTCTTCGTGAGGGAGGTTTCCAACTCCGTAAATGGAGCGCAAATCATCCAAAATTGTTAGAATCAATTCCTTAAGAAGATATTGAAGCCAAGATCAATATTGGAGAAACCAAAAATACTCACGTCAAAACTTTAGGCCTATCCTGGTCACCTAGTGCTGAACAGTTTTCAATTCGAACAAATTTGCCGATAATACGCCGCTTCACAAAAAGAACGATTTTAGCAGACGTGGCAAGAATTTACGATCCGCTAGGGCTCATCAACCCAGTCGTCACACACGGAAAATATTTGTGCAAAGTTTGTGGAAGCTTAAACTGGAATGGGATGAAGCACTTCCCCAGGAACTCCAAAACAAATGGATATCATTTCGTCAGGACTTAGAAAAGATAAAAGAACTGTCCATACCAAGGCATGCACTAGCCAGAAAGCGTCAAAGGTGCCTAGAAATTCATAGTTTTGCCGTCGCAAGCGAAAAGGCTTACGGAGCAGCCGTGTACCTACGAACTATCAATTCTGAGGGTCAACCAATAGTACGGCTTCTCTGTGCAAAATCAAAGGTGGCTCCTCTCAAAGAAACAACGCTCCCACGACTCGAGCTTTCAGCGGCTTACATACTAACAAAATTAGTATGCCGAGTCAAGACAGTGCTAGCTCCAAGGCCAGACGCAGCATTCCTATGGAGTGACTCTACTATTGCCCTAGCTTATATTACTTCTGAATCGTCTGCGCAAAATAAATTCATTGCTAACCGGGTGTCATATATTCAACAAAATTCTGAGAAAAAACAATGGCTACATGTCCCTTCCAAAGAAAATTCGGCAGACTTGATCTCTAGAGGCCTGAGTGCAACCCAGTTATTAACTTCGAATTTGTGGTTTAACGGCCCTCAATTTCTGCGATCTGATCCAATAAATTGGCCAACTGCCACACCACCTACAATAAACACAAGCCGAGAAAGTCCCGTTGCACTACCATGTTCGGTCGACTCGATTACACCAAGCTATAATATGTTAAAGACTATAAATCATCGGAACTCGTTTAAGACACTACTACATGTTATAGCTTACATCAGGCGAATTTGCACAAGATATGGTCGAAATGAGAAACCTCCTAATACTGTAATTCTGTGTTCCATTGAAACTCATGAGGCTTCACCCTGGGTAGTAAAAACCATTCAAGAAGAGCATTTCACAGAAGAACTTAAAGAGCTAAAGAAGGGAAAACTACTATCCCTAAGGAGCAATCTATCACCCTTATCCCCATTTTTAGACGAAATAGGACTTACAAGGGTGGGAGGAAGGTTAAAGGAAGCCAAACTGTCTTATGATAGCAAGCATCCGATGGTTCTTTCTGAAAAAGATGAATATGTATACATTTTAATGAAAGAACTACATAGTACCAATCTTCACGCGGGACCACAAGCCCTTTTGGCAGCAGCTAGGCAAAGATTTTGGCCCCTGAATGGGAGAAAACTCGCACAATCTATTGTACATAAGTGTGTTTGTTGTGCGAGATTTCAACCAAAGACAATCAACCAAATCATGGCAACTTTGCCACCCACACAGGTGCAATCCTCTCGGCCATTTACAAATGTTGGAATAGATTTCTGTGGCCCAATTCATATTCATTACAAAGTTCGAGGCAAGAAACCTACTAAGGCGTATATAGCCGTATTTATATGTTTCGCAACTAAGGCAGTTCATTTAGAACTTACATCTGACCTCACAAAAGACGCCTTTATTGGAGCATTAAAACGCTTCATCGCAAGACGAGGAAGGCCCACTCACATTCATTGCGACAATGGCACTAATTTTGTGGGGGCAAAAAATGAACTCAAAGAAATTTATGATTTGTTTTTCAAATCGGATTTCCATGATGAATTGATACAGCACTGCGCAGATCAAATGATAGAGTGGCATTTTATGCCTCCAAGAACTCCACACTTTGGGGGTCTTTGGGAGGCGGCTGTTAAGTCAGCTAAATATCATCTGCGAAGAGCTATAGGTAGTGCTTCACTGACGTATGAGGAACTCAACACTCTCATCACCGAAATTGAAGCAATACTTAACTCTCGACCAAAGCTTTCCAGCAACCCTAATGACATTCAGGCACTAACTCCATCTCATTTCCTAATTGGCGAACAGTTAACAGCCCTACCTAACCCTCTAATGAAGGAGACGGACATAAAACTTTGCCAAAGATGGGAGTTCGTTACCCAAAAACAACTTGAGTTTTGGAGAAAGTGGAGCAAGGAGTTTCTTCACGAGTTACAACAAAGAAATAAATGGAGGACTCCGATCGAGGGCTCAAAGCCAAGTAGTCTTGTTCTATTGAATCTACAGCGCCACTTAAGTGGCCATCAGGCAAGGTCGTAAGTGCAACAAAAGATAGAGACGGCATGGTAAGGGTAGTGCAAATCATCACCGAAAGGGGTATAACTGATCGAGCCATCCATAACCTAGCACCATTGCCGGTAGAGACCACTACAGTAGATGAAAACAAGGAGGCATCTGCTCCTGATTCTTCTAACATCACAAAGCAGAACCAGCTCTCTTCTACTGCATCTCTTCTTAGCACATTACCAACAAATCTCCAGAGTACTGCACCAAACCCACATGAAACATCAAACAAAATCAAGACAACGTTTACCCCAACTCTCCGCAGCCATCATCCATCTTTCAAACCAACAACCCGCATAACAAAAAACGAAAAGGAACCCGATTTCTTCCAATAGGTCCTCACTGGAAAGATGTCCCCTTTAAACCATGCACTTCTTTGCAACAGTTTCAGCAGCATTCACTCCCCAACGGGACCAACAACGAAGTGTCCCAACCAATGACCAAGCGTCAAACGCGACACACGTACTGTGGTAACACACTTTTAAGTACACTTTTAATTGTATTTATTAAAATTTTCCCTCCCGCTCACTCATTCACCTTACAAGATAAGGTGGAAATTACTTCATGGGATTCTCAGCCATGACTGTACTTCGAAGAAGTCGGTCATATGACAATGGCAGTAGATAAATGGACAATTATAACATATTTTGACCTCCAAAGTTACTGGGAGGAAATAAATATTATGACAGCGTATACAGCTCAATTAAAAGAATGGTGCAAAAAGGCTACCACAATCAATAAAACCGAATATTGTACTCCTATCCTAAAACAATTTGAAAGGCGTATGGCATCAATATATGCCAATAATGAAATATTGCGCAGCAGAAATGGCAGTCCTGCTCGAGGTCGCCGATCACCTTTTGACATCATTGGTACAATTTCCAACAAACTATTCGGAATACTGGACCAGGAATATGCAAATGGAATGGCAGAGACAATAGAACATGTGAAAGGCAACGAGAACCATTTGTTACAACTCATTAAAAACCAAACATCAATAATAGATGCTACTTTAAATGTCATCAAGCATGACAGGGAAACCTTTGAGAAACAGTCTTTCAGCATTAATAACAATTTAAAACTGATTCTTGAATCTCTTGCAGCAACTAACAAAATAGTTGATGAAGAAAAAATAATTCAAGTATTCACAACTCGCTCACTACACTTCTCTTTAATGCTAACCAATTACGAACAAACTCAATCAAATATAGTCCACGTTCTCACAGAGTGCCATAATAAACAGGTAAATCCTCTCTTACATTCCCCAACACAATTGCGGTCTGAGCTTTCCATTATCAGAGAACATCTCGATTCATCGCTTTCAATTCCTGGTGGAAATAGCCATACAGATCTCTTACAATTATACAATATGATGACCATCAAGGCTAGACTAACTACTAGCTATCTCCTCTTCTGTATTCATTCACCCCTAGTAAGTAAAGACTTATTTCAAATCTTCAATATAGTACAAGTGCCTATTCGAGTTCAACACAAAGACATAAGGATAGCCACATCTTATGACCTCATTGCAGTAAGTCTTCATCGAGATTATTACTATCCATTTGTTAATGACGAGCTACGGCTCTGTATGACAGTCGATGGTACAGATTGTATTTGCGATAAGAGGCACAAGTTATATCACAAAACAGTTGGACCCGCAATGTGTGAGCTAAATATTATGAACCGACCCGGGAAACTTCCATCCAACTGTCACTTAGAGCCAATTCCACAACCAAATAATTGGACTCAACTTCATGATCCCAATATATGGCTCTACAATTTTGAGGCTGGCGTAACAATAAACATCGTCTGTGGTTGCCAATCTATGCAGCATGTACTAAAAGGGGTCGGTTTAATACGATTTAAATCAAAATGCGTCATTAGACAAGACGCAACGATCATCTCTGCGCATGCTCACATTTCTTAAAATCGGAATGCTTCTTTTCCGGCTTCCACAACAATGAACATAACCGACATTGAGGGCCACCTACTCAAAACCCAACAGATTAGAGCAACGCAAAACATTATTATTAAGCAAAACTTAGACGACATTAAGAACCTAAATGTATCACTACAAAAGCTTAAAAATGATGAAATTGTTCCATTTAATGTAAACGAAAGCATCCACCACTATACAGTTAGTTACCTAGCTCCAGCCTTAGTGATAACTTTTGTTTTAATATATGCAATACGAAAACTAATTAATAAGGAAAGATGTGCGCCAGAACCCGCTCCTAGAAGAGCAAATTTTAGACTTAAGCGATCTACAAATGTTGAAACGTGATAAATTTCAAGGCGCGGGAGTGTTTACTATTCAAATTGCATTTCAAGTTTCCCACATTCCATATCTGTATTTAAAATCCTAGCTTTATTATTCTACTTCCAATTTACCTCATAGAACTCATAACTGTAACATAAAATGTACATCTTCATGTTCTCGTAAATTCCTAACGTAAAATTAATGTCACACGATAGTCTAGCCAAAACAATGTCGGTTCTCACCACATTTCATACATTCTTGTACGTTCCCACGATTAGTCTAAATTAGCTATGTAAGCATAAATTATGTATATAAAGTCACTTGTATTAAAATAAAATTCAGTATTCAAAGTACAACAAACGAGTTTGTACTCAATATATATATATATATATATATATATATATATATATATATATATATATATATATATATATATATATATATATATATATATATATATATATTTATTTATATATATATATAGATATATATATATATATATATATATATATATATATATATATATATATATATTTATATTTATATATATATATATATATATATATATATATATATATATATATATATATATATATATATATGTATATATATATATATATATATATATATATCTCAATATATATATATACATATATATATATGTACATATATATATATATATATATATATATATATATATATATATATATATATATATACAGGGTTTTCCAATAAGAGGTGTTGTTTTGATATTAAAAGGAAAATTCTATTTTTTAATATGAATGATCCGATGTTTATTTCATTATAAAGAAAAAGGTTAGTTGTTAACCTTTAACTGTGGACGTGCAGTCTCACAGGCCGCTTGCTGTTTGTGATTCTCGTGCCCCCTTCTCCCGCGTACCCCACGCGTATGCCGACCTCAGTAGCTTCGGTTTTAGTGGCGAAACGACCGTTGAGAGTGAAAGTTACGTCGCCGGCTGAATTTCGCGTGAGAAATTTCACTTTATATTTTGAGTGCGGTCTGTGAGACCGCGCGTCCACGTTTGTGTTACAAATTGACGCTGACGGTGATTTTGTTTGTTTTAGATTTTGTAAACTAAAATGTCAAAAAACGATCAACCAACCACTGCAGGCAAACGAATATCGAGTTCGTCGACTCAGAGAGCCAATAAAATATTGTGATTAGATGATCCTTCTTTTGAAGACGAGTTTCAACGATTGCTTTTAGAATCGGATCAGTGCGAGAGCGATGGGGATGTTGATGATTGTTTGTTTTATGAAGCTGACATTGAAGAAAATCACTCGAGTGAACAAGGGATTATTGAAGAAAGTGGAAGTACTACCAGAGCTGACGGTGACATAAGGAGATCAGATAGTGAAAGTTCAGATGACGACAATATACCTATAGCACAGTTACGGCCCTCAAAGTAAGTATTACTATGGTAAAAATCGCTACAAAAGGGCTAAAGAACCACCTTCCAGAAGAGTTCGCACTCCACAGCATAATATAGTGTTGAACAGATCTATTCTGCACCTGACTGAAGACGAAAAGAAAGATCGTATCAGTATTTAGAATAAACATTTTGATAATGAAAAGCGACAAATCATTTTGACATGGACTAAGTTCCAAATCGCTGATTTTAGACCCAAATTTAAGCGGCAAAACAGGTCAGAATTAAAAGAAATGGATATGATAGAACTCAATGCCTTGCCGCCCTGAAATCAAATCACGAATCTACCAGTTTTATATTTGCTACTGACGGAACAGGTTGTGAAATATTCAGTTGCTGTATGTCAGAAACCAGATTTTTATTTCTTCTGAACTGCCTACGTTTTGACAACCCAGCAGATCGCACTGAGAGAATAAAGACCGATAAACTGACCGCTATTTCTGAGATGTTTGATAAATTATCACTAATTCTCATAAACTATATCAACTCAGTGAATATGTTACTGTTGACGAGATACTAGTGGAGTTTCGTGGAAGAAGCCACATGATTTCGTACATGCCCCAGAAACCCGGTAAATACGGCCTACTTATTCATGCCGTGTGTGATGCAAAGACCTTTTACTTTCATAATGGTTATTTATATTCAAGAAAAGGTAGCGATGACGCCGGACTATCAGTTGACGAGAAAAAATTTCTTGTTCGCACTCAATGCATGCTACACTTGACCAATCGTAACGTGGCAGCAGACAACTGGTTCTTGTCTATTGAAGATGAACTGTCTAAGATGAACTGTCTAAGCGTAACCTAACGTATGTTAGGACTCTGAAAAAGAATAAAAAAGAAATACTGAACTTATTTCAGGCACAGAAGTCTAGAGAGATTGGTTCAACTTTATTCGGTTTTACGAACGACAAAACTATGTGTTCTCATGTGCCAAAGAAGAATAAAGCTGTGCTCCTGATAACATCTTTGCATCACGATAATACCATTGATGAACATACAAAGAAACCCGAGATGATATTATTCTATAATTCCACCAAAGGGGGGGTTGATGAAATGGACAAAAAATGTTCAATTTATTCGAGCAGTCGCCGAACAAGACGGTGGCCTATGGTGATTTTCTACAGAGTTCTGAACTTGTGTGGAATTAATGCCTACACTATATTCAATCAACATCAAGACAAAGAAAAAGAAAGAGGTGAATTTTTGAAGAAATTAGCACAATCCCTGGTGGTTCCACATATGCAAAGACGAGTTATAAACCCTCATTTGCCAAAGAATTAGTTGTGACGCTGAAACGAGTTTTGAGCCCTGATATGCCATCGCAAGAGCCACGAAGTGAAGAAAATTAGTTCCTAAACGTAAGACGTGTAAGTTATGCCCACCAAAGATAAAACGAAAGAAAGCCCCACACATGTGTAGGCTGTAAACAGCCAATATGCCTACAATGCTCTAAGCCGCTATGCAAAGACTGCCAATTAATATGACCAAGTGGGGCCCTTGTCGAAATTTTTATGTTTAGTTTTGAGAAGATTATGTTAAGTTCATTATGTTCTTTGTTCTTTATATTTTATTGTAAAAGAAGTAAAACAAACTAAAAAAGTCATTTACCTGCGGTAATATACCTATAAAGTGATCTCAAGCTAGTAAGTCTGAAAAGTGCCTTTGATTGTTATATCGTTAGATTTAGTTTAAAATAAATACATTTTTTATTAAAATTACATCTTTTATTTACATTTAGTAACACTTCTAAAGGATAAAAATAAAACATGATACAATACTTACTCATCCAGATAGAAACTAGCCCGTAAAAATAGCGGTCTGTGAGCCCGTACGTCCATAGTAGTGTAACAAAAATGAAACGTCCATAGTTAGAGGTTAATAGTGAAAAATAGCATCAGGCAAATGACCACCACGACCACGCTTATAGAATCATATCCTTTTCATGAAATTTCCCATAACCAAATCGCAAAGTGGCTGCCCTATGTCCTCGATAGCCTCACGAATTTCATCTTTAGGTCTTGAATCGACGCTGGGCTGTTGCCGTAGACCTTCTCTTTCACGTGGCCCCAAACAAAAAAGTCACAAGGTATTCAATCACAAGACCTAGGTGGCCAATCGTGATCACCTCTTCGAGAGATAACACGGTCCGGAAACATTTCCTGTAAAAGATCAATGGTTTCGTTGCTTAAATGGCACGCAGCGCCGTCTTGTTGAAAGGGAACGTTGTCCAGATCAATATCATCCGATCCCCGTCATAAAAAATCATTAATTATCTCTTGATAGCGCAATCAATTCACCGCAACTGTTGCTCCAGCCTTGTTTTCGAAAAAGTAAGGACCAATGACTCCGCCGGACCATAAACCGCATTAAACATTCACACCTTGAGGATAGAGAGGCTTTTCAACAATAACTCTCGGGTTTTCTGATGCAACAATTTTGCTTGTTGACAAAGCCACCGAGGTGGAAATGGGCCTCATCACTCAAGATGATTTTTCGATGGAATTTTGGATCATTTTCATGCATTTCAAGGACCCAATCAGCAAAGACACGCCGTTGTTAATGATTGACCGGCTTGAATTAAGATCCAAACCTTATGCAAAATACGGTGTAATGACGTTTGTGGAATGCCTAATTTCAAAGAAAGACGATGAACGGACAAACCTGGGTTTTCTTCAACACTTTCGGCTGCAGCAGCAATATTCTCGGCTGTTCTTGAGTGACGTGCACGGGTTTTGTTCTGCACACCACTAAATTGTCCCAACAGCTCGAATCTTTTCACCAATTTCTGTATTGCGTTCCGACAAGGTGCTTCACAACGATTCAAAAATGTTCGAGTCTTACGAACCGTCTCTGCCAAATTTTAACCGTTTTTAGAGTAAATTTTAATAATTTCAGTGCATTGTTGAAGCGTGTATCGTTCCATTTTTATCAATGGCGTAGTTTTTACTGTTAAAATGTTAATGTTAAAAAATGACAGCTTCAAAAGAGACATCTACTGATATAGCGGGCTATTCAAAATAACACCTCTTATTGGAAAACCCTTTATATATAGTCAATAATGTTGTTTATTTGATATCCGCAGGCCAATTTTATTTTTTCTTTAAAAGCCATCGGGCCTTGCTTAGCATAGTTGTGTGAGCCAATTGAGTTGTGCGTGCACAAAATGGGTCAGGCTTCAAAGGGGACCCCTACAGGGGGATGGGAGAGCTTACCCCAAATAATATAGTTGCCGTGATGCTCGAAGCGGTTGGCAAATGGAACCAGGTGGCACCTTATATTCGGGCAGTCCTTAAAAGATAAAAGGGCCTCACACTAGCCGGGGTCATTGGGGTAGAGGCATCGCTTGTCTAGCACTTCCTCCCTCCCTTTCCCCTCCCGCTAGAAGAGGAATCACGCAGCTTGAAGGCGCCTGACGGCGTAAAAAACGAGACCTGGCCCGAAGTAACGTAGTCCAGTCACCCTTTTGCGATCATGAGAGTGACACACTCTGTGTGTAAATGGACATTCACCTCCCTACCACAAAAAAAACCCCAGAAAGTGAGGACTGCAATAGGGAAATGAGCTGCTCTTAAAGGAAATTGTTGTCAATAAACTCTATAAGGTAACCATTGGAACAGGAGGTTGCCATCTTCCGGTTACCTTTAAAAAAAGTTTTTTTCCAGCCAACCACATGCTCCACTCGTCAAGTGCTATCTCCGTAGCATGTGGTGGGCTGGGCGAACCCAAGGAGACATTTTTTAAGGTAGCCGGAAGATGGTAACATCCTTTTCCAACGAATTTTCCAGCCGACATGGGGCTTCCATGAAAAGCCAACCATCATGTTCTCTTAAGTGGTGGCTAAATTGCCATTAAATGGACAAAGTCTGCTGCAAGTCACAGAGGACAAGAGGAATGGCAACATTCTTAACATTCGTTACCATTAATTTTGAGCTTCCTAGAATGGAAGGCTATAAAGTCTCTATTCTTAGAAAAATAATAAAAACAGATTAATGACTGGTCACAATCTATACTTCTTATGCTATCAAAAAATCTGTACCATCGACGACACTTTCTACTACAAAGGAACCGATACCTTGGTACATGGCCACAAAGATAAACCAGAATAGTTTATGATGAATCAATTACTGCCTCCATCTGGTAACTGTGCAGTATTTGGCTGCCACAATAGACCAGGAAGATGTTTTGTTTTGATTTCATATTCAAATAAAACAATATTTTGGTCTAATTGGGGCAAAAAGATGCGTGAAATAATTACGCTGGTCTACCACCTTAACATTGACTTGCTGCCACTAAATTGAACGACTTTTTGAAGGTGTCTGTTTCATATTTAACTAGAATAGTGCAATGCATTAGCTGGTTGGCTAAGTTGTGCGAAATTTGAAATTGCTGTTCACATACTTCCCGTGATGTGTGTTACATACAGCTTGAAAAGTGCATGAAAAACTCATCGAAAGGAGACTAAGTAATGTGTTTCGTCTTCAGAGTAGAGCGATCCACAATTGATACATTGATGATGGTCGACGGGGTCCAGTGAGTAGAACTACGCAAATACTGCTCACCCATTGGATAAGGATGTTTAATGGAAGGAAATGTATTTTCAAGATTAATTCAAAATGATAAATTGCTTAGTGATATGTCGCAAAATCAATTGGAGGTTGCCTGATAGCAACCAACAGCATGATGTGTTTAGTTTAAAGTGGACTTTATATTTGACCCATTTCGCTTACATAGCAATCAAGGGCTTATTTAAATGACCAACTGAATCTCGTTCATTCAGTGATATTATAATAACTTTGCCTGTTAGGTACATGTTAACTTGGCGGGCCGACCTTACCTTATTCAGGCACAACCTCACTTCTACTTCAGTGAAAGGACTTTATCTTTCCTTATTAAATACTTGCCTCATTATGATTGCTATTTGTTTAGCAATGCCTCTCTGTTTTTTTGATTTGATGTTCTCATCAATCGCATCTCTTATTAATGAGCAACTTCTGGTTAGCTGCCTAGTTTAGAAATTTTAGTGGTTTTGAGAAGAAGAAGGCTTCATTGGTCAAGTCCATGTGTATATGTATTTGCAAATAGAAGTCCTTCTGAAGTTTATGATTTAGGTCTATTCTCGAAAGAAAAAAGATCGATTTACTTTCCCAAGTCGACGAGTGAGATTAATCTTGAGAGAAAAAATGCTATTACTGCCAATTCCAAACTTCTAGCTACCAAAGGTAATCATAAGAGCTTGGCTTACCGGAAGAAAGCATTAAGCTTATATCTCTCTCAAGAGCCGCAAAGGTAAGATAAATCTGCGTAAAATTTAGGTCTCCCCCTTGGTGATTGTAAATCTGGGTCATAGAGGTAAAATTAATCCAGTAGACAAGTCTCAATATACCCGTCTATATCCAGGGGTTCTCCCTCGCAGTTACAGATCTTGCGATGTGATTCCAAAGGAGCCTTAACTCTCGTCACTTTAGCAGTTTGATAAATTTTTCTTCTCGATACATAATGCTTCTAATCCGTATCAGGCTTTCTGTACAAACCAGTACCTGCACGAAGACATTTCCTTTCAAAAACCCTTATTCTTCCCTTCGTACTACCACCCTGATTGTACCAAATCTAACGTCTATATGTCAAAACTGGTCTAGTCAGCGTTTTGTAACAGATATTTTTGACGTTTTGATTAATGTATCTGGAATAAAAGTGTTGTCAAAGAGCCACGACTACATTTTGTGCCTTACTGAGCATGATTTTGGCATGTTCAGTATTGTACAGAAACCGATCGAGATGAACACTGAACTACCCTCACCAACCATGATGTGGAAATCCATCTAATTAAGTTTCAGGTCTTGACTGGCCCGCTGCAGCTTTGTCCGAAACAAAATTGTTTCGTACTTCTGCGCAATGACTTTTAATTGTCTTTGTACAGCTGCATATCATTAAACAAGTTTTGAAGATTGGTTTGAACTATTATAGCTTTTTAGTCTGCCTTATAGATAATCAGATCATCAGCAAACGCTACCAATGATCTCGTTGGCGAGACGTTAAAATCAAAGCCATTCAATTGCTTGCGAATGAATATTGAGAAAAGGAGAGGCCCAAAAACTGTTCTCTGCTGTAGACCATCCAAGGCCTTGAAGTCGCGCATTGTCTTCGAGTTTTCATCAGTAACAACAAATGATTTTCCCTTTAACATATTACACATCATGGCGATAAGGTGTCAGAGGAACCTATCCTGAAGGTGTTAAAAACTAGTACATGTAACCAGGCGGTATTGAAGGCTTTCTCCCTATCAATGACCCAACATATTCTCTGTTGTCTAGTTTCCAACAAATGTCTGAAATTACTTTCGTTATCGCATGTATGGTCGAATGCCTGGCATGCAAATCAAATTGGCAAGTATGCATCAACTCATATTTCTCAATGTGGCCGTTTGATGTTTTGTTTAGTATCAATTCAAATACCTTGCTGATATTAGGCAACAAGCTGATTAGGCGATAGCTTTTAGGGCACAAAAATATCTTGGTCTTTTCCCACTCACTTGGGAAAGGTGAATGGTTCAACATGTTGTTAAACTATATGCAATAATTCCTGAAAGCCACTTCAGGCAAATTTCGGAGAACTATATTTGGAATACCGTCAATACCACATTATTTCTTGTTGTTTATTCTGTGAAATATGAAACACTACTCCATTAAATTTATGCTTGGTATGAGGTCAGATGTCAATGTTTCATTAAAATGAAGAACTGATCCGCCTTTCAGGCTTGATTTGAAGTCGGAAACTTTTATTTTAACGACCTAAGAAAGTGTTTGTTGCCCTCTCTCAGGGTTTGGTATATGAACCAATTCAAAATGAGTTTCAAGCAGGGCAAGTTTCTGCAATCCATCACATATAATCCTGTTTCCATTTCTATCTGGAGTCGTAGGATCAACTAACATTATCACTAGCGGCTTCAAGATTCGCGCTCAAGATTTCTTACAGTATAAACTGTTCACTTTCATGAAAACTCCATCTGTGTCCTATGGGCTAGTATCCCTGAGTTTTTCCGCCTATTGACTGCTGACCTCGCTCCTAAAGTATGAACAAATTTACTCCAGACATTCTTCAGGTGTTATTTCAACAAAGCCAACGAGGGGTGGTTGAGCCCAAAAATCGCCGATAAATATCGTTGTGTGAGAAGAAGGCTTTTCAAACTTGTTAATTTTACAATGGTTGGTGTTTCATATCCTTCCATATTATTTCGATGTTTAATATTGGGAGCTGCTTTCTCAATCGTTCCCAACGTCAGCTATTCCAATTTAGACAAATAGAGATCTATTTCATCGTTAGTTAGGTTCTTGTCATTAGAATCCATTGAGCAAGCATTGCCATCATCAGAAGGAGGACATTGCTTCTGCTTGTCTCGATCTAACTTCTTTTGAAACTTTCCCCAATCCGTCCGTCAGTGTGTCACAGCACTTTTTCTCACAGACCGTACAAGCTACAAGCATAAAATTTTGTATACTATAGGTGTAAAGTGATTCCCTCTTCAAAGTTTCACTACAAAAACAATTTTACAATGTGTTTAAAGGGGTGTCCCCATATAGGGGAGTGGCCCCTGAAATTTTTTTTTTACCAAAGGTAGCCGATATGGGTATCAAATGAAAGGCTTAATAAGAACTTTTCAAAACAGGGTTAAAACTGGTATTTTTTACTTCAGGGGGTGCACAGGAAGGGGAAATACACGAAAAATTTTAGTCCTTCTGTAGCCCTCTAGCAGCTAAGTTTCTCAACAGATTTCAATGAAACTTGAAATTATAAGTTATTAAGGCAAGTTAATTTAATTTAATTATGCAAATCGTATTACAAATAAAAAAGTCAAAAAATTAAAGCTTAATATTTTTAGCAGGCGTTTCCAATAGACATTCAAAATGACGGCCCCTGATGGTTCAGAAAAGAATTGAATATATATATATATTAATAGCAACGCAAGTGCTGATTAAACTTTTTTGGAAAAATTTTCAAATTAACTATTTGAGCTATTTCAGCCGACAAGTTATCACCTTTGTGTGATAACCACTGTGAAATGTGTAAACAGCAAATGTGAGAAGGGTGAAACCTGTATTTATGTGTTCATAACAATTTATTATCTGCCGATTTTTAATATGTGATCCATACGTGTGCAACTCAATTTAATTAGCAAAATATTTGCGCCTCTTTGAAGGGTCTCATGTGGTGCTACAAAAATTGCAGTAAGAAGTTAAGTAGTAGGCAAGCCAAATTCTTTTCCAAACCTTACGCTACATACGAGAAATTTACCTTCCCAGCTGTTGCTGCCAATGGGGATTTTTTTAAATTCAACCGATGATTTTCATGTGGAAGTGGAATGAGGAAGACATCATTCCTTTGATGATTGATTTGCATTAGAGTTGCGTTCATAAGGAAGCACCTGCAATTTCGGTTGAGGACTATTGAAGCTAAATTCAAGTCTTCATCAGCGATGCAGTGGTCCAAATACGAATTTGTCCTAGGGTATATTGGGAGCTCTGACCCATTTAGATTGCACCTGTATTCAATTTGGTTCTCTGTTATCCACGATTTCAAGAATACACCTCTCAGATTATTGTTGGACTTCAGCCATGATGTTTGCTTGGCATTCAGGTTACCGGCAAGAATATAATAATTATACAGTCTGTTCAGTTCGAATATTTCAAACAAGAAATTGAGCTCCTCCCTGAACTTGGGAACATTTTGACAAGTAGTATAGGCAAAGATACATAGAGGTTATCCCCAGCTAGCAGTTCAATTTTGATAACGGACATTTTAAGAGATTCAAAATTTTTGTATTCAACTTTTTCACTATTTTGGAAACAATACGAGTATAGTCTTCTTACCGACATCCCGGTGCCACTTCTCCTATCACCGTTTACCTTATCGTTTCTTACGAACTCAAAATCCTTGAATATCATAGAGTGCCACGAACTGATGTGAGTTTGAGTGAGAAGGATGATTTCAGGCCTTTGCTTAACAATAAATTCTAGGAGATCGTCACGTAAATGTAAAGTAACAATGGAGTTGACGTTGATCGAGATGAGTCGAAGCTTATCCATGGAAATTTGACTGGACGACAAACTATTTTGAAACATGTTGACTTAAACGTTGAAAAACGAAATTGATTTTTAGATCTTGCTTATTTATTCTTTCTGTAAGATATTCATGCTGTTGGTACATTTTGAGAAGCAACTCATTATTGCCACTTACATTAATTATTTTATTTGAATTGCTGATTGCTGGTTCTCTAGCTGCAAGTGTAAATGATACTCCGGTTTTGACGTAGTAAGAAGGTAACAGACTGCGATGTACTAGGGTTTGTTTTGGGGAAAATTTAACTTTTGCATTTTGATACCCAAGGCATCCTCGATATGATGCTGGATGACCAAATATACCGCAGTTAACACAGTATCATTTTTCTTTTGGCTCCATCTGAGCCAATTTGCATTCACTGGGGGCATGAATTTCATCTAACGCAGCGATAGCACATGACACAATCGGCAGCCGAAAAACCAAATCTTTGGCAGCTGTAACACTGATTGACCTTACTTTTTTGTAGACGCTCTCACCTGACAACTCTAAAGTTCAAGTACCTTTCCTTTTGGAGGGCACTTGGACTATACTTGTTTGAAATTTTTACCAAATAAAATGGTAATATTTTCCCTTCAGCAGTTGATCTCTTGACAACTGGCGCTGCTTATTAAGGAGATCAACTGTATTTACCTCACAGTCCAAGACCTTTAACAGGAAGGTCTGATTTATCTCCACGTTTAGCGTGTATTGGAAGTAGGGAGCTTTTATACAATGTATTAAGAGCATCTTTCAATAGCTTGAAATAAGCCATGTTATTGTTTCAATTATGAGTTTATCAGCGGTCACTCTGTTGACTTCGAAACAATCGATCTTATGTTCAGCTGGCAATAGCCAAATCATATCCCATCCGCGCTACCTAAAGACATTAAGTGGAGGAAATTTCTCAGCTATCTTTTTATTTTTAATTGAAGAACCAGCAGATGCACCAGTGGGTCTCTTCTCATTCTCGTTAATTTTAGATTTTAAGTATTCTATAAAATTATCAGTGGAATCATTAATATTACCTATGTCTTCTTGGCACTCCATCTCGGTACCCATATCGTCATTCATCGCAGCAAGTGCCGCATAGTAATTTGCGCAATCGTTGCTCGTCCCGCGCATAGTATGATATCAGCATCATAGATTGTCTTTTTTGTATCTTGGTTTGTTGGTTTGTTTGTTTATCGAGCCTTTTGCGTCGCTCCTTTTTTGCGTTCGTCTTATTTATTGTCGCTTCTTCTTTTCTGGACGTCTTTTAATGGCTTGATCATTTTTGTTTCGTTGACTTTTGTTAATTTTCCGATCATTTTCTCCAAATTTTGAATTCTGAATTTCGTCTCTGCATTTTCTCTAGTAACTCTTGCGTTTTCTCTGGTTACCCTTTCCGAATCTTCGCTCAAAGCTTTTTTGGTCGTTTTTTGGTTTCATGATTTTTTCATTCGTCGCATTTGAAATGCCTGGCCCGCATCCCTTAGCGGTAGGAAGCCGTCGGGGTCCTCCATGCCCTCGGTGATAAAAAAATTTCTTCTTTTTAGGGTTTTGTACTAAAATACAAAACCCTATTGCAATCACGACCTGTGTCCGTCTGTCCGTCCGTCCGTCCGTCCGTCTGTCTGTATGTCACAGCGCTTTTTCTCCGAAACTATAGGGCCTACAGCCATGAAACTTGGTAGAAAGGTCAGAAGTGGTGACCTCTTGAAAGTTCAAGGGTTGTAAAATTTTTCAAAGGTGTTTAAGGGGGGTCTCCCCATATAGGGGGGTGACCCCTGAAAAAAAAATTTTCACCATTGGTAGTCGAGTAGGGTGTCATTGGAAAGGTCTTAATGAGACCTTTTCAAAACAAGTCTTAAAATTGTCTTATAAGTACCGAGGGGGGCAGGGGAAGGGGAAATGTACGAACTTTTCGCGTACCCCCCCCCCCCCCCCCTCGCGATTGGACACCTTCCATCCGAAAATTCTGAAAAAAATCATGAATGTAGGCCTTAATGAGTACAACAACAACAAATACATGAGAAGTCGAAATTCACTCAACTTTGTTAGTAATAGTATGATTTATTGATTTTGTGTTTTCTTGAATAAAATCTAAACGGTACCTTTAAACTCAATAAAATTTAGCAAAGAGATGACTATTTATAAGATTGATCTTTTCGGAAAAGTTTCATAAGGATCGAATAGTATTTACCGAAGTTATAACGATTTGAATTTTCGTGTATTACTATGGAGCAATATGCCCTGTATTACTATGGAAACATATTGCTATGGAGCCATATGCGCTTTTTACCGACTTAGACACTACAGCTTTGCTAGAATTTGCATGAAAATTTCAGGAGTGATAGGTATCATGAAGATGAGTACATACAATTGAAACAAGTCGAAGAGGCAGGAGGGAGCTCCTAGCTAAAGGGCTTTGTAACCATTCTAGGATTCGAAAAAATAGGCCATGAATCGATGATTACAGTACAGAGGAGTGGCCCCTGGAAAAAAATTTCATGAAAGGTAGCCGATATGAGTATCAAATGAAAGTTCTCTATGAGAGCTTTTCAAAACAGTTCGTAAACTGACATATTTTGCTTCAGTGGGAGCACAGGGGAGGAAATACATGAAAAATGTGTTTCCTCCCTCGTGAATGGACACCCGTGATCTAAAAAATCTGAAAAAATATCAAAGGAGATATTTATGGGTATTACTATAACAAATACCTCAGAAGTCAAAATTCGTTCAACTTTGTTAATAATAGTATAATCCTCGAATTTCGCATTTTCTCCAATTAAATCGTCTTTGACATGTTTCTTGATTTGATTCGTTGCTGGTTACTGCCTTTTGTAAGTTGAGTACAAAACCCTTCTGACATGAGCATAGGTCTGTCTACCCAACTTGTTAAGCTTTTGATACTTGCTTGCATGTAAAATCCGGATACTCGATAAATTATTCGAATAATTCGACGATGTAATAAGTTTTTCAAAAATTAGTTTCAAATTGACGGTTTGAAAAAATATTTTAATCAGTAAAAATTTTGAAAACACGTATACATGCGACGCTAGGCGTAGAATTCAACGCAAGAATTTGCTCCAATTTCAATAATAACAATGCGGTGTTTGCTACTTACTATATGGACTTGGCATTGACCATAAAACTACGTTTTTGATGAATTCCTCGCAAAACTTAGAGAATAAAAATAACATAAATATATTTAAGATTGCATTAAATTAATGATCTTAGTAACATACGAAAACAACGGCCGGTATCTAAATAGAGGCAAGAATGGTTTTTTCTTTAAACCAAGAATTTAATATATGTTCGTGTCTTTATTCTTGAGTTTATTCATTATTTCTGTCTGCATATCATGTTTAAATACACATTCGCAAAGCACCCAAAAACTATAGTTGTGGAAGGATTTTGATGAAAATTTTAGAAATAGTTCGTAACATTGATATGTTATCATGACTATTCAAACTTTGAGGTCAGTATACTGAAAATAAAATGGCGGAAAATCAATATGCATAATAATACAAGTTGGGTTTTGTATTCAATTTACAAAATGCAGTCACCAGATCGAATAAAATCAAGAAACATGTCAAAGAAAATTGTATTGGAGAAAATATGAAATTCGAAGATTATACTATTATTAACAAAGTTGAACGAATTTCGACTTCTGAGGTGTTATTGTTATACTCATAAATATCTCCCTTGATAATTATTTCAGATGTCCATTCGCGAGGGAGGAAACACATTTTTCATGTATTTCCTCCCTGTGCCCCCACTGAATCAAAAACTGACAGTTTAAGAACTGTTTCAAAAAGCTCCCATGAAAAATTTCATTTCATACTCATATTGACTACCTTTGATGATTTTTTTTTTCAGGGGCCACTCTCCTGTACGGTTATCATCGATTAATGGCCAATTTTTCCAATCCTAGAATGGTTACAAAGCCCTTTTGCTAGGAGCTCTCTCCCACCTCCTTGACTTGTTTCACTTATGGTTATTAATTGTGGGTACTCATCTTCAGTCATTCATTAAATTGAATCAAGTGTTCAAAGCATGCACCTTGAACGTTGAAGTTGGGAAGAACTAGCTCAAAATTATTCAATCTTCGCATTTAAAAATGCCAATATTTTGTTTTACGATTACTGATACCACTAGCTGAACCGATTCTCAAAGATATTCATGACACCAATCATTCCTGAAAATTTCATGCAAATCCTAGCAAGACTGTAGTGTCTGAGTCGGTAAAAACCAAATGTTGTTCCATAGCCATATGTTGCCATAGTAATAAATGCAGCGCATATTGTTCCATAGTAATATAGGAAAATTCAAACTGCTATAACTTCGCTAAATATAATTCAATCTTTATGAAACTTTCAGGATAGATCAATCTTATAAATTGTCATCTGTGTACTGAATTTTATTGAATTTAAGGGTACCGTTAAGATTTTATTCAAGAAAACATAAAATCGATAAATCATACTATTACTAACAAAGATGAGTGAATTGCGACTTCTTACGTATTTGCTGTTGTTGTACTCATCAAGGCCTACTTTCCTGATTTTTTCAGATTTTTCGGATCACAGGTGTCCAATTGCGAGGGGGGGACACAAATTTTTCGTGTATTTCCCCTCCCTGTGCGACCCTCGAAGCAAACTTTGCCAAACTAAGACTTGTTTTGAAAAGTTCTCATTAAGACCTTTCATTTGATACTCATATCGGCTACCTTCAATGAAATTTTTTTTTCGGGGGGTCACTCCCCTATATGGGGAGACCCCCCTTAGATACCTTATAAAAAATTTTTTTGTAGTTGAACTTTGAAGAGAGCACCACTTTACATCTACATACAAAATTTGATGTTTCTAGCTTAAGTAGTTCCCGAGAAAAACTGCTGTGACACACGGACGGACGGACAGACAGACGGACAGACACGACGCGATTTTAAAAGGGTTTTGTAAAATTATTTTACAAAACTCGAAAAATTAAATCAAAAAAATAATAATAAAATTTTGATATTCGGATTAAGTTGTTTGATTTTCAAATTATTTTATAATACCCTTCTGGCAAGAGCAATATCTTACTATTTTTATTTGTTACCTACATACCTAAACGCTAAAAATAGATTTCTTCAGGCTGAAAACAAGTCTAATTGAAATTTGACGTTTTAAATGTATCCAAGAGATCTTTTTAACTATGATTAAAGATAATTTCGTCATTTAAGGAGTGTTGTACTAAAATACAATATATAACCCTATTGAAAACAGTTTCGCCTATCGACCCGTCTTGCCCTCTGTCCATCCATCACAGCAGTATGCCACAGCAGTTTTTGCTCGAAACTATAAAAGCTATAGATACAAAAACGTTTTCTTCTTCTTCTTTTTAGCCCTACAGCCCCTGGGCCTTCGCTTAGAGATAGTTAGAGTATCTCATTGTCATGATTGAACGTATCGGCACTCCACAAGGTGATATGATAATTATCACGCTTTAGCCGTGTGTCAGTCCACCCAGCTGCGATACGTTCTGATTTTAAATCAGCACGTATCATAACTGAACAGGCTTATAGTCCGTCCAAAGAACCACTCGAACTAAATCTCGTTTACGCCAACGAGACTTGAACCAGAGACCTTCGGCTTATGGGCTTAGTGCTCTAACCACTAAGCCACGCGAATTAAAACTTTTTAGATGGTTCAAAAGTGATGGTCACTTGAAAACTTCAGTATCATTAAATTTTTCAAAGTTTTTTACCGAAGGTAGTCATGTGGAATATTTAATAAAATGTTAAAGGACATAATCGTCAAGACATAATCGTCAAGGGAGGGGAAATATTTGCAAATTTCTGTCTCTCTTGCAATTGGAAACTTTCGGACCAAAAATCTGTAAAAAATCATGAAAGTAGGACTTTATGCATACAACAACAACAAGTACCTTAGAATTCCAAATTCGTGCAACTTTGCTGATATATGATTTCTAAATTTCACATTTTCCTCAATAAATCGTATAAGTATCCTTAAATTCAACGAAATTTAACATTTAATTAGTCTCACAAAAGATCCCAATACTCTATATGTTTGAAGGGAGCCGAATCAAATTCACGAAAGTTACAACAACAATAATGTACGATTTAAGTATTCTATGGACTTTCCATCGAATTAGACAGTGTAATTTTAACTTGATCTTCCTAAAATTTTCAGATAAAATGAATAACGTAAATATTTGCAAGAACCTATGATGCGATTGATTTTTTTACATTGTAACTATAAGGTGCGGCAGCATGACTTCCTTTTTTCAAAACTTAAAAAATCCCATTGTATGAATTAGAAAATTTCCATTTGTTTTTAATAATTTAGATGCATACCTACTGTTTTGTTTACATAATTTTGAAGATTAAACCAGCTAGGTGATGTCCTCTATTCCCCATGCACTGAGTAAACGATTTCTAGCGTTTTTCATGATTCTTCCCAGCATAGCAGGCATTATGTTGGCAATTTCTTCCTGGATTTTGGTCCTCAAATCTTGTAAGGTCCCTAGACGGTACACATAAACACGGGATCTCAACAAAACTCATAGAAAAAATCACAAGGAGCCGAATCGGGAAAATCCAAGGGCATACGTTTATTTACGCGCAGACCGACGTGATGATTGCAATCTTGAAACCCTCACTGCCTCAATATTTAAGCAGGGCTCAATGGCAAAAGCAGATTCTAAACTGTTCCAACGCACAAGCTACATATGCTAGAAACATGAACTTTCGTAAGTACATCAAAAGCTGTACTACCTTTACAGTTTGATTACAAGAAAATGTATAAGGTTTTAATGGGGGTTTCTCATAGCAAGAAGTCTCCTCATATAAGGAGTGATAGCTAAAAACATTTTTTTTTTTGCCAAAAGTAGTCAATATGGGTATCAAATTTAAATTTCCAAAACGAGTCTGAAACTGGCAATTTTTGCTTCGTGAAGTGTAGGGAGAGGGGAAATGTATGATAAATTTGCATTCTTCTCCCTTTCCTTGTGTATGGATCTCTTTAGTAAAAAAATCTAAAAAAACATGGAGTAGATATTTTTGAGTACAAGGCCTAGACGGCAACAGCCTAGACGGCAAAGTTTGAAAACTTTGTTCATGATAGTGCATCTTATGAATTTTACGTTTTACATATAAAACCAAAACGGAATAGTTAAATTTGCAAGCAAATTGTTCATAAGTTTCATAGCAGCAAATTTCACAAAAATCGAGCCATAATCAACTAAGTTACAGCCGATTGAATATTTAACAATTGCAACAGCAACGGTACTGGAGAAATATATCGGACCTAGACACTACAGACATGATGGAATTTCGATGAAAATTTTAGGTAGAGCTTATAACATTGATGTGTTAGAATGACTACTCAAAAATAAGATAACACGCTGAAAACGAAATGACGGTGAATTTCAATGCATAATAATGAAGTTTTTGGTTTTTAGAACTCAGCTCTCTATCTGAGTCAAATTTTGATATCCAGAAGATGTTGAGCTACTAATTGGTTTACGAAACCCTTCTGCTGCTACTTCAACTTGTTCGTCGTGAAATTCTTTCAAGATTCAACATAACATGTTATCACCTGGTTCTAAACGAGAGTCATATCCATGGTAATTACTAATGTTTTCATCATTAACTGCTGAATAAAGGCAACATTGAATTAGTAATGTAATAATCCATTAATAATAAATATATTTCAAATTAACGAATTATATCTCCGAAATTATTTAGTGACAATTCGCACAAATTAAGGCTAATTTAGAGCGTGTTATCCTTTGCATTGCTTCATTTGATGAAATTCACAACATGCAAATTTTCCGCAAATATATTCTCGTATGGTTCATGTCCGCACATTTGCGTTCTACTTTGCGATATGAATTCATATGAGACTACGTTGCTGGGTTGAGATAAGTTCATTTGCAGTCAATACACCATAATGATATCATGATGATGCCAATTTACGAGCATATAGGCGAGTTTAATATGATAAAATTAACTGAGCAAGTTTACGTACTCCATTATTTTTATGGCATTTGTATCGCGAGCCTTTCAACGGTTGCAATTAACCTTTGATTCCAATGAAGTTCTGTAAAGCTATCAATGTAGCGTAATGCATACAGTATTAAAAGCTTGACGATTATTGAGCTTAATAACGACACAGTCGCTTTATTTCATTGAAAATGCATTTTTGAATGGATATATCTGTTTTGTTGTTGCTTGTGCATATATTTTACAAACTCAATATTTCATGCTTATCATAACAATTTGATTTCTGTTATCGATATGTTCAATATTCACAAAGGAATTGAAATTTACAATTCCATTACAAGATCTCGCATAACAGCGAGTAATTGAAAATTATATTCATACAATTTGATGCTTGATAATTTTTCCAAACCAAGTATATGTAGCAAAAAACAATTCTTGTACGAGTCAAAAGATGAGTAACATGGTTTTCGAAGTTGATTTGATATTTTTCGAATTCACAAAATCCCATAATCAAATCGAGATACATGTTCTTTGCTTTGATAAATAAACTTACATACACTTTTTCATTCCAGATTTATTAACCAAAACGTGAAAGCTATTAGTTGCAAGGTTGCAAGACCAGCCTTGACATATGGGTGTCAAATTTAATTTAGTTTAAGTGCTATTATGATGGAATCGGTGAGAGCTTTTGAAAAGAAATGTGTTTCAGCATGCACTGGCTTATATAGAAAGCCTCAAACAGATGCAATCGAAGAGTTTATCAAGCCGCACTGTTACCAAGAATCAACACATACATATTAAGGTTTATTCGGAAAACATTTTGAATTCTCCAACTGACTGCAAAAATGAATAACGCAACCACTTCACCTTCTATTGAGTACATGTCTCACAATTTGCGTCACCCTTTCTGATGCGATCGTGCATTTAGATGACTCGTTATGCTTTTGAATAGAATATCAGTAAAATTGAAATACAAGGATTCAACATTTACGATGGACATACTGTGTAGCAAGGTTAAGGGTGGTCCAACCATAATGCACGATGTTAATTGTGAGTCACACCTTAACGTCAAGTTTTTCGTCCAATTTAATTTGATATTTCTTTGTTTCAGTGCTCGGCAAATTCAACCATGAAGAGGTATACAATTGAGCAGCGCGTTAAAGTTGTTGAAGCCTTTTACGAAAATAGGTGTTCAAACCAAAATGCATTACGTCCACTTCGTGTTTTTTTTTTGGTCAGCATAATCGACCAAATGTGTCTACAATCGCGAGAACCATGCGCAAATTTCAGCAAACCGGGTCTGTTGGAAATGTGAAATTACCTGTGCATGCTCACCCAGTTCGTTCTTAACATTGCTGTTGTTCTCAATAGTGTGGCGGAAGAGCCGCCAACCTCGACTCGTCGTCGTACCCAACAATTGAACAGCTCACGAAAATCACTGATGCGAATTTTGTATAAAGACTTGAATTTACATGCTTACAAGGTTTAATTGACTCAAGAACTGAGGCATACTGACCATTTCAAGCGTCGGCAGTACACCGAATGGTTGGTTGAGCCGACAGAAGGGAATGGTGACTTTACAAAGAAAATCATCTTCAGCGACGAGGCACACTTTTACCTCAGTGAATTCGTTAAGAAGCAGAGTTGCCGCATTTGGGCAAATGAGAATTCACGAGTGATTGTTGAAAAGCCGATGCATCCACAAAGAGTGACTGTTTGTTGCGTTTTATGGGCTGGTGGCATCATCGGGCCGTACTTCTTCGAAAATGAGGATGGCCAAGCAGTAACTTTGAATGGTGTTTGCTATTGAGAGATGATAACGGACTTCATGTGGTCAGAAATTTAGGATATGGACCTGAACAATATGTGGTTTCAACAAGATGGTGCCACACAGCCAACGGAACAATGGCTCTTTTGCGCGAGAAATTCAATGGCCGTGTAATGTCACGTTTTGGCGATGTTAATTGGCCGCCACGATTATGTGAGTTGACACCGTTGGACTTCTTACTCTGGGGATATTCAAAAGAAAAAGGGTACGTCAATAAGTCAAGAACAATTCAAGAGCTAAAAGATGAGGTAATTCAGCACATTAACGACATTGAACCTCAATTATATCTCATTTCGTAATATTTTGTTTTACATATGATTGTCATAGATCCTTCTATTATAATAGAAAAAATATTAACATAATTCTCTGAAAACTTTTTGTTTTATTTACAACTAACATTATGCGTTTAAGTTGGACCACCTTTTATGTTGATTGAAGACGATGGTGCAAGGACTTATACCGATATTGGTGGCTAGATGGTAAGATTTAAAAACAATCAAAATTCACGGATGGTTTTTGATTTTTCTTTTGTTTGATTATGCTCAAAATAATTAGACTGAATTTATGTTAATCAATTTAATGCTATTGATTTGCGATTAGGTATATTGTAAGGTTTTTAACTCTTTGCGGGGCAGTGGGATATACTTTATACCACATTTCCTTGAATTTCTCCTGGTTAATGTGGACAGTAGTTTGCTCTAAATACCATTCTTTTCTATGCAATTAAGTCG
The DNA here is from genome assembly GCA_963969285.1 of Odontomyia ornata. Taxonomy (NCBI): domain Eukaryota; kingdom Metazoa; phylum Arthropoda; class Insecta; order Diptera; family Stratiomyidae; genus Odontomyia; species Odontomyia ornata. The sequence goes on along the minus strand of OZ017739.1, from coordinate 280,339,359 downwards.
TCTCTACACGATGCAATTTTCTTTGTTTACTCAGAACTCACCTTGTGTGTTTGGTAGAGCCATTATTCCGGCGGCTCGTTCATTAGTTGAGAGTGCTCATTTGGTTCGCTTGTTTAAGTGAGAAAATCATTCGAAAAATTTTTAAAAGTGAAAGTGCAGTTGTTACAGGCATTGGTGATTTATTTAGTATTGTTTTTTATAGTAAAAATTGCAACACAAATTACACGAAAGTGGTATATAATGTATACCACTGCCCATTGTAGTGCGAATTTACTGAAAACTTATTTTTAGCAAAAACGTGAAAATGAATAGAGTAGGACTAACGCAAGAAAAAATTCAATATCTCTTGCTACAGAACGAGGAGGAATATGTTGATATACCCTCTGATGGGAAATTCTAAGACCTCAAAAATTATGAAAGTGACTTGAAAGAAAGTTACTTGACTAACTCCACACATGTTGAAGATGGAACGTCCTTGAATGAAAGTGATTTTCAATAAGAAATCATAAAAACACATTTTACACACATTTTATACATCTACTTGTCAATAGGCTTCCAACGACAATTTTGATAAAAGCGACGACATTCCTTTGTCCCATATTCGAGTCGAAAGGACTACCGTACTAGTTCAGATTACTCCAATCTGGTCCAAAAATTTTACTGTTGATCTTCCCGATAACTTTATAGGCATCCAACATGGACGATCTGCTCTCAGAGACCAAAGACGCAAAAAGTATTTTCAATGAACTGCTAACCGACAAAATTATTGACCACATCGTTTTCCAAACAAATTTGTACCCCCAACAATCAGGAAAACCATTTAATTAAACCAGTTCCCAAGAAATTCGGGTACTAATTGGTATGAATGTTTTGATGGGCGTGAAACATCAAACAAGTTACCGGGATTATTTGTCAACTCATCCAGAATTAAAAGATGCGTTTATTGCGAATTTTATGCCAGTGAAGAGAATTAGCTGGCTACTAAATCAAATTCACTTGAATGATGTGTCCGTTATGCCTCAGAGGGGCACGCCTAATTATAATAAGCTGTACAAAGTGCAACCTTTTTTGGACATATTATTGGAAAGATACCAGAAATGTTTTGCCACTGGCGAATTTGTTGCCATCGATGAGGCGATGATAAAATTCAAAAGAAGAAGTACATTGAAGCAATATATGCTCAAAAATCCAATACAACGAGGCTACAAAGTTTGGATGCTATGCGATAAAAGTGGCTGTACTTATAATTTTGAAATGTACACTGGACAGAAAGACGACGCAACAATGAAGAATTTTGGTTAAAGGATTGTTCTGAATTTGTCTTCAATTATAAAGAGTCGAAACCATAAATTACATTTGGATAATTTTTTCAACTCGCAAGATCTTCTTGTTAAACTTAATCAAAGGGGTATTTATGCATGTGGAACCGTAAAAATCAAAAGAAAACGCCTACCAAATGATTTAGTAGCCAATAAGTATTTACGCATTGGAGATTTTGATTGGAAAATTAGTAATACTGGACTTTCACAACCCTCATAGTCTAACTGAAGTACAAAGACGAGGATTCGATGGAAACCTTGAAACCGTTCTACGTGACTACAACTGGCACATGAATAACGTTGGTAAGTTCGATCAATTAAAAGAATGTTATGGATTGGAGCGTAAAAGTCAAAAATGGTGGCCAAGAATTTTCTATCACGTCCTTGATATGACTTTGGTGAACGCATATATCCTACCTGAGTTTGAAAATTATGAAGGAAACCTTAAAACCTTCAAGTTAGAAATAATATCCTATTTGACTAGCATATCTTTGCCGACATGGAAAAGAGGACCAAAAACCACACCAATGCCGATTGAAAAACGTAAAAATAAACTATTCCGTGATCAATCATTTAGAGCAACAGGACAACATTTGCCGGAAAGGACGACGTCACGCCGCTGTGCTCATTGCAGTAATACAAAACATCAGTGACGAATCAAGTGGAAGTACCCAATGTACCCATCTGTATGAGTGGTAGAAAAACATGTTTTCAAATGTATCACTCCTAGTAATATGGGCAGTGGGATAAAAAATATACCCTATCCTTGTGAAGAATCTCTTTATGGGAAAGTTTTTTTGGTTCAATTTTATATTATAATTTGATAACATACATATAAAAATAAACACATTATCTGAATTATTGAGCTTTTCATATTTTGCCCCGCAAATAGTTAAATTAGTTTAAGATGAAGGTATTTTATAATCTTTTACTTTTAGATACAAATGAATTAGATCATGATTATAGTATAAACTAAGAATATTGTCATAAAATTTTGTGAAAAAAAAACATTTATAATAAAATAAAACGAATCACTTTGTTTAAATTTATAAATTTAGGTTAGAAAAATTTAGCTGTTTGAAAAATTAATACAAACTTTTATTATCTATTTTATGTTGTTTTATGATATGGTTGGTAGATTTTCCCCTAATTTTCCCTATAATTTGCATAATAAATATCCAATTTTAAGCAGCATACTAGAAATAATGAAAAATTTTTTTGTTATCATATAAGTTCAAATTTAGAGTGCTTTTGAGGCCATTATGGTTTATTGTAATTGATATGTTTTAAATTTGCTGTGTTTTTGCAAAATTTTAAAGATAAAAGTAAAGACAGCATATTAAGCTACGTATACAGAAGCGCAAATTATTTATTTCCATGCAAGTAATTTTTGGACTTTTCTTTAAAAAATTTTTACAGTACCCGATTATTATCGAGACCTGCCATCTGTACGTTACAACAGGTTTTCTCAGAAGCTAGAGAAGAAAGAGTCATCAAATTTTGCAAGTTCCGCAGAGTTTTCTGGTCATTGAAAATTTCAAAGTAGAAAAAAATTTGAAACGACTTTAATGGGAGGTTTCTACATATAAGGATGCCACCCCCAGAAGAGTATCAAATGCAAGATCATAATTTTCAATATCGGTTTTAAAATTTCAATATTGATGATGAGGTAGACAGGTGAAGCGGAAACACAAGGGGACAATGCGCCCTCCTCCCTCGCATTTGAACATTTTTGGACCGAAAAATGTGAAAAAATACGCGCTGGTAGTTCTTTATGAGTACAATACAAACAATAACTCAGAAGTCGAAATTCGCTCAGCTTTTGAAGGTGCAAAAATGTTGTTACAAATGTTCTCGAACCGGAGGGGGGGTTGTTTTTCATGGAAAGGTTTACCTCCAATACATCGTGTTGAGGAGATAATGGATACATTCGTGAACAAGGATTTATTGGAGACATTCTCATAGGATATTATGCCATTAGTGTGAACATTTCATCTAGACGATGATCTGAAACACTCGTCTCGATCGGTCAAAGCATGGTTCCAAGAAAATAATGTGGACGTCTTTAAGTACCAAAATCAATCTCTAGACCTCAATTTTATTATGAATCTCTTCGATAAACTTAAACAAGAAGTTAGTTTGCCAAAACAAAATCAAATTATGGGAGGATATTCAAAAAGTTTGGTACAATATGCCCGGAAGAATCGAAAAATTCGTTGGGTATAATGGCAGGTATTTAGGCTAATATCCTGCGTCTTGACTTATTCTGAATAAGAAAGGACCATAACTATCGAAATTTTTATGTTAATTACAATGTTCATTGAGCACACTATTCTGGCCACTTGATGATCGGTACATTTTATAAATTAAATAAATGTTAAATTTTTTTAAAAAAGTGTGTTTTGAAAACCAACCTAATTTTTCGGCGATTATAAGGAAAAGTCTAAAAATTAAGCTTGCTTTAGAAAAAAGCTACTCTCACACCCATTATTTTGCCCAGCTGTTTATATATATATATATATATATATATATATATATATATATATATATATATATATATATATATATATATACTCGTATATATATATATATATATATATATATATATATATATATATATATATATATATAGATATATATACATGTGACAATGATTCCATGAAAACGGTATATTTAAAATTATTCTACAACTTTGCCAGTCCCTTCAAAGTAGTCTCCTTTGGCAGCTATACAACGATTCGAGTGCGTTTTCTATGCTTTGTAACATTCCGGAACGCTTCGAATGGGATGTCCGCGAGTACAATCGTCCCGGCCGCCTGGATGTGCGTAATCGACTCAGGGTGACATATTGGGCAAATAAGACAGTGGTTGCAACACGATGATCACTTTAGAGGCCAAATACTGGGACACACTGAGGGTGGTGTGGCACGGCGCGTTGCCGTGATGAAGGATCCAGTAATGAGCGATGTCTGGGCGCACCATGTTGACTCGTTTTTGCAATTTTCGAGTTCTTGGTGATAGTTGACTTGATTTACGGTTTGCCCCGATGGAACAAAAGGATAAGGGCACACACACGCTGCGTATTCGCGTCAGTCTTCACCTTGAATGGTCTCTCACTCCGCGCCTCGTCTTGCGCACTTTCACACCCCTCCTTAAGCTCTTGATGCCATAAAAACACCTGGTTACAACCTATCACTTTTACAGTTTAAGTGTACGTTTCCGAAGCTGTTTCGCCCAATCAGGCGCAAAATTTTATTGCAACGCGTTGCTCTTGATTTCGTTTCTCCATTTTCGTGACGAGCACCACCAATACACGTCTACTCAATACAACACAGCAGGCAAATTAAACAAGAGCAATGTTAAATATATCAATGGAGAGGGAAAGGATGCCGGAGAAGGGGAAGGAAATTTCATGGTCGCAGGTTTACCACAAGCGTGGCAATTAAGTCAGTCTCATTACTTAATTTTCACACTTATATATATATATATATATATATATATATATATATATATATATATATATATATATATATATATATATTATAGTAGTACTTCGGTAAAAACCTTACCTATACATATTGATGATGTGTGCGATAAAAGTCATAAATGTTTCTATCAGGCTATACCTACCATGGAAAAATGATGCCAGTGAGAGTGGAGTCTGAAAAGTCGACTTTCATTGAAAAGAGATGTTCTTGAAAAAAAAACAGAAAAAGCTATAAAGCAGTATTATTGAAAAAAATTTAAATCATATCCTGGTCAGTACAGCCATCGAAAATATTTCTGAAGATTCGTCTTTTAAATTACGTAATCTTTAAGTAGTGGCTTAAAGATGTGTTATTAATGTCTTTAAGATTCATGTCATATATTAAAAAGTTATGAGTATTATGTGACATCTAATTGAAATCATGCTTAGTTTTTTCCATCTTCACATACCCATACCAAATAATTAGTTTTAAATAAGTCATTTTGTCGTCAAAATTTTAATTATATCTTGTAAACATCTTTCAATTTCCAAGTCCAATATATACAAGCTTTTTGACCAACTCATCTGAGTTGAGTATCATTTACTCAAATATTTAAAGTATTCAGGGGCATATAGGGAGTTGCGCTGCACAAATGCCAAGTATCATTCATACATACTGCGATGCTATGCGAGTGGGGGCTCATACGAGCAAGTCAGCTTTTGAGAATTTTTGATAGATATCTCGCCAATAGTAAAATTTTTCAAATTTCCTTCAAGATAATGTGTTCACGTTTTTTCTCTGTACCTCCTCTCCAAAGTAAGAGCTTGTAAAAACGTGCACTAAAATTTTTATATTTGTGCTTAGTATCTTGAAAACGATTCATGTAGCATCAGGATAAAAAAACGGTGAAATATTGTATCCGCACATATCTTTACTAGAAATTTCTCAAAGGATAAGCCCACCAAAACGCAAAATTTAAAAATGCTTAATAGTTCTTTTCATTTTTTTCGGCAAATATTAAAAGTGGTACATTTCGTATAAAATTATAAAATATTAGAATGAAGAAGATATATACAGCCAAACTTTGATAAGTCGAACTTCGATAACTCGAATTTTAGATAAGTCGAACCGAATTGGTTGGCAATAGCGTCAGAAGTAGGGAATGGGAGTTAATTGGTCTCGACTACTCGAACCTCGATTACTCGAATATATTGATAACTCGAACGAAATATTTGGCCCCTACTTCGAAAAGTTGAATTTTCTGGGGGAATCTCCTCATTACGGTTGCTTTTAACAGATTAAATACTGTTTCATTTATAACATTGAAGAAATTTTTGCGTGTGTTAATATTTAATCGAAACGTACTTTGAGAACATTGTCAATTGAGCAAAAATTTAAGTTTATAAAGGAAGTGGAAAGTGGCTCAAGAAATAAAGATATAGCTGTGAAGTACGGTATTCCAGCAAGTACAATGTCAACTATTTTAAAAAATAAGCACTCAATTGTCACCGCAATGAAAAGTAGTGCAAGTGGGACTATCAAGCGGCTAAAAAAGCCTATGTATGAAAATGTAGACAAAGCAGTTTTCGAGTGGTTTAAATCGGCAAGAAGGCAGAATTTACCTAATTCGGGAGGATTAATTAAAGAAAAGGCATTGGAGTTTAGTGAAAAACTAGGACAACCAAGCCTTAAGGCTAGCACTGGTTGGCTCGATAATTGGAAACGCAGGTATGGTACATATAGAAATTTATACAGTGATTAGGCTTTAAACTTCGGTCTGCTTAATGTTAGATCTGGAGTATGTCATAAAAAGGCTTGTGGAGAAAGCAGTGAAGTGAGTAACAAAGACTATAATAAATAGAGACGTAATGTTCCACCTCATTTATTAGAAGGTTATCAAGCACGGGACGTGTTTAATGCCGTTGAGACAGGATGATTTTTCAAATAACTCCAAGATAATACCTTAATTTTTGAAAATCAGAAGTGCCATGTAGGTAAACATAGTAAACAGAGAGTTACACTGATGCTTCTTGCAAAAATGGATGGATCAGAAAAATAAAATTGCTTTTAATAGGTAAAAGTAATAAACCTCACTGCTTTCGAAGTATTAAGTGGTTGCCCCTTGAATATAAAGAAAATTCAAAGGCTTGGATGACAGGCGTACTTTTTGAAGAATGGCTATTGAAATTAGATAAACAATAAATTAAAATGCATTAAACTTGTTTTTTCCCGCTGAATCTGGCATCTAAGTTACAACCAATTGATCAGGATATCATACAATGTTTAAAATGTCATTATCACCGAAAAAATCTTTGAAACGTTTTGAAGAGAACAAAAACGATAACATTACGTTAATGGATTGCGTTGACGATATAACTAACGCATGGAATATCGACGTCAAACCTAAAACCATTTCTAACTGTTTTAAAAAAGCCGGGAAGAAGAGGATGAAATTCCCTTAATTTTCATAAGTGAATGGATGAAAGAAAAGAGTGAAGATGAAATCCAACTGCAAATCTAGTACGAAGCTTGGGGAAATATTAAAAGTATAGAAGAAAGTAGCACCATTCACGATTTTATGCATGAAGATGACGATATTGTTACTTCAGAGTATCCTACTGAAGAAGATATTGTCGATTCCTGTAGATCTGAACCGGTGTAGTTGAACAACGAAGTTGACTGCCAAAGTTACACGACGGAGGAAGAATGGCAAGATGATTTCCAGCAACCACCTTCAAACAAATTGGTTGAAAATGCGTTGAGTGTCTTGCGTTCCTATTTAAACGCCAATGAATATACAAACGATTCCCTATATAATAGTTTAAATAAAATTGAAGCTTTTTTTGAAAACCAAAGTATGAAATCCAGTCTTCAGTCACAAATAACTGACTTTTTCACAGTAAAATAGTAAATATTTATATACTAAATATGGGAACATAGATATGTACACATGTATGAGTACTTACATATATGTACATATATGTTGAATGTACTGTTTCAAATTTTTTGTTATTTTTTCAAAAACTTAGATATTAAGGCACTTATCTAATATACCTTTACTGAAATAAATACATCAATGTTCATTCACAAAAATGTACACGCATATATTCAGTTATTATTGATAACTCGAAGTCTTGATAACTCGAAATTCTTATGCGTCACATCGCAGTTCGACTTATCGAAGTTGGACTGTATATCAAAGGCGTCAGGTGAAAATGAAATAAAAAGGACATATCAGTGAAATATTGCAGAATGAGTATAAAACGTAGAAAACTCTTCCGACAGGAGCATACTTTTGCCTACCCAGCTTGTTATGGCTATTGTAAAGTTCTTCATAATTATGTAGATGTAGAAATTTCAACATACATAATGGCTAGGCATGTTAATTTAGGTTGTGGGCATACTCCTGATTTTTCAATCAAACAATTGTTCTTTACGAAAGATAAAATTGCGCCAAGCATGTGTTCCAGTCAAGCGACATTACATCTCATTTCACCACCTGCATCTTGTAATAACCTTCAAAAAAGCAAAAATAACCTTCAAAAAAGCAAAAAAAAACATAAATAATTCAGCCTTCAAACAATTGATATGTCAACAAAAACGTTATTTCCAGACCATTTCCAACTGAAAAAAGCCAATAAATTTTTGCCACCGTAAGCAGACCAAGGACGCTATTTTCTCGTTCATTTCACATTCTATAAAATTTCAATGATTGATAAACAAGCTTTGAATTTATTTCCAACCTTTCTTTTGACCGTCCGACTTAAACTCGTGCTATGATTTCCGAATAAGTTTGTTGTTGTCGGGAATTAGGTGAAAAGGGAAAGGGAAAGCTTCGTATAATAGATTCGACTTATGTGTGGACGTACATATGAGAAGCTTGTCATGTGTTTCTAAATTGCCAATATATTACCAATCGTTAGCAATTCGCCCACTTCTGAATGAAAATAAGAAAGTAAAGGCTATCTTGCCAAATTTTCACGTGTACAATTGAGTATGTACATATATCCAAGAAATACCATTTATTTTTATCCTGCATTTTTGGATCCTTTAGATTTTTCGACATATACGTGTAGCATATGAAAAAGCATAGCCAGATTTTATTGGACTGAATTTCCATAAAGTTCCAAAGATGTGATTTGGAAATTGAATGACCATTACATGCAATTACCATAAAAAAGAAACAAGTTGGGTAGACAGACCTATGCTCATGTCAGAAGGGTTTTGTACTCAACTTACAAAATGCAGTAACCAGCAATGAATAAAATCAAGAAACATGTCATGTTTGAGGATCATACTATTATTAGCAAAGTTGAAAGAATTTTGACTTCTGAGGTTTTTGTTATAATTATACCTACAAATATCTCCCTTGATAATTACTTCAGATTTTTTAAGATCACGGATGTCCATTCGCGAGGGAGGAAACACATTTTTCGTGTATTTCCCCCCTATGCCCCCACTGAAGCAAAAACTGTCAGTTTAAGAACTGTTTTGAAAAGCTCTCATAGAGAATTTTCAGTTGATACTCATATCGGCTACCTTTCATGAAATTTTTTTCAGGGGCTACTCCGCTGTACTGTAATCATCGATTCATGGCCTGTTTTTTCGAATCTTAGAATGGTTACAAAGCCCTTTTGCTAGGAGCTCTCTCCTGCCTCTTCGACTCCATAGCCATATGTTTCCATAGTAATACAGGAAAATTCAAATCACTATAACTCCGTTAAATACTATTCGATCTTTATGAACTTTCAGAAATCGGTAAATCATACTATTACTAACAAAGTTGAGTGAATTTCGACTTCTCAGGTATTTATTGTTGTTGCACTCATTAAGGCCTACATTCATGATTTTTTCAGATTTTTCGGATGGAAGGTGTCCAATCGCAAGGGGGGGGGGGGGGGGGTTCGTGAAAAGTTCGCACATTTCCCCTTCCCCTGTCCTCCTCGGTACTTATAAGGGGATTTTAAGACTTGTTTTGAAAAGATCTCATCGAGACCTTTCCAATGACACTCTACTCGATTACCAATGGTAAAATTTTTTTTTTGAGGGATCACCTCCCTATATTGGGAGACCCCCCCCTTAAATCCCTTTGAAAAATTTTTCCACCCTTGAACTTTCAAGAAGTCACCACTTCTGACCTTTCCACAAAGTTTCATGGCTGCAGCCTCTATAGTTTCGGAGAAAAAGTGCTGTGACATACAGACGGACGGACGGACGGACGGACAGACGGACAGACGGACAGACGGACAGACGGACACAGGTCGTGATTGCAATAGGGTCTTGTATTTTAGTACGAAACCCTAAAAAAAATGTTCTATTGAGATGAATTTTTGATATTTTTGTCAACGTTGTAGCACTACAGCCCCACTTGGGCATTGACCTTGCGTACATAACCCCGCAAGCACATTATTGGATACTTGTATGAAGGTCTATGCCTCACATTCATAGCATACCATGGCTGCTCTTACATCTAAACTTACTTGGAGTTTTATTGTCAAGCACTTGTATATGCAGCTGGCCTTTAGAATGAGTGAAACTGAGTAAAAAGTTTTTTATGCAAGTGGAGCCAGTCAACTGATAACTTCTTATTCATCATCAACTTTCTTTTTTTCAATTATATTCCCTATCCACAAGAAAAGGCAAAAAGTTGCAGCGCGAAAATTACAGAAGCATATCACTACTTTGTACAGCATACAAAATATTTTCAAAGATCTTAGAAAATATAATCGGATCAGACGCCAACAGCATTATTGTGGAGTATCAAGGTCATTTTAGAGCAGGTAGATCGACAAAAGACCAACTGTTCATAGTCAAGCAGGTACTTGAAAAATGCTGGGAGTTCAACATAGATGTTCACCAAATTTTCGTTAACTTTAAGCATGCATACAAGGGTATTGATCATAAGGTGCAGAAGTATGGACGGAGCAGAAGTATGGGGCGACGTTCTCAGCAAGGAGGTATACCGTAAATTTTAGGCACAGGTACAGAGAAGAGGAGTACTGAGAATCGCATCTTCGTATCCAACAGTCTCTGATCCAGTGGTGAGAGTTATTGCAGGCGTGATACCTGTCGCCCCCCTTGCTAGAGAGCGCCGCGCTATTTACCTGCGCCAAAACGAGGATGCGAGGGAGATAGTTGTCCGCGAGAAGAGACAGCGCTTGCTCAACGAGTGGCAGCAGTCTTGGGTCAATTGCACGAAGGGAAGGTGGACTGCGTGCCTCATCCCGGATGTGAGACCGTGGCGAAATCGAAGGCATGGTGACACTGACTTCTATCTGACCCAGCGTGGGTGTTTTCAGTCTTACCTGCACAAGATTGGTAAGTCACGGTCACACGATAGTATGTTTTGCCCAGGAGAGGAGGACAATACCTGCCACACATTTTTTGCGTGTACGAAATGAGTCAGGCTGTGAAAAGAACTCTACAGAGAGTCGGAAGACCTCACCCCGGATAATATAGTTGCGGTGATGCTCGAATCGGTTGACAAATGGAACCAGGTGGCACATTATGCTTGGGCAGTCCTAAAATATAAAAGGGACTCACAGCAGCCGGGGGCACTGGGGCTGGGGGATTGCTTTTCTGGCACTTCCTCTTCCCCTCTCCCCTCCCGCTAGGACAGGGATCCCCCAGTTTGAAGGCGCCCCACGGCGTAAAAAACGAGACCTGGCCCGAAGTAATGTGTCAAACGGCTCCAGGCTGGGTTCTCAGATTGACATGGGAGGTGTGCGAGCATGGGAGTCCCACACTCTGTGCATAAATGGCACTCACCTCCCTACCACAAAAAAAGGGTATTGATCGTAATGTACTGTACCGAATAATGCTTCGCTTGGGCATCCCAGCCAAATTAATCCGTCTTACCAAAATGACAATAACGTTGACGACCTCTCAAATCCGCATCAATAACCAACTCACCGATGCCTTTGACACAAATATTGGACTAAAGCAGGGAGATAGGCTGGCCCCATTGCTGTTCAATTTGGCTCTGGAGTTCGTCATAAGAAAGCGACCTGTTGATACATGAAGTACATTACTATTCAAGTTGAGCTAAGTGGTAGCCTATGCGGACGACATCAACATTTTTTCAGTTATTAACAACTGCCAAATAACTTTTCCTGAAACTCGAAAGCGAAGAAAAAGTAGTAGGGCTACAAACCAATCAAAATAAAACAAAGCTCATGACGCAGTCGAAGAAAAATGCCTCAAATACACAAAATATCACACTTGGAGAATACAGTATCAAAAATGTTAGCAAATTTGTGTATCTAGGCGCCAAAAATAACGGGAACCACTAACGAAAGAGACAAAATATGCCGAAGAATACAGCTCGTAAATCAAATATTTTATTCAGCTTTGACGACCTCGAAGACCAGCTGCATACACAGGAAAACAAAGCTCCAACTATACAAATCTGTGATAAGACCTGTGTTATGCTATGGGTGTGAAACATGGATCCTAACTCAAGCATCTACAAATATATTGAACGCCTTTGAGCGACGGGTCCTGAGGCAAATAATCGGAGCGAAGTTAGACGGTGACCAATGACAAATTCGTTACAACCATGAGTTGTATGAAATTTTTGACGAACTGGATATCTCAATGATTGTCAGGCTGCAGAAACTGCAATGAGCTGGCCACATGAATCGTATGGACGAACAACGGGTACCCAAAAAGGAATCTGTTGGAAGAAGAACTGAAGGCCGGAGACCGAGGCAACGTTGGTCTTACTTGGTCGATGAAGACAGTTCATCGGTGCTCTGATTTCAAAATTGGAGGACGCGGTTAATGGACCGGGACAGTTCGAGGCGCTATTTGCAGGAAGCAAAGGCCTGAGAGGGGCTGTAGTGCTAAGAAAAAGAAGATAAATTTTTAACAATATCCTACTAATATCGCGTCCTGTCTGCCCGCCCGTCCGTGTATGACAGCATGTTTTCACGCAAACCACATAAGTCAGAAACGTGAAATTTTGTGAGTAGGTCAAAAGTTGTATCTGCAGAGGCCTTTTATCTAGAATGCCAAAGCGTTTAGAAAAGTTCAATTTTTCTTGAAAATAATTTTGAGTTTTCTTCCATTAAGGTAGAGTGGTGGAAGACTTAAGACATGTAACATATTTCCAATGAAATCTTTTCTTATTTTAATATTATTTATGCATATTTTTTAAGTTTCGGACCATCTCCGTCTTTACATCTTGTTCGTCACAATAAACTGTATAGCTTTTAAGAAGATCTCGAAGAAGTAATAATCGATACGATGAAATATTAGACGTAATTGGAAAACGTTGCAGATAAATTTGCTGAAATTGAAAAAGTATGAGCCTAAAAACTGATGAATTACTCAACCAAGCCATATACGAGTATGCCGAAAAAATAATAAATGATGTGTCTTATGAGGTACAGTTGAGAAATTTAAATTGCAACTATTTTGTAAAAATTGAACCTGAATGTTTTGCAAGGAACAACCTGTCACCATTTCCCACTCAACAGCCATTTGAAAATCAAAGGCCATTAAACAGCCAACGCCTATTCAATTATCAGCAATCATTCTACATCACCGTCATTATAGCTCCAGTTTTACTATTAGCTCTTATTAAACATGCCACCTCCCTTGAGCACTCAGATTTCATTGAATCTTCAGCCATCATTGAATAGCCAAACACCACCGATGCCACGTTAGAATCAAAAGGCTGCATAATAATAACACAGTAGTTATTTGCTATTAATAGATATTATTCAATAAAATACCCTTTCGAAATGTATTTTTAATTGTTTTTTAAATTACGTCGCACATGTCTGCAATTACAGCACGTAAACTGGCTTGGGAATACACATGGAAAATTTTAAATCTTCGTAACTTCTCCCTGTTGCCAAATATTTTAGCGTAGTAGATAGCCGTTCTAGAGGAGTAATGAAACGTCTCGTAACAGAATCTGCTCTTGAAATTATTGGTGCAATTAAATTTGACAAATGCTGGTATGTGACTTTAACAATACGCAAATAGTGGCAAAAGTCATCAGCTCACTGCGTAATTCCGCTATTAAATTGGTATAAGAAGGTAAATTTTTTTTAGATATTTTTCATAATGCAAACCGCAGCCGTTGCATGAATTAATCGTTCATCAAAATTTTCGATTGTTTTTAACTTAAAAAGCTATATTTTACAGGGTTCTTTAATACATATATGTGTAAGCTTTGCTGAACGCATGAATTGCTTAAACGATTTTCATAAAGTGGCTTGCGCAAACTTTTTCCTTCAAATTATTTGAGAGTGTAAGCCCAGCTTAAGAGATAGTCCCGTACTCAATGCATTAAAAGTCGTTCACAACCACACTACAAAAGCAAATCAGCTGGAAAAGTAAATTTCTCTCGTCAGTACCGTTATATTTCGACAAGCAGTTAGGCTCGCAGGCTACTAGAACTCTGATTGCAACTTGTCTAACATGAAATGGATATTAACGAAAAAATATTCTACGTCAAGCAGTCGTTGCGTGTAGACGGCTTCCCTCCGTTGGGAGACCCCGGGGAGAGTAGCAATATGAAATTGGTGGCAACCGCCAATAAAAGAAGACGGCGGGCGTTAAATTCAATTAGTCGAAGATAAACAAGAAGTGATTCGAGTTTTCGCTGAAAATCGAAGATATGTACAAGAGAGGGAAGAAAACGCAAAACCAGTAAAGCAAACCAATATGGAAACAAGGGCAAAGAAAGCTGTCAGGCAATTCATTTCAGAAGAAATACGAAGTGCTGGAGGCGCTAACGACAGCCAAAATTATTATGCAGCACAGAACGAATTCTAACAAGAAATGCACGTTGAAGAAAGTATTGAAGGAAATTTTAATCAAAATAACACAAATAATTGTATCCTTTACTTAAAAAATGAAAATAAGGAGACAAAAACCAGCTCGCAGTTCTGCTGGTCCTCCTCAAAAAGCTTCCGAAAATATAGAAGAAGTTCCGCCAATTAACGTGTTCGGTCAAAGCGGAAAGAATATGGTTTCGAGATTAAGAGAGTTAATGCCGAACAAATAACAATCAGAACAAAACCATTGTTTGGTTTCAAATTAGCTTAAAAATGTACTGAATTCTGGGTAGGTTCCACACTTTACCTATATCCCAAAAAATGAGAAGAACCAGACCTTATTATTGAAGGGCTTGGATTGCGAAGAAGATACAGTCGATTTTCTTCAGATGCTCTAAGAAACAGCATCTGAAATTGAATTTATTTCCGTTAAAACCTTTATGACAAGAAGATCGACGGTAGGAAGAAAAATTTACCTTTTTATTTGGTACGGAGTTCAAATAAGAGCAGTTCAAGTGCTCTCTGACAAATAAGATAATTAAACTTCCGAGTGGTGTGGTGGAACGCCTACAAAAAGAGAAATGAATCAGCGTTATCGGTGTCAAAGACTTGGACATTTGGCTGCCAACTACGCCATGCATTATCGATGCGTCAAATGCGAGGACGTTCATGCGCCCGGTGAGTGCTAATTGGCTCAGACGGAGCCAAAAGAGAAATTATACTGTGTTAACTGCGGTGTTTTTGGTCACCCGGCATCATATCGAGGATGCTCCCGATATCAAGATGCGAGAGAAAAATTTGTCCCAAAGCAAACACATCTACACCGCAGCGTCTTAGCTCTGAACTTCGTCAAGCCCGGAGTATCTATTGCACTCGCCGCTAAAGGAACAGTAGAAAATGCGGTAAATATTGTAAATAATGTAAGTGGCAATAATGAGATTATCTCTTTGAATTTATTGTTACCCACCTCAATTTATGGTACTCAAAGACATTCACGGACTTTGAATTCGTAAGAAAATATAGGGTAATATGTGATGGGGGAGGTGGCACCGGGATATTGGTTTGAAGACCTTATTGTTTCCAAACTATTGAAAAAGTAGAATTCAAAAGTTTTGAATCTCTTGAAGTGTCCAGTATCAAAATCTCACTGCCAGGCGGGGATAACCTCTTCGTTATCCCTGCCTATGCAACTGGTGGAGCCCAATTCCTTGTTTGAAATACTCGAAGTGAACAGGCTGCATAGTTATTATATTCTTGTTGGTAACCTGAACGCCAAACATCCATAATGGCTGAACGTCACCAATAATCATGGAAGTATTTTCCTGAAATCGTGGATAACGGAGAACCAAATTGAATACAGATGCAATCTTTATGTGTCAGGATTCCCAACACACCCTAGGGCAAATTCATATTTGGGCCCCTGCATTGCAGACGCAAGACTTAAATTCAGCTTTAATAGTCCATAACGCAATCGTAGTGGAAATCAATCATCAAAAGGATGATATCTTCCTCATTCCAATTCAACACGAAAATCATCGGTTGAATTTCAAAAAAACAGACTGGGCAAAATTTCAAAAGAAGTTGATCGAGAGTACCAGAAGCAATGTCCCCCTTCTGATAATGGCAACACTTGCTCAATGGTTCCTTATGACAGGAATCTAACTAGCGATGAAATAGATCTCTATTTGTTGAAGTTAGAGAAGCTGACGTTGGAAACCATTGAGAAAGAAATTCGCAAGATTAAACATCGAAACAATATAGAAAGATATGAAACACCAACCATTGTAAAGTTGAAAAGAATGAAAAGCATTCTTCTCACACGCGTAAACAATATTTATTGGCTTGTTTCTCGTTCCGCGCTCCGTCTTCCACTCTTTCACGCCCCTCCTTAAACTCTTTATGCCATCGAAACACCTGGGAACGACTAAAAGCACTATCACCATGCACCTTTACAATTTGAGCGTACCTTTCCGAAACTTTTTCGCCAATTCGGTGCAACATTTTATCGTGACACGTTGCTCTTGATTTTGTTTCTCCATTTTCGTGACGAGCACCACCAACACACGCCCACTCAACACGGCACAGCAGGCGTGCAAGTATTCCTCGTTGGCTTTGTTGAAATTACACCTGAAGAATGTCCAGAATTTAATCCGTTCCGACTTCAGGAGTGAGGTCAGCAATCAATGGGCGGAAAAATTGAGGGGTATCAGCCCGTAGGACCCAGATGGCGTTTTCACGAAAGTAAACAGCATATTCCGCAAGAAGTCTCGGGAGAAGGAATCGAATCTTGAAGTCACTCACTCTCGATATGGCTGGTATCGAAATTGATAGTACGGCCCCTGATAGACATGGAAACAGGATTATTTGTGAGGGATTGCATAAACTTACACTGATTAGAACACATTTTTAATTGGTTCAACTCATCTACCAAACCCTGGGAGAAGGAAACAAGCACTTTTTTAGGTCGTTGAAGCAAAAGTTTCCGACTTTAAATTAAGCCTGAACAGCCAATCAATTCTTCATTTCAATGAAACATTAACATCTGACCTCATCCCGAGCTTGAATCTTATTGATTATTTTGTCAGCTATGAAGACTTGTGTTTCATGATTTGCAGGATAAACAACAAGAAATCATGTGGTACTGATGGTATTCCAAATGTAGTTCTGCGACATTTGCCTGAGGCTGCTATTAGGAATTATTGCATATTGTTCAACAACATGTTGAGCGATTCATATTTCCCAAATGAGTGGAAAAAGGCTAAGGTATTTCTGGTCTTGCAGAAAGGAAAAGAATATTTGAGTCCTAAAAGCAATCACCCAATCAACATGCTGCCTACCATCAGCAAGGTATTTGAAGTGATACTCAACAGAGCATTAAACGCTCATATTGAGAAATATGAATTTATGCCAAATTGCCAATTTGGTTTTCATGCCAGGCGCTCGACCATACATGCAATAATGAAAATAACCTCAGACATCTGTTGGAAACTAAACAACAGAGAATGTGTTGGAGCGTATGTCATTGATATGGAGTAAGGCCTCGATACGATGTGGATAGATGGACTAGTTTTTAAACTTCTTCAGGACAGGTTCCCCAGACACCTTGTTGCCATGATGTGCAATATGGCATACGGGAAATCGTTTGTTGTAATTGATGGAAATTTGATCACTATGCGCCAACTCAAGGTCTGGAATAGTCTTCAGCAGGGAACAGTTACTGCGTCTCTGCTCTTCTCAATATTTATTCGCAAGCTATTGAACGGCTTTGATTTGAACGTTTCACCAACGAGATCATTAGTAGCATTTAATGCTGATTTGATCATCTATACGGCACACCGAAGCTACAATAGTTTAGAGCAATCTTTAAAAAATGCTCAATGATGTGCAGTTGTACTCTGACAATTGGCGAATGAAAATCTGTGCGAAACAATCTTGTTTCGGACAACGCTACAGGGGGTTAATTAGGACATGAAACGTAATTTGAAAGATTTCCATATCATGGCTGGCGAGGGTGGTTTAGAATGGGTTCCACATAAATCCTGTATTTGATACGTCGGTGTTCATCTCAATCAGTATCTCTACTATACTGGACCTGTCAAAATCATGCTCAGTAAGGCACTTAAAGTAGTCATGGCCATACGAAGACTCCTTCATTCCAGATAAATTGATCAAAAGATCAAAATTATCTATTACAAGACCTTTGTTGAACCAGTTTTGACATATGGATATCAGATCTGGTACAACCAGAGTGCTAGTACTATGGAAAAATTAAGAGTTTTCGAGAATATATGTCTTCGTGCATGTACTGGTTTGTACAGATAGCCTGAGACGGATTGGAAGCACTATGTACCGAATAGAAGAATTTATCAAGTTGCTAAAGTGACAAGAGTCGATATCTTCATATTGAAACTTTTTCGAAATTATATCGCAAGATCTATAACTGTGAGTGAAAACCCTTGGATTTCACAGCTGTTCTACCTTACAGACGGATTCATTCCGATTTACCTCGCTACTCTCCAGAAGCATGCGTGTATTTGGACATAAATCGATACTTTTTTTATTCTGACGGTGTCCTAATCATATA
Source organism: Odontomyia ornata (assembly GCA_963969285.1). NCBI lineage: Eukaryota > Metazoa > Arthropoda > Insecta > Diptera > Stratiomyidae > Odontomyia > Odontomyia ornata. The sequence goes on along the minus strand of OZ017739.1, from coordinate 280,320,698 downwards.
TCACATATACTTTTATATGTGATTTATATATCACATATACTTGTCTAGACGGGCCACCGATAAGAAGATAAAATATCCTCCGAACTTGAGTTCACGAGGCCAACAATTCCAATAGAGATACTCATTAGTTAGATTCGTTGAAGCTGATCGAGCTGAGACGGAGCAATCTAGGTATTGGTATGACAATGTCTAAATTATTCGCGTTTATTTTCTGTTTATGTGTCTTTTGTTATTTAATTTTTGAGTTTCAATTCATTATTGCTACATTTAGTGTTGTTGTTTATTTGTGTTAAAAGTTAGGGATAGGCTAGGTATATGTTATGTTTATTATATTAGGCTTAGAGATAAGGTTAAATGCGTAGGTTAGAAATGTTGTGATCGAATTTTTTATTATAAGATCAAGTTTTTGATTTAATTTTATCAGAATTAGGCTATAACACATTAGGTGCAAAATAAGAGATCACTGTTATGTTAAAATTATAAATGATTTTGGAATAGTCTTGGTTAGTTTTTTCTCCTTTTCCAATCAAATCATAAAATATGTGATAATCTTAATTAATTCGAATTTACTATAGTATAAATTGAGAGAGCTATTTGGGCCATTAAGTTTTTGCATTGTTATTGTTTGGGATTTCCTTTATATTCTTTGAAAATTTATAACAATTCGTATTGAATAAAGCGCTTTTGACTTTGACTTCGACGTGCTACTAATTTAAAAACTTTTTTTCTTGGAAAAAAATTCATTGTTTGTTGCATTGTACCCACATATAATTTATTCATCGCTGCTACTCGATTAGCCTGCAACCCTCAAGGCAAAAAGAATTTTGAAGATCTCAACGTTTGGAGAAGTAATCCTCCGAATTCAATTTTTTCTATCTGAAAACAAACTTTTAGGATTTGCATTTATCGAAATGAGAAGCTTAGAATGAGAAAATTTGAGAAATAAATTTGGAATTGCAAAGAAAATTGAATATAATTAAAATAAAAGAGAAGGAAACACATCAGCAAAACAAGTTGAGTAAGCTGGAGAGTGCTCCTACCAAAAGGTCTTTGTAACCACCCTAGGGTTCGAAAAAAATTTTCTAGTTGTGTGAATCGATAATTTAAATTATTCATCCAATACATTGATAAGAAATCGTTCCGATTTATGCAAAAGATGCAGAGTTTCCTTCATAAGCACATTACAGCCACCATTTCGATGGAGCTTAAACAATGTTGGTACATTTTGCCACCCCCTGGACCCCCTGCTGCATTAAATGACCTTTTTCTTTCCGATTCTTAAAGTTTTAATCAAGACCTTTTATTTGATCCCAAACTCGACTACCCCGCAGGGGGAATGCCGGTCGACAAGAGCTCTCTTGGAGGCTAGCATTCTTTGGGGAGTTCCGCCCCCACGTACCCGAGGAAACTCCGCAGGGGGAATGCCGGTCGACAAGACCACTCTTGGAGGCTAGCATTCTTTGGGGAGTTCCGCCCCCACGTACCCGAGGAAATTCCCGCAGGGAGAAAGCCGGTCGACAAGAACATTCTTGGAGGCTAGCATTCTTTGGGGAGTGCCGCCCCCATGGACCCGAGGATATGGGGGGTGCCGTGAGGTTCCCTCTTATTGTATCTGGATTACGCTTTGGACAACGAACTGGAATTGACGCTTTGGGCTGGCGGATGTGATGGTTTGGACCTAGTTGCTTTGCACAGTAGCGCCGAGGTGAAACTCGTGTGTGAACGGCTCCAATTCAACTATCATACCGTCTCCGTCCCGGTAAAACCTTGGCAGGCCTCGGAGTACGTTCGAAGTTCGCACCATTGGGTTGGTGGTGTAGGTTCGGTTGAGACGGACTCCCGATTAGCGCTGGTCTGGCTCTGAGCACTTGTCCCCATAAGGGCTTGTGCCAACCCTCGCATGGCCTCCCTGCTCTGCAAAGATAACCATGGGACCAAAAAGGTGACTACACACACGAACGGAGATAGCGGCTCCGAGGGGGGACCCAATAAAATGGAGCAAACAAATGAAACCACAAGCAAACAGGACGCTAGCACGGAGAACCCTTTCAGGCAAAAACCGCTGTTGGCAAGAACACCGATTAAACAAGTCACCGATTGCGGGGGGAGGCAGCAAACCCCAGAAACACTGTTAAAGTCAACACCACAGGTTAAATCATCGGAGACAGACCACAGACGGACTAACGAACGAAAGAAGGCAGAGTGCGTTGTGCAACCTGGCATCATTGCAGCCTTTGGGCGCAGTAGAAGGACTATGCGCACCCCGGAGCGCCCAGTGCAAGACGTACACAATCCGGATCAAGTTGCGACACCAACGGAGGCCAGTGTAAGACTGGGGGAGGGAGAAGTTTTGCCGTTGGCCGACGCCACTTCAAACGCGATCCAAGCGATAGAAGCAAAAGGGCTAGGAAACGGGGGCCTCTCCCAAGAGGTGGCGCCAAATAACACAATCGCCCTTGACCGTGCCGAAGAGGAGCGGCTTACTCGGAAAGCGGGGAATATCGTCAAACAACTGAGGGCTGCCTGCGAAGTGCAGAAAAACATAGGCAAGAGTGTCAAGAATGGCATTCTTGAACTGGAGGAGCTTTTTGGCCGCATAACGCACTACAGGCGGAGGTGGCTTGCAGCCGAGAAGCACCAAAAAGACACGCTCTCCCTCGAGGCATCAGTGGGTCCTAGCAGCAGCAAAAGAATGGCCGGTAGCCCAATTGAAGGCGACTGTGAGAAAAGGAGGAAGGATGAGACCATAAACGAAGTTGACACTCCAGGCGAGGAGTTTCATGTGGTGCGAAACAAGGCAGCGAAAAAAGTGGCCAAAAAGCTACTCCTAGAAAAAAAAGACAAAGAGCTCAACCACGAAGAGAACAAGGAGCCCCCCGCTATACCGCAGAAAACAAAAAGCAAACCGCGGCACAAACCCTTGCGAGAGGCACTGCTTATTAAACCCACTAAGGGCCGAACCTACGCAGATGTCCTCCGTGAAATTAAAGGAGCGGTCAAACCAGACGATACCAAAACTGCCATCAAAGCAGTTCGACCAACCCGGACCGGCGGCTTGCTGGTGGAATTCGGGCCAGAGGCCACAAACAAAGATGCATTCCGTGACGCGGTTCAAAAGGTTCTTGGAGATGCGGCAACGGTTGCCTCGCTCGAACCAATGGCCACCCTGGAAATCAGGGACCTCGACTGCGTCACGGACAAAGCTGAAGTAGAGGATGCCATCAGGAGGGAGTTCCCCAGCTTAAGTGAAGTCAAGGCAAGATTGACGCGTGAAAACACAAGGGGGCAACGCATGGCTATTGTCGAACTAGCTGATAAAGACGCCCAGTAAATCCTGGTGAAGGGCAAAATTAAGATAGGTTGGGTGATCTGCAGGATACGGAGAAGAGCGATCCCTATCCGCTGCTTCAGATGCCTCGAATACGGACACACCGCGTATGGCTTTAGGGGACCCGACAGGAGATCTCTGTGCTACAAATGTGGTGAAACGGGGCACAAAAGGAAGGAGTGCACGAACGAGGCAAAATGCATTCTTTGCAAGGACGCTAAGCTAGCACCCGGCGACCTCAAACATGAGCCGGGGACAGGGAGATGCCGGGTTTTCAAGGAGGCCCTAACTGAAGCCAAATCGATACTCAAATGATCCGTACCCTGCAGGTCAATTTGCACCGAAGCACAAACGCCCAGGACCTACTTGAGCAGTTTGCGAGGGATAAGAAAGCTGACCTCCTGTTGCTGAGTGAGCAACATCATAACAAGGACTCGCAAGCGTGGTACCCTGACAAAACTGGTACCTCGGCCATCTGGGTTCGAGACAGCGCCCGCCTTCAGGTGCAGGGCCATGGACGCGGGGATGGTTTTGTGTGGGTGCGGTGTTCAGGGATAACATATTTCAGTGTTTATCTGACGCCTAACGAGGCAATGCGATCCTTTCGAACCAAACTCGATGCCCTGGAGGACGCTGTCTCGAACACAGAGGGCCACATGCTGGTCGGGGGAGACTTCAACGCTAGAGCCATCGAATGGGGTATGCCACAATCCGACCCAAGGGGAAAGCAAATCTTGGACATGGCGGCCAGAACAGCGCTTTTCGTCCTAAATACTGGTAACACCCCTACTTTCCGCCGCTGGGGTTGCGTAGGAACCATACCCGATGTGACACTCGCTTCGGAGTCCCTGGTACCTAGAGTACACAACTGGCGAGTACTAGAGGACTACTCGGCTAGTGATCACCAGTATATAGCTGTTGAGATTCACGACGGTGCCACTCTGCGTGCATATGCCCAAACTTCAATCCTCGGATAGAGGACTGGGAGGATGGACGTCGAGAAGTTCACTGACGCGCTTACGGCAGGCGCACCGTTGCTGGGAGCTCCGCCAGGGAGTGGAGGGCCTACAGCCAAGGACTTGGTGAACTCAACCATGAGTACCATCATAGCTGCTTGCGAGTCTTCCATGCCCCGCCGGAGACCCCGACATGGTAAGCCTCCAGTATACTGGTGGTCAAACGAGATCGCCGAACAAAGAAGCGAGTGTCACAAACTTCGGCGAGAGGCCCAGCGGGCGCGAACACGGGAGGAGGCAGACACTAGGCTAGCAGCATACAGGTCCGGCAGGAAATATCTTCGCAGGCTTATTAACAAGAGCAAGGCCCGATGCTGGCAAGACCTCGTGGACGATGTAAATAGGGATCCGTGGGGCCTTGGCTACAAGCTGGTCATGGGGAAACTTGGTGCCCTACGGAAGCCTTGTATACATGACGCGGAAAAGATGGACGCGATAGTGCGGGGACTCTTCCCCGCCCATCCCGTCCGTGTTGACGCTGTCCATAGTGAAACAGCAGTCGAGTGCCCACTCTTCACACAGCTGGAACTGGAGGAGGCAGTCCTCTCCCTGAAGGCAAGGAAGGCTCCAGGTCCAGATGGTGTTCCAGCTGAGGTTTTGCAGCTCGTCTATCACCATTGTCCTGACTTGCTGCTCAGCACATTCAACGCTTGCCTACGGGACGGGGTTTTCCCGGTACGATGGAAGGTGGCGAGGCTCGTGCTGGTCAGCAAGGGGAAGGGAAATCCCGAATCGCCGTCTGCATACCGCCCGTTATGCATGCTAGACACGGCTGGGAAAGTGCTAGAGAAACTCATCAAGGGAAGACTCACTGACGCGATTCGTGCTGCTGGGGACCTATCTCCTCGGCAGTACGGCTTTAGAGCAGGACGTTCTACCATTGATGCGATTGCAGAGGTGGTGAACGCGGTCCAAAAGGCAGAGGCATATAGTCGCACCAAGCGACGGATCGTCCTGTTGGTGACACTCGACGTCAGGAATGCCTTCAACTCCGCTAGATGGGTGAAAATTCTGGATACGCTGGAAAACTTTCAAGTTCCAGAATATCTAATGCGGCTTTTGAGGAACTACCTAAAGGACCAAAGCCTGCTCTACGACACGACACAGGGCCAACGAAGGATGGAAATTACATCGGGTGTTGCCCAGGGATCTATCCTTGGTCCGGACCTGTGGAACGTGTCTTACGATGGGCTACTGAGACTTGAGATGCCAGATGAGTCGCACTTGGTCGGCTATGCGGATGATGTTGCGGCTCTGGTCGCCGGACGCACCGTTGAACAAGCGCAACTTAGGCTAGGTATGCTATGGGGCGACGCTCTCAGCAAGGAGGTATACCGAAAACGATTGGCACAGGTACAGAGAAGAGGAGCACTGAGAATTGCATCTTCGTATCCAACAGTCTCCGACTCGGCGGTGAGAGTGATTGCAGGCGTGATACCTGTCGCCCTCCTTGCTAGAGAGCGCCGCGCTATTTACCTGCGCCGAAACGAGGATGCGAGAGAGATGGTTGTCCGCGAGGAGAGACAACGCTCGCTCAACGATTGGCAGCAGTCTTGGAGGAATTGCACGAAGGGAAGGTGGACTGCGCGCCTCATCCCGGATTTGAGACCGTGGCTAAATCGAAAGCATGGTGAGACTGACTTCTATCTGACCCAGCTTTTGAGCGGGCACGGGTGTTTTCAGTCTTACCTGCACAAGATCGGCAAGTCACGGTCTCCCGATTGTCGGTTTTGCCCAGGAGAGGAGGACAATGCCTGTCACACATTTTTTGCGTGTACGAAATGGGCCAGGCTGCGAAGGGAACTCTACAGGGAGACGGGAGAGCTCACCCCGGATAATATAGTTGCGGTGATGCTCGAATCGGTTGACAAATGGAACCAGGTGGCACATTATGCTCGGGCAGTCCTAAAATATAAAAGGGACTCACAGCAGCCGGAGGCGCTGGGGCTGGGGGATCGCTCTTCTGGCAATTCCTCTTCCCCCCTCCCCTCCCGCTAGGAAAGGGACTCCCCAGCTTGAAGGCGCCCCACGGCGTAACAAAACGAGACCTGGCCCGAAGTAATGTGTCAAACGGTTCCAGGCTAGGTTCTCAGATTGACAGGGGAGGTGTTTAGTGGGTAGTCCAAAGGTATCCTCCATGGGAGTCCCACACTGCCAGACTCGGCGGGCATCAATGCCTTCACCTCCCTACCACAAAAAAACAAAAAAAAAAAAAAAAAACTCGACTACCTTTGAATAGCAAAAAATTTTAGGGCTACTTCTTTATTAAAAGTTTTTTAAATTTTCAGTAATACCCAGACATTTGAAAGACCATCATTTTTGACCTTTCCACAAAGTTTGAGCATTCTAGCATTTATAGTTTCTGAGGAAACTTGCTGTGACGCAAGGACGGACGAACGGACAGACGGACGGGCACCTCGCGCAACTATTATGTTTTTGTAATATAAAAAATGTTAACAAAGACCCGAAAATGAGGATCAAAAACTGCTAATAAGTTAATTGGAACAAATGATCCAAAGATTATCGTCCATTTAGGGAAAAGCAAAATAAAACAAGTGGACGTAGCAGGAGAGTGCTCCTGGCAGAAGGGTTTTGTGAAACAATTAATAAATCAAACAATATGTTCTACATATCAAAGCTTGAGTACTATACAGATTCCATAAATTGGGTACGAAACATTAAATCCTGGTTATTATATTTTTTACTTTGCCGCCATTTTGTTTCAATTAGTCATGATAACACATCAACATTTTAAACCATTTCTAAACTTTTTATTAAAACTCCTACATATTTGTAGTGTCTGCGTCCGTTGCAAACGTCTAACATACCTCCCTAGTATCGCGTATTAATATTGTTGTAATTATTAAATATTCAATCGGCTGTAACTTGTTCAATTGTTGTGAAATTTTCAGAACACATGCAATTGTTATCAAAAAACTTAAATTGTTGGTTTTGAGAAATTTAAGGTTTCCATTTCATTTGCTGGGCGAAAACATACTATTATTAACAAAGTCGATCAAATTTCGACTTCTGAGGTATTTGTTGCTACTCTTTAAATCTCATCTCGTTATTTTTTCAGATTTTTCGTGTAAAAGGTGTCCAATCGCGAGGGGAGAAAGCAAAATTTTCGTACATTTTCCACTCTCCTGCACCCCTCAAAGCAAAACTTGTCATTTTAGGACCGGTTTGAAAAGTTATCATTAGGACCTTTCATTTGATATCCATATTGCCTACATGCGAAGAAATTTTTTTCAGGCAACGCAGTTAGAATGTGGTTTAGTTATTAGCAGCCAAACATAAAATCAATATGTTTGAAATGAATAGCATTAACGCAGACAAAATTATAATAAAAACAATATCACTGGTTCGCTTCAAATCTGGAGGTTTCACACTTCATGGACACCCCAAAGGATGATATATCAGACTTTTCTAGATGCCGGAGAAGATACAGTAGATTTCCTTTAAATACCCAAAAAAAAATTTACACCAGGGATAGAACATATTTCAGCAAAAACTTTTCCAACAAGGAGATCGACCATCGAAAACTAAATCTTCCAAATTTTATCGCCAATTTCTAATCAAGGCAATGCAAGTGCCCTACAACCGATAACGTACTTAAGTTTTAGAGTGGTAATGTAGAAATGCCTCCAGAAAAGAGAAGTCAACCAGGATTACCGGTGCCAATGATTTGGTCATTTGGTGACCAACAGCATCATGCTCCGCCGATCCATTAAACCCAAGGAAATGCATGTCCCCCGGAAGTGTAAGCTGGCAGAGATGGAGGCAACGAAAAATTGTTCTACGACAACTAGCCTATATCTGATCATTCATCATTACATTTAGGATGCCCCCGATCAAGATGTAAAAGTTCAACTTATTCCGAAACGAACGCAAGTACACTGAAGTGTGATACCTCCTAGCTTCATCAAGCCCTGGATACCTTTTGCACTAGACAAAAGTTCATCAGCAGTCAATACTATAAAAAATGTAGGTAGCAACAATTAGCTGCTTCTTAAGATCTACCAACAACTTAATTCTTTATAGAAAAAAATCAACAAACAAGATGCATAAATTAGGTTTGGTTATTAATGTTTAGATCTATTGAATATCTCAAAATAACTTTGCATTCAACCACATTCCCATACATGGACTTTATCTCATCTTGATCAACGTCACCTTCGTTGTAATTCTCTCTTCCTCAACATGAATATCTACTTGAAATAATTGCTAGGCAAAAGGCTGAAATTATACTCAATGAGGTTCAAACATGCTGACTTTGTAAGAAACGAGATAATAAGCTGTGATACAGGAAGTGGCATAGGAATTTTAGTTTAGTTAAGGGTCTTTTGCTATTCTTTTTTTTTTGTTTTCCTACTACAGCCCTTTTCGGGCGTTTGCTCAAAGAAAGTTGGAGTATCTCATTATCTTGTTCGAATGTATTGGCATTCTGGAAAGTGATATGGTCAGTATCACGCTTTGGCCGTGTGTCTATCTACCCAGTTGCGATACGTTCTGATTTAAGGCCAGCACGTATTAGAACTGAACGGGCTTATAGTTCGTCCAAAGAATCACCTGAAATAAATCTCATTGTCACCAATTAGGCTTGAAGCAGGGACCTTTAGCTTACGGGGTGCATGCTCCAACTACTACACAATGTGGGCAATAAATAAATATAAATATATATATATATATATATATATATATATATATATATATATATATATATATATATATATATATATATATATATATATATATATATATATATATATATATATATATATATATATATATATATATATATATATCTTTATATGCATACATACTTCAATATGTATCGAATATTCTAAAAAGTATTGCGCCTATTTATCATTATCAATTCATTATTATCTATGACCTTTTGGTATATTTTGGGTGGAGCCATTATTCTATCCGTGTAGAACCTCTGTGGTTTATCGGCGAAAAACTTGGCCAAGTGATTTTCACTGTCCCTTCTTTAAGTGGATTTCATTTCATAAAGGACGTTTTGCAGAGACCGAAAAAAAATGGTAGTCTGATGATGCAAGGTCTGGACTTTACGGTGGATGTAGCAAAACTTCCCAGCCACGCTTAGTCAATTTTTGCCGGGTCATCAAAGATGTGTGTGTTCTGGCATTGTCATGATGGAAGACAACGTTTTCTCTGATTGGTTGCTGCAATCTGGTTAATTGCTGACAGTACAGAGCCAAATTGAATGTTTGGCCAGGTTCTAGCACCTCATGATAAACAATTCCCTTCCAATCCCACCATACACACAGCATATTCTTATTTGGTGTCAACTCTGGCTTTCAAGTCGTTTGTGATGATTCACCTTATTTTGGCTATGATGTTTTACGAACGACATTCTCGTATCCTACCCATTTTTCATCCTCCGTAATGATTTGCTTCAAAAATGGCTCAATTTCGTTGCGTTTTATTAGCATTACGCAAATGGAAATTCGGTCGATCAAATTTTATTGTGTTAATTCATGTGGCACCCAAACATCGAGCTTCTTTGTGTATCCAGCCTTATGCAAATGGTTCAAAACTTTTTTGTGATGGATATTTAGTTCCTAAGCAATGTCATGGCTGCTTAGGAGTCGGTCTTCTTCAATTTTTTGTAAGAATTCATCGAGTTTTTCAGTGATTGGTCGACCTGAGCAAAGTGCATCTTTGACATCAAAATTTCCAGAAGAAAAGCGAGTGAATCATCTCTGGGCTGTGGCTTTTGATTAAGTATCTTGACCGTAGACACCAAAAATTTTTTCACGTGCCTGCAATACATTCTCAACTTGTGTAATGATTTTACGTCTACGTGCAAACGCGGAACCGACCTCTCATCGGTTCTAGATGTTAAGTCTGAGTAGTGCCAACGGATGGTACCAACCGGTCAACTTATCCGTGCACCGTAATCCATTCACGCGGTGGCTGCTTGTCGGCCAGCTGGATCGGAGAGGATTTCGGTCGCGGGTCTCCGGATGGGTTACGCTCATTTACAATATTCAGCCACCAATACATGCCCGTTTTCAAACGCGTCACAAAACAAAACCATACGGAGAGGAAACCTACTTTACGTTACTCCGTATTTCTTCATTTACTCAGTCAAGGACAAAAATCTAATTTTTACTTCGCGTTCCCGAATTTCCAACGCGGTACCGAAAAATATGCTACGCTAGCTCAACCCGACGAACGCTACGCTAATAAAACGGCAAAACAACAAAGGTACTGCGTACCGCGCGTGACGCGAAACCGACCTCAGCGGATTTTCTCAAACCCTACCCTCGCGACGGCATACCTACCCTGCACCTCATTTCCCGCTGAAAAGAAGAACCACGTGAAAGGAAAGTCGTGTTGTTATTTAGCAATTCATGTTGTTATATATATTTGTTTCAAAAAAAAATCATTTTCCTTCTACATAAATTATTTTTCAGATTTAATTTTGCCTTCTACATGAATTATTTTTCAGATTTAATTTTGCCTTCTACATGAATTATTTTTCAGATTTAACTTTGCCTTCTACAGTAAAGTTTCTATAACACCTAAAAAGTGATAGTCTAAAAAATGGTTTCCAGTTGCATAATTCTTTCGTTTTTAGAATTTTTCGATTTGGTTTTAATTTAAAATTCAGCGTGTAAGAAGTTGAGTGCAAAGTGAAAATATAATGTCTTTTTATCACTTAATTAAATATATATTACTACGATTTTAACATTTCAAAAACACGCAATTCTTGTTACTTACAAATTCGATGACAGACTGATCTGTTTGCCTTAATCCTCATATGTTTCATTTAATACTCAACAATTTGAAGAAAAAAAATTTACTTTACTTACAATCTTTGCTCTTAAATTACCTGCCTGGATATAGCTAAATTGAAGACTTATTCAGATGTCCTGATGAACGAAGTCGGTAAACTTGCATGCACTTAATTCTTTACTTTAAAGAAATACTTTTAAAGAGTAAAAAGAAAAGAATAATCATCTTTGGAAAGCAACAAAACATAAACATTCTTATCTTTCTTCATATGGAATAGGGGTAATTTAAATTCAATGCTTAAAAGTGACAACTGAGGAAAATTCAAGCCTTAAAGATACAGCAGGAAAAATAGTGATTATTGAAAGAAAGGGAAAATGCACATAAATATTTCAAAGAGTAGTTTCGTCACAATCACGTGAGATTGAATAGCTAAAAAAAATCCAATTGCTGTACAATAATAATTGTCGTACTAATAATAATATAATGCTAGTCTAAACGAAATATTTCTATATTCACTTTGAGAGAAAAAATTAAGCTAAATAAAACTTCTCAAAACCACATTTAATGTGAAAAATTAAAAAAAAATTAACTTTATAGAGGTTCATTGCATTCTTTGTTTTGTTTTTGTTTAAAATTGCTCTTGCTTTTTTTCAATACGTGATCGTATTAAGAAAATGCATTCATTGTTCATAGAAAAAAACACATTTTACCGATCAAAAAAAAAACTATATGTAAGGTAACCTACTTCACAGTACGAAGATGTTTTTAGCCTTCAATGTGAATGTCCCCTTCTTCCTATATGTACATTTAGCTGACACTGATTGATTGTTAATTATTTACATAACATTATATTATGAGAATAAAATTACTATGCAACTATTTATATCATAAATTCTTATTAAGCCTAGGGAAGTTAGCAGGTGACATGTGAGAACGCCGATGTCGTCCTAGTTATGATTGATCTACAAGACTTTCCCGGAAATGCTTGATTTTTTTGCACCAAAATATCCTTCAAGGCTTTCAGCACATTTGAAGAATGGTGACTCTTTTGGATTGTAGTAGCGGCAGCTATCAAAAATTTTTGTCATATCACCAATAAACTCGGACAGTTTGGAATACATTTTGGAGTTGATTTTATCATCGATTTTTTTGTAGATCCTTAGGCTCTTTTATCACTTTATAGTAATCAGGTGCTTCTTCAGGATCCACAGGCTCCATAAACGGCCACGCATTTTTATGGCTCTGTATTTGTTTTATCAACTTTTTCAAATTATCCTATTCATGTTGGCTCAAGTCTTTCATATTTGCAAAATTCACAGAATTATTGCGTTGACAATTCAGACAAATATATTCATCGATATATTCCGCCTCACTTTGTAATATACCAACACATCGACCATGGAAACAGTCCTGGCATTTATCACAACACCTCAATTCATCACCATCCAAACAAACTGCACCGCAATCTTCATTTGGATCGTCTTTAACTTAATGCAACCTACTCACTGCGATATGGCCTTGTAGATACGGGGTTTACAAGCAAGCACAATGTTTCCAGCTCTTTGAGGTGCGTGAGTGGTTCCAAATCGCTCAACTACTGAATATTGCTCCCAGCAAGAACTACTGACTCCAAATTGGGGATACATTCCTGCAGGCAATCGCCCATTCGTATTGTCCGGTTGTTGTTTAATGCAGGCGCTTTAATCTAGGCAAATACGGACATCCATCGCGTTTGCGTATCTCTGCATGGATTGATTGATGATATCCGCGGTTAGCCTAAACATCACAAAACGTTATTTTAACTCGAAGCGGAAAAACAAACTTTGCATTCACCGACTTACCAATTCCAATTTCTGATACCTTTACTACTTTCGAATAGTCGATGGATATCTGTGATGACCTATTTGTGGGAGCGTTCTTCTTACTGTTAATTCTAAGCCCTTTTGCTGCTTGTTGGCACCCTCCGGGACTTCTTCCTGAGTAACGGCCACTACTTCCACACTTTCCTCCCATGTGGCTGTCAAATCTTCTTGACATCCCACGACAAAATTGACGTGGGATGTGCGCTCGTCGCAACCAACTTGAAATGACAAGCCACCTGGCAGCAAAGTGTGTTAGTAGTGGTCGCCAGCGGCGTCGCATGATTCATCACACTTGATCGTGATGATATTGTAAAATATAACGAATTTTTCAGAAATTTCACTCATTTTTAAATGAATACAACTTTTTACACAAATGACGAAGTACAAAACTGTCCCATGAAAATTGTAGACTGGAATGTCACCTTTCAAACGCATGTCAGTTTGACTCATTCTGATAAGTATTGCCCGATATATGGCAACGAACACCATTTAGTGACAAAAACAAATGAAATTCTTTCATATACGAGTATATATATATATATATATATATATATATATATATATATATATATATATATTTATATATATATATATATATATATATATATATATATACGAGTATATGTATATATATATATATATATATATATATATATATATATATATATATATATATATATATATGTATATATGCATATATATATATACATACGAGTATATATGTACAGTCGAACTTCGATAAGTCGAACTTCGATAAGTCGAACTTCGATAAGTTGCACTGCGATGTGACGCATAAAAATTTCGAGTTATCAAGAGTTCGAGTTATCAAGAATAACTGAATATTAGCGTGTACTTATTTTTGAATGAACATTGATGTATTTATTTCAGTAAAGGTATATTAGATAAGTGCCTTAATATCTAAGTTTTTAAAAAAAATAACAAAAAATTTGAAACAGTACATTCAACATGCATGTACATATAAGTACTCGTACATGTACACATATCTACGTTCCCATATTTAGTATATAAATATTTACTATTTTATTGTGAAAAAGTCAGTTATTTGTGACTGACGACTCGATTTCATACTTTGGTTTTCAAAAAAAGCTTCAATTTTATTTAAACTATTATACAGGGAATCGGTTTTATATTCATTGGCGTTTAAATAGGAACGCAAGACACTCAACGAATTTTCAACCATTTCGTTTGAAGGTGGTTGCTGGAAATCATCTTCCCATTCTCCCTTCGCCGTGTAGATTCGGCAGTCAACTTCGTTGTTCAACTGCACCGGTTTGGATCTACAGGAATCGATGGTATCTTTATCGGTAGGAAACTCCGAAGTAACAATATCGTCATCTACAGGCATAAAATCGTGAATGGTGCTACCTTCTTCTATACTTTTCATATTTCCCCAAGCTTCGTACTCGATTTGCAGTTGGATTTCATCTTCACTCTCTTCTTTCAGCCATTCACTTATGAAAACTAAGGGAATTTCATCCTCTTCTTCCCATGTGGAATACTCACCAAAACCGGCTTTTTTTAAACAGTTAGAGATGGTATGCGGTAGTTATATCGTCAACGCAATCCATTAACGTAATGTTATCATTTTTGTTATCTTCAAAACGTTTCAACGATTTTTTCCAAATTCTTCGACGATAATGACATTTTAAACATTTTATGAAACTTCGATGCCATATTCGGAGGGAAAAAACAAGTTTAATGCATTTTAATTTTTCCTGGATGTTTTTAAGGATGGGCCCAGCAGTTGTTAATATATAGAATAATTTTCCTTTCCTGGTTTTTAAATTGTTTATCTAATTTCAATAGCCATTCTTCAAAAAATGCGCCTATCATCCAAGCCTTTGAATTTGCTTTATATTCAAGGGGCAACCACTTAACACTTCGAAAGCAGCGAGGTTTATTACTTTTACGTATTAAAAGCAATTTTCTTTTTCTGATCCATCCATGTTTGCAAGAAGCATCAATGTAATTCTCTGTTTACTATGTTTACCTCCATGGCACTTTTGATTTTTAAAAGTTAAGGTGTTATCTGGGAGGCATTTGAAAAATAATCCTGTCTCATCGGCATTAAACACGTCCCGTGCTTGATAACCTTCTAATAAATGAGGTAAAACATTACGTTTCCATTTATTACAGTCTTTGTCACTCACTTCACTGCTTTTCTTTCGCCAGATCTAACATTAAGCAGACCGAAGTTTAAAGCCTAATCACTGTATAAATTACTACATATACATATGTACCATACCTGCATTTCCAATTATTGAGCCAACCAGTGCTTGCCTTAAAGCTTGGTTGTCCGAGTTTTCCACTAAATTCCAATGCCTTTTCTTTAATTAATCCTCCCGAATTAGGTAAATTTTGCCTTCTTATCGATTTAAACCACTCAAAAACTGCTTTGTCTACATTTTCATACATAGGCTTTTTTAAGCCGCTTGGTAGTCCCACTTGCACTACTTTTCATTGCGGTGATAATTGAGTGCTTATTTTTTAAAACAGTTGACACTGTACTTGCTGGAATACCGTACTTCACAACCGCATCTTTATTTCTTGAGCCACTTTCCACTTCCTTTATAAGCTTAAATTTTTGCTCAATTGACAATGTTCTCAAAGTACGTTTCGATTAAATATTAACGCACGCAAAAATTTTTTCAATGTAATAAATGAAACAGTATTTTTTACTATGTAGAAACTAATCAGCATGTCAAACAAGTGATCTTAGCAAGCGCAGAAACTGAACTGCTTGCAGCAATATGTCAAAAAGACCAATGAATTTCGTGGGGGCATCCCCTAATAACGGTTGACTTTAATCTGTTAAAAGCAACCGTAATGAAAGGATTCCCCCAGAAAATTCAACTTATCGAAGTAGGGGCCAAATATTTCGTTCCAGTTATCAAGATATTTGAGTACTCGAAGTTGAGTAGTCGAGACAAATTAACTCCCATTCCCTACTTTTGACGCTATTGCCAACCAATTTGGTTAGGCTTATCGAAGTTTGACTATATATGTATATATGTATATATAGATATATATATATATATGTATATATATATATATATATATATATATATATATATATATATACACTTGCCAGAAAAAGTATCCGTACATGCAAGATAACAAAGTTATCGTTGTAATAAAAAGGATATGTCCACTTAATTTGAATGCTTTCTTATATAATATCAAAAAATCTACACTTTCGCATGATTAGTATGTTTCATACAAATTACGATTTAAAAAGACTTGAAACTCAAACAAAATCAATTCACGGCAACACAATAGACCAGAAAAAGTATCCCAACAGAACTAATCGGGGGACTCCCCGCGTTATGCGATGACATATGCAGATGCATTTTAGGTCCGATAATAGTTCTATTTTAAGTAGGGATAGGTTTAAAAGTGAGTCCAGTTTTTTTTAATTTTTAGGGTTCTGTAAAATAATTTTACAAAACCCTTCTAAAATCGCGTCCTATCTGTCCGTCTGTCCGTCTGTCCGTCTGTCTGTCTGTCCGTCCATCTGTCCGTCCGTCCGTCCGTCCGTCCGTCCGTCCGTGTGTCACAGCAGTTTTTCTCGGAAACTACTGAAGCTAGAAACATCAAATTTTGTATGTAGGTGGAAAGTGGTGATCTCTTCAAAGTTCATCTACAAAATTTTTTTATAAGGTATCTAAGGGGGGTCTCCCCATATAGGGGAGTGACCCCCCGAAAAAAAAATTTCATTGAAGGTAGCCGATATGGGTATCAAATGAAAGGTCTTGATGAGAACTTTCCAAAACAGGTCTTAGTTTGGCAAAGTTTGATTCAAGGGTTGCACAGGGAGGGGAAATACACGAAAAATTTGTGTCCCCCCCCCCTCGGGATTGGACACCTGTGATCCGAAAAAATCTGAAAAAAATCAAGAATGTTGGCCTTGATGAGTACAACAACAACAAATACGTGAGAAGTCGCAATTTACTCAACTTTGTTAGTAATAGTATGATTTATCGATTTTATGTTTTCTTGTATAAAATCTTAACGGTACCCTTAAATTTTAATGAAATTCAGTAAACAGATAACTATTTATAAGATTGATCTACCCTGAAAGTTTCATAAAAATTGAATCATATCCAGCGAGGTTATAGCGGTTTGAATTTTTCTGTACTACTATGGAACAATATGCGCTGCATTTATTACTATGGCAACATACATATGGCTATGGAACAACATGCGCTTTTTACCGACTCAGACACTACAGTTTTGCTAGGATTTGCATGAAAATTTCAGGAATGATAGGTATCATGAATATCTTTGAGAATCGGTTCAGCTAGTGGTATTAGTAATCGCCAAGCCAAATAGTGGCTGTTTTAAATGCGAAGATTGAATAATTTTGAGTTATTTTTTCCCAACTTCAACGTTTAAGGTGCATGCTTTGAACACTTGATTCAATTTAATGAATGACTGTAGATCAGTACCTACAATTAATGCTTATAAGTGATACAAGTCAAGGAGGCGGGAGAGAGCTCCTAGCAAATGGGCTTTGAAACCACTCTAGGATTCGAAAATATTGGGCATTAATCGATGATAACAGTACAGGGGAGTGGCCCCTGGAAAAAAAAATCATCAAACGTAGCCGATATGAGTATGAAATAAAAGTTTTCATGGGAGCTTTTCAAAACAGTTCTTAAACTGTCACTTTTTGCTTCAGGGGGGAAATACATGAAAAATCTGTTTCTTCCCTCGGGAATGGACATCTGAAATAATTATCAAGGGAGATATTTATGAGTATATCAATAACAAAAACCTCAGAAGTCGAAATTCGTTCAACTTTGTTAATAATAGTATGATCTTCGAATTTCATATTTTCTCCAATAAAATTGTCATTGACATGTTTCTTGGTTTCATTCGATCTGGTGACTGCATTTTGTAAATTGAATACAAAACCCTTCTGACATGAGCGTAGGTCTGTTTATCCAACTTGTTTTGCACTAAAATACATGATGACGACCAAAACTTGCGAAATCAGTGCTGAGGAGAGGAAGATTATGCTGAAACTTAAGAGTGAAGAGAAAACTCACCTCGAAATTGGCCTAATAGTAGGCAGAACTGACTCAGCTGTTCAGTACGTGGTGAAAGCATTTACTGCAACTGGTTCGATTATGTCAAAGCCTCGTTGTGGTCGACCGTCCATACTAACTGAACGTGAAAAAAGAAACGTTTTGCAGGCAGTTAAAAAGAACTCTCGAGTAACTGCTTTACAAATTGTTATAAATATAAACAAGTTGGGTAGACAGACCTATGCTCATGTCAGAAGGGTTTTGTACTCAACTTACAAAATGCAGTAACCAGTAACGAATAAAATCAAGAAACATGCCATGTTCGAGGATCATACTATTATTAGCAAAGTTGAAAGAATTTTGACTTCTGAGGTATTTGTTATAGTTATACCCATAGATATCTCCCTTGATAATTTTTTCAGATTTTTTAGATCACGCGTGTCAATTCGCGAGGGAGGAAACACATTTTTCATGTATTACCCCCCTGTGCCCCCACTGAAGCAAAAACTGTCAGTTTAAGCTCTCATGGAGAACTTTCAGTTGATACTGATATCGGTTACCTTTCATGAATTTTTTTTTCAGGGGCCACTCCTCTCTACTGTAATCATCGATTCATGGCTGGTTTTTTCGAATCTTAGAATGGTTACAAAGCCCTTTTGCTAGGAGCTCTCTCCTGCCTCTTCGACTTGTTTCTATTATATGTAATCGTCTTCATGATACCTAATATTCCTGAAATTTTCATGCAAACCCTAGCAAAGCTGTAGTGTCTTAGTCGGTAAAAAGCGCATATGGCTCCATAGCCATATGTTCCCATAGTAATACAGGGCATATTGTTCCATAGTAATACAGGAAAATTCAAATCTCTATAACTTCGTTAAATACTATTCGATCTTTATGAAACAAGTGAAGTGAATTTCGACTTCTCATGTCTTTGTTGTTGTTGTACTCACTAAGGCCTACATGCATGATTTTTTTCAGATTTTTCGGATGGAAGGTTTCCAATCGCGAGGGGGGGGGGTACGCGAAAAGTTCCTACATTTCCCTTTTCCCTGCCCCCCTCGGCACTCGTAAGGCAATTTTGAGACTTGTTTTGAAAAGATCTCATTGAGACCTTTCTAATGACACCCCACTCGACTACCAATGGTGAAAATTTTTTTTTGAGGGGTCACCTCCCTACATGGGGAGACCCCCCTTAAACCCCTTGGAAAAATTTTTTGACCCTTGAACTTTCAAGAAGTCAGCACTTTTGATCTTTTCACAAAGTTTCATGGCTGTAGCCTCTATAGTTTCAGAGAAAAAGTGCTGTGACATACAGACGGACGGACGGACGGACGGACAGACGGACACAGGTCGTGATTGCAATAGAGTTTTGTATTTTAGTACAAAACCCTGAAAAAAAACTCTTTAGGCAAGGTTCTTCATGAAGATACCATACGAAAAATACTTAAGAGAGATGTATATCGCCCACGCATAGCACGTAAGAAGTCATACATTTCGGAAGTGAACAGGAAGAAACGTGTTGACTTGCAAAAAAAATATATAAACATGCCACTAGAGTTTTGGAAACGGGTCCTATTCCTTAACGAAAGCAAATTTTGCATATTTGGCATTAAAGGAAGAAAGTTAGTGTGGCGGAAGAGCGACACTGCCTTCGAAAAAGAAAATCTCGTATCAACTGTGAAACACAGTGGTGGTGGTGTGATGGTCTCAGGTGCATGACGGCAGAAGGAGTTGGCCAACTTGTGTTTATAGAATCAACTATGGATCAATACGGTTACCTTCTTATTTTGAAGGCAAATATGAAGCAAAGCGTTCAGTAGTTGAGGCTTGGTGACGATTTCTGGTTCCAGTAAGATAGTGATCCCAAGCACAGAGCACACAATGTGAACCTTTGGTTGCTCTACAACACAAAACATCAACTATGTACGCCACCCAAATCCCCAGACCTTAATCCCATTGAGCATTTGTGGGACTTGTTGGAGCGCAGGATCCGTTAGCACAGCATAACCTCGAAGAAAATGCTGAAAAACGTCATCGTCGATGAATGGGGCAAAATTACCAGGCAGGACACAGCCAAATTGGTTCACTCTAGGCCAAATCACTTGTAGGAGGTCCTTAAAAGAAAAGGTTATCCGATAAGTTATTGAGCCCTGATATGTAATAAAATATTTGAATTTTTCAAATTAATATTGTCATGTACGGATACTTTTTCTGGCTCGTTTAAGTGAGGCTTTTTAGGGTTTTGAAAAATAATTTTACAAAACCCTACTAGTTTCGCGACCTGTCTGTCCGCCTGTCCGTCCGTCCGTGTGTCACAGCACTTTTTCTCGCAAACTACTTAAGCTAGAAACATCAAATTTTGTATGCAGGTGTAAAGTGGTCTCTCTTCAAAGTTCAAATACAAAAAAATTTATAAGGTATTTAAGGGGGGGTCTCCCCATATAGGGGAATGGCCCCCGAAAAAAAATTTCATCTAAGGAAGTCGATATGGGTATCTAATGAAAGGTCTTGATGAGGCCTTCTCAAAACAGGTCTTAATTTGATACTTTTTGCACCGAGGGACTCGCGATTGGACACCTGTGTTCCGAAAAATCTGAAAAAAATTATGGTGGTAGATGTTCATGAGTGCAACAACAACAAAAACCTTAGAAGTCGAAATTCATTCAAATTTGTTAATAATAGTATGATATTCGAATTTTACATTTTTCCCAATAAAATCGCATCGATACCCTTAAACTGAACGAAATTCGACATATACGTAGTCCTACTAAGGGTACTTGAACTTTGTAAGTTTGATGAAAATCGAATGCTAAACACGGAAGTTATAGCCGCTTAAAATTTCTCCAATAAGAATAACAATAACACATCATTTTGGTATT
The DNA here is from genome assembly GCA_963969285.1 of Odontomyia ornata. Lineage (NCBI taxonomy): Eukaryota > Metazoa > Arthropoda > Insecta > Diptera > Stratiomyidae > Odontomyia > Odontomyia ornata. The sequence continues at coordinate 280,299,791 of OZ017739.1, read as the reverse complement.
TTATGGACTTCCATCGAATCAGTCACTGCAGTTTTGACTTGATCTTCTTGAAATTTTCCAATAAGGTCAATAACATTAATTTTTTTGAGAATTCATGATTTGAGTGATTTTTGTCGGTTTGCAAGAAAATGGCGACCGTCGAAAGTAGAAAAACAATGGATTTTCCTTTAAATGTGCACATCTCTTTGACATATTTCTTGATGTTATTCATTGCTGGTTACTGGATTTCTGAGAATTTGGGTACAAAACCCTTCTGACATGACCGTAGGTCTGTTTACCCAACTTGTTTTTTTTGTTTTTATTTTGTAAAATCTAGTTTTTAAGGGAATACCACAGGAAAAATTTTTAGAAAAGATACTTCCATTTATGAACAAATTTTGTTGCTTAAATATTTATGTGTAGTAGCTTTCTTTAGCATGAATTTCTTAATATGTTGCTTTCTTTTGATGTTGTACGGATACTTTTTCTGGCAAGTGTATATATATATATATATATATATATATATATATATATAATATATATATATATAGATTTAGATATACATACAAATATATATATATATATATATATATATATATATATATATATATATATATATATATATTCTTTATTTATAAAGTACTTTCCGCATTAGATTAAATTTCTTTCGAGAAATTCAATACAATTTATTAGTTTTCTAGACTCAATTCATGATTTATAATTTATGAGCCAAGCTTTCATATTTAGTAGACGTTGTTTGATTTTCTAATTATTTTACAATACCTTTCTGCCTACAAACGTTACAGTAACGATGTTAATTTTAAAACATTAAAGTACTCGAAAATGTAATGTTCCACATGCCACTCTAAATTTAAACAATAATGTCAACTGGCTTGTTGTGCAAATGTAAATGTACTTTTATTTCATGTTTCAAGTTTTCATCCGATCAAACAGGTAGAACATGCATATTCAGCAAAACTTAAAATAAATATATTTTTTCGTCTAAAGTATTTGACAAGGCAATAAACAATGACAGCATGTCGCCGTCAAATCCCCACGCTTGTATAATAAATTTCAAATGGCTTTTAAAATCAAATGCTAGATGGATATGGGATAGAGTCTCATATTTTGTCGAAACATCAAAATCTATCATTTCCTGACATCAAGCATTAAATTTGTCGATAAAACAAAATGTCATAAGCTCTCTGATTCGAAGTTAACTTTGATTTTCAGAAATATCATATTTTATAGTCGTAATGGATACGTACAATATTATTTCCGTAAATTTAATTTGAATTCTTACGACACTTTAGCCGAATACTCGTAAGTTAATCGGTAAGACATAATACACATAATTTACAGATTGGCGAAATGAAATATTTTTTTGAAAACACGTGTACAATTTTGAAACAAAAATCTATTACCATTGCATACTTAAGTCCTTATTGCAATAATTAAGAGCCTAATACAATAGAAATTATAAACCGTTAAGTATATATTGTGGCGTGAATAGAATTCATCAGAAAATAATGTTTTTTCAACCGTTTAAACCATCCTTAACATTTAACAAACATTAAGCAAATGTAAACATAAATTATTATAAAACTTAATGGCCGAAAGAGCATTCAACATTGATACATATCTGTTCAAAATTTAAAGTTTACATCCTTGTTTGTGTAAACTACATAACATTGAAAATAATTAGTAAAATTATTCGAAAAAAATGTAAAACAAGTCGAGTAGAAAGAAGTACGCACCTGTCAGAAGGGCTTTGTACTGAACCTATGCAATGCAGATATTTTCGTTATGTGCCTAATGTTTAAACTTAAGACAAACGTTTTTGATAGGTATTTTAAATTATGCATTTAAAAAAAATCACCATTTACTCTAATTTAGTCTACCGCCAATTTCGTTACAGTATGGTATATATTATTTATTGTACACATTTTTGAACACATTCAAGTCATTCATATTTCCTAAAGCTTTTAAGAAAATTCGACTAACTGATTGGCATCTAGTTTGAGCAAAATCCCATCAAGTACGAAATGTGACAATTAAGTAATGAGACTAATTTTCTTGCCGCGCTTATAGTAAACTTGCGACCTTGAAGTTCCCTTTCCCTTCCCCGGCATTTTTCTCCTCTTTATGAATGTATTTATCATTTATTTATTTATTTATTATAATTACCAAACAAGGCATACATATAATACATTGATATACATAAATAACAATTAATAGCATTAAAAATACTCAAAAATTTTAAAAGAATAAAATCATTATATAGTTAAAAATTACAAAATATTTAATTAGATTAAGTTTATTGGACTAGGGAGGACAAGGCGTTTAGGATAATGGATTTGAATTGGACTCTGGAGATTGTTGGAGAGTAGTGAGCACTCAATGAGTTAAATGTTTTGCAACATCTATTCATTGGCTCGCTGTCTGCATACCTAGTATGATGCCGCTCTTCTATCAGCATACGCGAATGCCTAGTGGTTCGTGATGTTTCATTCAATTTTATTTTATCAGTAATGTATGGCATGCTAATGGTGCCTCTAAGCACGTCGAAAGCGAAGTAGCAAATTATCATTGATTTTCGGGAGGAAAGTGATGTCATATTAAGAATTTGGAGTCTTTGTGCATAAGATGATAAAGTCTGGTAGTTTTTAGGATCATATAAACATCTCAGAGCAAATAACAGAAACTGTTTCTGAACAGATTCAATTCTGTCTATATGCACATCAAAAACAGGGTTCCAAATGAAACATCCATATTCCAGTATGGGGCGGAATAAAGAAAAGTATAAGGTTTTGGTCACCCATATGTTCTTAAACTCCTTCGCTCTTCGCTTGATGAAACCTAGGATCTTATTAGCTCTGGAAATTGTTCCATCGTAATGCAACTTAAACCGCATCTATCTGTATCTGTATCTGTATCCAGGATGACAACAAGGTCTTTGACACCATCGACTCTAGCCAGTTTTGTATTGTTCAGGTGATAATCAGCTTTGAAGACTGAATTTTTGCGGGAAAAGTTAATCACCTGACATTTTTCCAAATTCAAATGAAGCTGGTTTATGGAAGACCATTCAAACAGAGAGTTTATCTTGCTTTGAAGGAATAGTGAGTCGTTTTGAGAGGTAATCACATGATACAGTTTTAGATCATCCGCATAAAATAAGTGGGATATATCCGATAAGGTTTGTGACAGATCTGAGATGAATATATTAAAAAGAAGAGGACCAAGATGACTCCCTTTAGGTACTCCAGAATAGACATTGATTTCTTTAGACAAATGTCCCTGAAATTTGATTATTTGTGTTCAGTTTTCTAGGTAAGAATAGAGCCAATCAAGTAATGAGCCATTGATTCCAAATTTCTGCAACTTCTTACACAGTATTTTGTGGGTGACACGATCGAAAGCTTTACTGAAATTGGTGTATATAACATCAATTTGGTGTCCTTTTTCCATTTCACATAGCGTAGTAGACACCATCACGGTGAGGAAAGTGGTTGTCGAGTGATTTTTTCGGAAGCCATGCTGTTGGTTATTAAGGTGAGGCTCTACGATGGGATATAGTTTGGAGTAGATAATTTTTTCAAATAGTTTCGGAGTGGTCGATAATATAGCAATTCCTCTATAGTTTTTAACGGACCCTTTGTCACTGCATTTGTGAATTGGAATCAGATGGAATGATTTCCAGTATGTTGGGAATATTCCTGTGGAGAGAGACTCATAGAAAATAATGTAAAGTGGTAACAGCAGTTTCTCCTTGCAGTGGAACACAAACCAGGGAGGAAGCAAATCAGGGCCTGGTCCTTTGCTCAAATCAAGCTCCTCAATAGCTACAAATATTTCTTCTTCAGAAATAAACGCCTCATTAATTAGAGCTGCTGAACATGTGGATGGAGAAGGAGTATAGGACGAGGTGCTATTGGTAGAATAAATAGATTGAAAATGACTCACGAAAAAATCACAGATTTCTGCAGGCGATGATGATCTTAAGTCACCATATACCATTGACTTGGGGTACCCCTTTGATTTACGTTTAGTATATACGAAGTCAAAAAATTTCCTTGGATTCTGGATTATATTCTCTCCAATAGTGTTTATATATGATTCATAAGCTTCTCTAGATTTTGATTGAAATTCTTTTGCCAGATGATCATATTTGCTTTTCAATTCATTGCTTACATTGGATCTTTTTTGTATGATTTTATGGAGTTTGTTTCCTTGGTTTCGTAAATATTGTAGGTCCCTATCAAGCCAAGGTTCGGCAATTTGTCTTTTTTCTTAATCCTAGGTACATAACTTTCAACGGCGTCAATGATTATCTTATAGAAATGATCTATCGCATCGTTTATACCTAAAGTTGTAAGTGTACCGGTCCAGTCAATATTACTTAAATAATTATTGATGTCCTGGTAGTCAGCACTATGAAAGTCATATACAATTAAGTTATTGTATGAGAAAGTAAAGGTTTCATCAGCATTGGGCAATTCAACAGAGAATGCGTTATGGTGTAGACTATTAGAGAATAAGTTGTCCACATCCCTAGTTGGATTGACCACTACTTCGTCATAAGCATTACTAAAAATAAGATCAAGCCAATTAACATTCTGATTGGAAGTTGGAGCGACCTGCTGCAAATCGTTCCCATAGAATGTACTAACAAGGTTGAAGTCGCTGTGATCTAGGAGATCAACTGGAATAAGACACTTATCATCAGTTTCAATGATGAATGTTAAATTGGGTCGATTAAAGTCTCCCGCAATTAAAATCTAGTCTTCCTCGTCAATGGATCCCGCAAGAGAGGAAATAACACTGCAAACATCATTGTATGTTGTTTCGCTGGATTTGGGTGGAATGTAAAAAACACCAATATATATTGAATTTGGACATTTTAATGCGAACAATTTTACGCTGGAAAGATTTGTTCGTAGCAGTAAGGATGAGCTCATTTGGGGAATTCGTGTGCACAGCGAGTAAAACACCCCCTCCCCGTGTCTGCCCAGTGGTTAAAAAATCTCGATCATCTCGGTAAATAATCCAATTAGAATCAAGAATCAAGAAACAAGAAAGAGTTTGTTCACTTTACCTCTTATGCCACCGCAGTTGTGGTCGAAGAGTTTTAGGCTACTGGATGAAAGAGTATTATTGGGGACGAAAAAATTTTTGATGTTGCTCTCTTGATCTCTGAAGTGAGGATATATAGTTAGAGCTTATATGGGAGGCGTAAGCGTCTAAATCTTTTTTGAGTTGGTCCGAGGACACGCCTAATTCTTCGTGGAATCTTAAGTAAAGTCCACGAAGGGCCTCAACTTCTATTGGAAGACCTTCGCGCTGGATCATTACTTTCAAATTAGTCTTCGTCTTTCCATCAATGCACGTTGTCTCTGGAGCTTTGTGCAAGTACGCTAGAAAAAGTCTGACGTATTCATCGACTTTATGGTCTCTAAGCCTTGATAAGATGTATCTGCTTTCTAGATCCACACTAGCGTTGATGGTAGCTTTCACAACCGGAGGTATAAGAGGATTTAAAAATGTGCCTTTGGTGATTGAAAAGTGAATTGTTGAGGTTGATAGCAGAATGGAAGGTGAAGAGGAAGGAATTTGAACACCACCGTGTACAAAATTCTTATATTACACATTTCCTTCGTACCACCAGTTGTTTGGACTGTGGGGGCGCATACTTGTGTAGATTTTTCTCCTCGAAAAATTTTCGTTACTACTTTCAGATTCCAAGGAAATAGGCTTGTTAGTTGTGTTCTTAACACGGGGAGATGGAGGTGCAATTTCTGCAACTATATTCGGAGTTAAATTTTGTGAGATATCACTAGGATTGGGCTTTTTATGGTTTGTGGGATAATGGCAGAGTAATATTTATTACAATTATTATTTAAATTGATTTTACCAGAGGTTCTGGTTTCTCTCCACTTTTTAAAAACCATATCATCCCAGATGTAGACTCCGTTATGCGTTTTTAAATTGGTGAAAAGCAATGCATACCTGTGCGGCACAAAAACTTTGAAGGCACGTCTTCGTTTGTTGCGATGTGGTATATCCTCTACTTTGCATCCATTAATCAGGAGATCCGTTCCAAGTTTTCGCTGAACTTCATCATCATCATCATGATGATGGGGAATTTTCCTTAAATAGAATAGGTCGCACGATGTTGTGTTCAGTGATGAAAAACGCGTCCACTTTGTTCGACGATTTCGGAATTTAATGGCAAGGTTTAATCTTTAAATCATCATTGCTCTAGCTTGTTTAGTTTGCCTGTTGTGTCGTATTGAGTAGGCGTGTGTTGGTGGTGCTTGTCACGAAAATGGAGTATTGAAATCAAGAGCAACGCATCTCGATAAAATTTCGCGCCCGATTGAGCGAAACAGCTTCGGAAACGTACGCTAAAATTGTAAAAGGGCATGGTGATAGTGCTCTTAGTCGTTCCCAGGTGTTTCCATGTCATAAAAAGTTTAAGGAGGGGCGTGAAGCGTGAAAGGCGAGGCGCGGAGCGGGAGACCAGTCGACGCACGGACTGACATGAATGCGCAGCGTGTGCACACCCTAATCCGTGAAGATCGGCTTTTAAAAGTTCCAATGTTGGCCTTGGGACTAGGTATAAACTGTGAAACAGTCAGACAAATTTTAACCGACGCTTTTGGGATGAAAGAGCTGTGCGCGAAGATGGTTCCAAAGAACCTGTCAGAGAAGCAAAAACAGCATCGTATGACTGTCGCAGAAGACGTTTGGAACAAGTGGAAAACGATCCCACGCTACTTGATTGAATTATTAGCGGCAATAAGAGCTGGTTCTTTTAATACGACATGGCAACCAAACGCCAAAGCTCACAATGGTTGTCTCTGCACGCCCCCCGCCCGAAAAAAGCTCGCATGAGCAAGTCCAAGGAGGAGACTATGATTATTGCCTTATTTGATAGCCGTAGAATCGTCCACAAAGAATTTATTCCATCGGGGCAAACCATAAAGCAAGTCTACTATCGCCAAGTACATGAAAGATTGCGAAAACGTGTCAACAGGGTGCGCCCAGATATTGCTCGTAACTGGATCCATCATCACGACAATGCGTCGTGCCACACCGCCCTTAGCGTGTCCCAGTATTTGGCCTCAAAAGGGATCGCCGTGTGGCAACAGGCGCGTTATTCACTCGATATGTCACCCTGTGAATTTTTTTTGTTCCCTAGAACAAAATCGGTGGTCAAAGGAACCCATTTTGAGTTGATTACGGACATCCAATCGGCCGTGACGAGGGTATTCGTGGACGTACCAGTTGAAGCGTTCCAGAAGTGTTACGAAGCATAGAAAACGCACTGGAATCGTTGTTTAGCTGCCCAAGAGGATCACTTTGAAGGGGGTGGCAGACTTGTAGAATAATTTTTAAATATACGGTTTTAATGGAATCAGCCGCATTACTTAATTGTCACATCTCTCCTTAAAACCATGCATCGTCCAAAATATGGCAATCTTTTGTTTAACTACCTTGACAAAAATTTCATTGGTTTTAAGGGTGCCTATTTGATTCTACATCTACTAAGGTTTTTAAAAATAATACTACGAAACCCTACTAAAATCGGGCCCGTCTGTCCGTCTGTCCGTCCGTGCGCCAAAGCACTTTATCTCGCGAACCGTATAAGCTACAAACATAAAATTTTGCATATAGGTGAGAAGTGGTGCCATCTTCAAAGTAACACTACAAATTTTTAAAGGTTCTTAAGGGGGGTCTCTCCATATATGGGAGTCGCCCCCCAAAAAAAGAAGATAGCCGATATAGGTATCGAATGAAACAAGTCTTAAACTGACATTTTTTGTTTCCAAGGGTGCACAGGGAGGGGAAATACACGAAAAATATGTGTCTCCTCTTGCGATTGATACCAGTGATCTGAAAAAAGTTTGGAGGTAGGTATTTATGAGTGCAACAACGTATACTTCAGAAGTCAAAATTCGCTTGACTTCGTTGATAATAGTATGATCTCCGAGTTTTACATTTTTCCCAATAAAATCGTAAGGATACCGTTTAGCTCAACGAAATTCAATTTTAAGTAGTCTTACAAAAGTGTAAGTTTGATGAAAACCCAATCATATTCACGGAAGTTATAGCCATTTGAAATTTCTCTAATTACAACAACGATAAAACACAATTTGGTACTTTACGGGCTCTCCATGCAATCAGACACCACAGTTTTGATTTGATCTTCTTAACATTTTCAGATAAGATCAATGACATAAATATTTTTAGAAATTCATTATACTCGTATAAGTGGTTTTTACTTTACAACAAAATGGCGACCATTCAAAATGGATAAACAATCAATTTTCGTTTAATCTCTTTGACGTATTTCTTGGCTTTATTAGTTGTTGATGACTCCATATCGTCAGTTGAGTACAAAACCCTTCTGACTTGAGCGTAGGTATGTCTACTCAACTTGTTTACATACAGATGTGTTATCTGATCGCTTCTTTCGCTAGTTTTCAAAAATTAATTACTAAATAAATGTCAGTCCGAAATTAATTTTTACCGAAACAAGCTTGTCATATTGTCAAACCAATCGATTCAAACTATTTATATCTAATATTATAATTTTACTTTGACACTTAAAGAGAAGCGAATTATCTCAAGGCTTTTTGAGGGTTTTGTACTAAAATACAAAACCCTATTGACATCACGACCTGTGTCCGTCTGTCCGTCCGTCCATCCGTCCGTCTGTATGTCACAGCACTTTTTCTCCGAAACTATAGAAGCTACAGCCATGAAACTTTGTGGAAACGTCAGAAGTGGTGACTTCTTGAAAGTTCAAGGGTGGAAAAATTTTTCAAAGGGGTTTAAGGGGGGTCTCCCCATATAAGGAGGTGACCCCTCAAAAAAAAATTTTCACCATTGATAGTCGAGTAGAGTGTCATTGGAAAGGTCTCAACGAGATCTTTACAAAACAAGTCTTAAAATTGCCTTATGAGTACCGAGGGGGGCAGGGGAAGGCGAAATGTACGAACTTTTCGCGTACCCCCCCTCGCGATTGGACACCTTCCATCCGAAAAATCTGAAAAAAATCATGGATGTAGGCCTTTGTGAGTACAACAACAACAAATACATGAGAAGTCGAAATTCGCTCAACTTTGTTAGTAATAGTATGATTTAGTGATGACGGTACCCTTAAATTCAATAAAATTTAGCACACAGATGACTATTTATAAGATTGATCTTTTCTGAAAGTTTCATAAAGATCGAATTGTATTTAACGAAGTTATAGCGATTTGAATTTTCTTACATTACTATGGAACAAGATGCCCTGTATTACTATGGAAACATACGAGTATGGCTATGGAGATATATTTACCGACTTAGACACTACAGCTTTGCTAGGATTTGCATGAAAATTTCAGGAATGATAGGTATCATGAAGATGAGTACATACAATTGAAACAAGTCGAAAAGGCAGGAGAGAGCTCCTAGCAAAAGGGCTTTGTAACCATTCTAAGATTCGAAAAACAGGCCATGAATCGATGATTACAGTAGAGAGGAGTGGCCCCTGAAAAAAAATATCATGAAAGGTAGCCGATATGAGTATCAACTGAAAGTTCTCTATGATAGCTTTTCAAAACAGTTCTTAAACTGACATTTTTTGCTTCAGTGGGGGCACAGGGGGGGGGAGGGGGAATACATGAAATATGTGTTTCCTCCCTCGCGAATGGACACCCTTGATCTTAAAAAAATCCCCGTTGGCAGCACCAGCCGGAAAGGTAAATTTCTCGTATGTAGCATAAAGCTTCGAAAAAAAATTTGGCTTGCCTACTACTCAACTTCTTTCTGCAATTTTCGTAGTACCACATGGGTATTTATTAACATAAAAAAAGTCTGGCCACGTTCGTTCTTAAAGACCTTTTATCGGGGCGCAAATATTTTGCTAATTAAATTGAGTTGCATACGTATGGATTACATATTGAAAATCGGCGGATCATAAATTGTTGTAAACATATAAAAACGGGTTTCGCCCTTCTCGCATTTGCTGTTTACACAGTTCACAGTGGTAACCACACAAAGGCTTAAATAGCTCGAATAGTTAATTTCAAGAGATCTCCATAAAAGCTTAATCAGCACTTGCCTTGCCATTAATATATACAATTTCAATTTTTTTCTGAACTATGAGGGCCGTCATTTCAATTTTTATTGAAATCGGCTGCTAAAAATATTAAGCTGTAAATTTTCGACTGTTTTATTTGTCATTCGATTTGCATAATTAAATTAACTTGCGTTAATAACTTATAATTTCAAGTTTCAACGGAATCTGTTGAGAATCTTGGCTGCTACAGAAATAAAAAAATTGTATGCCACCCCCCTGTATGGGGAGACCCCCCTTAAAATACCTTAAAATATTTTCTTGCACTGCAAATTTCAAGAGGCACCACTTTTGACCTACGTAGAAAATTTCCTCATTCGAGCTCATGTGGTTTGCGAGAAAACTTGTTTTGACGCACGAACAAACGGACGGACAGACAGACAAGTCGCGATTTTATAATTTTTTTAGGGGATTGTTAAAAAGATTTTACAATATCTTAAAAATGATCTGGTTTATAAATTCTATCAAGTAAAGTCATTTAAAACGTTATCATGAAAAATATTCATTATTTCAGTTGGCACTAAAATAGCGAATTGCACTTGCCTTCTGACCTTTGGGGGCCGCCATTTTGAATGCATGCATTTTATTTTGAATTATTCTAAATCTTTGTATGCTAGGAACTCATCAATCAATGTACTATCTCGTTCAAATAGAAGTTTCACTCTAGACAGGGAAAAATAATTCAATTTTTAAAGAAAATGGCAGCTAAAAATATTAGGCTTTAAATTTTCGACTTATTTATTTTTTATTCAATTTTAATAATTTCCTGCATAATACAAGAACATAAAACAGAGATCGATAATCTCAAGATTCATCAAAATCCGCTGGAAAATGTGACCGCTAGAGGGCCACAAAAACCTGAAGAAAACGCATATTTAAACGGCCGCCATTTTGAAATTCGCTCATGCATGATCACCAAAATATTAAAGACTGTAGGCCTAAATAATGTCTATCTTGGAACCGAATTTCGTATATGTCGGATTAAAATTGCGACTTTAAAAAGCCTTTGAAATTTTGCCCTTTAACTGGCCGCCATTTTGTTTTTTGCAACCTGACCCCCAATTTTTTCACGTAATTCTTTAGATACTTATAATTTCTATCAAGTTATTAAACTTCATGAAAATCTGTCGAAAGCTTTGACCACTATTACAACAACAAAATTTTGCACGTTTTTCGACCTTTGAGCGGCCGCCAGTTTGTTTCTGCCGTACCGACTTTGGATTTTTTATTGTGAGATTCATCACATACAGCAATGAACCTTTGTACCAAATTTCATCCAAATCGGAGCTATACTTTGGTCAGAACAGAAATCACGATTTTTCGTCTAAAATGGCCGCCATTTTGTTTTTGCCCGGCCGATATAGCTGGTTCACGAACTTAACCGAGGTAATTACCCAATACACCTTTCCTTAAAATTTGGTGAAAATCGAAGCAAAATTGCAACCTCTAGCGTGGTCACAAATTTCGTTATATCCCATATATATATATATATATATATATATATATATATATATATATATATATATATATATATATATATATATATATATATATATATATATATATATATATATATATATATATATATGATGCTCTCCGCAATAGGTAAATTTCTCTCGAGAAATTTACCTAAAAATCTGAAATAATTATCAAGGGGGATATTTGTGGGTATAACTATAACAAATACCTCAGAAGTCAAAATTCTTTCAACGTTGCTAATAATAGTATGATCCTCGAACATGACATGTTTCTTGATTTTATTCGTTACTGGTTATTGCATTTTGTAAGTTGAGTACAAAACCCTTCTGACATGAGCATAGGTCTGTCTACCCAACTTGTTTAATCACTGATATGGAGGAGTCCAGTGGTTCTCGCCATTAGAGGATTCGGGGAAACGTCTAATAGTAAGCAGGCAACAATTTTCACAAAAAGAAAACCTAATCAAGAAAAAAACTGCGCAGATGGCACATGTGAATTATAAATAATCGCTAATAATTGAGAAATGAATAATAAACTACGTAGAGATAACGATGAAATTACGCTACAGATATAGTCTTTCGAAGAACTAGCCAGGAAGGGGTTCAAAAGTCAAAAACCGCAGCAGCAAAAACCAGTCAGCAGAAAACGAAGAAAAGTATGAAGCAAAAGATTCTGGAAGAAATTTTAAGTACCGGCGGCACCAATGGCAGTCAACACTATTTTGGAGCGCGGGGAGAACTGTCAGAAGATATGGAAATTCAAAAAATTGTGAAGCTAATACTGATGAACAAAGTAATGTAAATTTTATTCAATATTCAAAAAATAAAAACAAAGAGAAAAAAACCAGCACATGGTTCTGCTAGTTCCTCAAAAAAAGCCAGGCTGAAAAAGTTCCACCGATAAATGTATTCGGACAAAGCAGAGGAGATATGGTTTGGATATTAGCACCCGAAAATAAATTCAGACATTTTGAAATATAAGAGTAAATGCAGAGAAATTAAAGGGCATTCACTAGCTGATTCCAAGTCAGCTCAAAATGTCTTGAGTTCTGAGGAGGTTTTCCTCTTCACCTATATCCCAACAAGCAAAAGAATCAGACTTTTCTTTTGTAGGGCCTGGACTACGGAGAGGATGCAATTAATCCCCTTCAACTGCTCAAAGAAGCTAAACTAGAAATTGAATTCATTTCAGTTAAAAATAAATAGACAAAGTACTTAGATTCTAGAGTAGTGAGGTACAAGTACTTCCAAAAAAGAGAAGTCAACCAGTGTTACCGGTGTCAACGATTTATCCATTCAACTGCCAACTGGGACTTGCACTTGCAATGAAGCATTAAATGTAAGGAAATTCATGCCCCTGGTGAGCGTAAATTGGCTCAATAAAGCCAAAATAGAAATTGTAGTTCATCAACAGCGGCTTATTTGGTATTAAGTATTAAGTATTAAGATGTAAAAGTTAAATTTATTCCAAAACAAATTCAAGCGCACCTTAGTGTGATACCTTCTAGCTCCGTCAAGCCCGGAGTATAATTTATGTTCACCCAAAACGATGAACAGGCAATATTGTAAGTAAAGTAAATAATGAAAGTAGCAAAAATAAGCTGTTTCTTAAATTCTACCAATAACTCAATTCTTTATTGGAAAGAATTAACGAATAACATTCGACAATTGACTTATTTTTCCACGTTTAAATCTTTAAAATGTCGCAAGACAACATGAAATTCAACCATATTCCCCTGGATGGGCCTCATCTCCTCTCCATCAATGTCACTTCCATTGTAACACTACCCCAATGTGCCTATCTTCTTGAACTCGTTGTTAAGAAACAGCAAAACACTGAAATTCACTTCAATTCATGGCACTCAATGAAGTTCAAAGACTATGAATTCATAAGAAAGAACTAGGCAAACGGTGGTGGAGGAGATAGTACCAGCAAATTAGGGAGAATACCGTATTGTTTCCAACATTTTAATGAATTTGAGCTCAAAAATGCCAGGTGGAAAAACCTCTTCGTTATTTCGGCCTGTACAACGTAGAGAAATGTTCTCAAATTCAAGGAGGAGCTTAGTTCTCTGTATGAAATACATGGACTGGCTAGATAATTATTTTATTCTTGCCGGGGATCTTAAAGCCCCGCACATAAATCCAAAAGGTCTATTCCTGAAATAGTGGATAACAGAGAATCAACTTTGATACAGGTGCAATCTATATATATAGGTAAAAGTTCCCAATATACCCAAGGACAAAATCATATATGTACCTTTAAGTTGCTGACATTAGCCGTGAGTTTAGATCTAACAATCCTTAATAGAAATTGCTGGTATTTCCTTATGATAACAACAATTTTGCCATTGTTGATGGGAGCAAATCATCAAAACGATTATGTTCTTCCCATTCCAGTTCAAAATAAAAGGCGTGATACCTGTTGCCCCCCTTGCTAGAAAGCGCCGCGCTATTTACCTGCGCCGAAACGAGGATGCGAGGGAGATAGTTGTCCGCGAGGAGAGACAGCGCTCGCTCAACAATTGGCAGCAGTCTTGCGTGAATTGCACGAAGGGAAGATGGACTGCGCGCCTCATCCCGGATGTGAGACCGTGGTGAAATCGAAGGCATGGTGAGACTGACTTCTATCTGACCCAGCTTTCGAGCGGGCACGGGTGTTTTCAGTCTTACCTGCACAAGATTGGTAAGTCACGGTCCCCCGATTGTCGGTTTTGCCCAGGAGAGGAGGATAATGCCTGTCACACATTTTTTGCGTGTACAAAATGGGTCAGGCTGCGAAGGGAACTCTACAGGGAGACGGGAGAGCTCACCCCGGATAATATAGTTGCGGTGATGCTCGAATCGGTTGGCGAATGGAAGCAGGTGGCACATTATGCTCGGGCAGTCCAAAAAAATATAAAAAGGACTCACAGCAGCCGGGGGCGCTGGGGCTGGGGATCGCTCTTCTGGCATTTCCTCTTCCCCTCTCCCCTCCCGCTAGGAAATGGACTCCCCAGCTTGAAGGCGCCCCACGGCGTAACAAAACGAGACCTGGCCCGAAGTAATGTGTCAAACGGTTCCAGGCTGGGTTCTCAGGTTGACAGGGGAGGTGTTTAGTGGGTAGTCCAGTCGCGCATGGGAGTCCCACACTCTGTGCATAAATAACATTCACCTCCCTACCACAAAAAAAAATAAAAGTTATAAGCTTAATTTCAGAAAATCAGACTGAGTTTCACTGGAGGTTTAATCAGGGAACCAGAAGCAACGTTTACGTTTTAATGGCAGTAACTCTTGTCCAATGGTTCCCAGTGAAAAGATTCCATCTAACGATGAAACAGATCTCTATTTACCAAAGTTTGGGTACTGGTTCTGGAAAAGCTGAGATAGTATTTTCCAACAGCAGTCAACACAAGGTTGAAAAACCTTCTTCTTATATGCGTCAAAAATATTTATTGGCGATTTTCGAACTACAACCATTTCTTGTTAGCTTTGCTGAAATTGTATCCTAAGAATGTCTGGAACATAGTCCCCTTATACTACAGAAGTGAAGACAGCCACCAATGGGCAGAGATTCTAAAAGATTCTAGCCCAGAGGATCCAGATCACATGCTCACAAAAGTGGATAGAATATTTTGAAAGAGGTCTTAAGTGAATGTTCTAAATCAAAGTCAAAAGTAGTGAGATAAATGTTCTAAATAGGGCTGGTTTCGAAATTAACAATACAACTTTGAATACAAATGGATATAGGAATATACAATATGTTACGGTTTACAATAGCTTTAATTGATCCATCTTCCAAACCTTGAGAGAGGGAGCCAAATACTTTTAGAAGCTGTTGCAGCAAAAGGTTTCAATTTGATAACAAGCCTTAATGTGAAATCTGTTCTTTATTTCAATGAAACATTGACCTTAAGCCTCATACTAAGTGAAAATTTCCTGGATTATTATGTCAGTTATGAAGACTTGTGTCTTATATTTGGTAGCATAAGCAACAAGAGATCATTTGGTACGGTCGCTATTCTGAATTAAGTACTACAATATTTGCCTGAGGTTGCTATTATAAATTATTTAAGATTATTCAACAACAAAACACTGATTTCCAGGCGGAGAACTGTGGATGAGGGAAGGTTCGTATGGGTTTGGTGCTCAGGGACCACCTTCTTTGGTGTAAGCCTAACACTGAACGAATCTACATCATTCTTCCAATCCAAGCCTAATGCTTCGACGGGCGTTGTCTCGAAGGCAGACGGCAACGTGCTCGTTAGAGAAGATTTCAATGCTAAATCAATCAAATGAGGCATGCCTCAAACAGATCCGCATGGAAAACGAATCCCAGGAATTGTGGCCAGGATGGCGCTTGTCATACAAAACACTATAAATATGCCAACTTTCCACCACTTTAATGCAAAGGAATCATACCGGATGTGACATGCGTCTCGCTGTTCTGTGTAGGAAGCATACATAATTGGAGAGTAAAAATTCTGTGTTGCTGCCTCCCAGCGTTGGAAGGATGGACGTTGAGAGGTTTGTCGAGGTGCTTACAGCAGGTGCTCCACTGCAGGGTGATGGCAGCTCAAGATGTGGTGATCATTCTGTTGGTGACACTCGACGTTAGGAATGCCTTCAACACTGCTAGATGGAAAACCCTTTTCAAGTTCCAAAATATCTAATGCGGCTTCTGAGGGACTAATCGAAGGCCTACTCTACGACACAACACAGGGCCAACGAAGGATGGAAGTTACATCGGTTGTTGCCCAGTAGCCTATACTTAGTCCAGACCTATAGAACGTATCTAACGATGGGTTACTGAGACTGGAGATGCCAGGTGAGTCACGCTTGATCGGCTATGCGGATGATGTTGCGGCTCTAGATAAGCAAGAGCAACTCAGGCTAGGTATGCTAATGCGCCGCGTGGGAGACTGGATGGCTGCTCATGGGCTCAGTTTAGCACTGGAAAAAACCAAAGTGGTCATCTTGACAAAAAAAAAGAATCCCTAGAGTAGGAATTATTACCATTGGAGACACATTAATTGAATTGAAGTCAGCAGTGAAGTACCTGAGGCTACTGATTGACTTGAATTCTTGGGTGAATTGCACGAAGGAAAGGTGGACTGCGTGCCCCACCCTGAATGTGAGATCGTGGCTTAATTGAAGGCATGGTGGAACTGACTTCTATTTGATTCAGTTTTTGAGTGCGCATGGATGTTTTCAGTCTTACTTGCACAAGATTCGTAAGTCACAGTCTCACGATTGTCAGTTTTGCAAGGAGAGAAAAATGACGCCTGCCACAAATTATTTGTTTGCAAAAAATGAAATTGGCTTTGGCAAGACCTGTACAGCGAGATGGAAGAGCTCACTGCGGATAATATAGTCACAGTGATGCTTGAATCGGTTGACGAATGGAACTATATAGATGGCTAATTATGTTCGGGCAGACTTGAATTCTTGGGTGAATTGCACGAAGGAAAGGTGGACTGCGTGCCCCACCCTGAATGTGAGATCGTGGCTTAATTGAAGGCATGGTGGAACTGACTTCTATTTGATTCAGTTTTTGAGTGCGCATGGATGTTTTCAGTCTTACTTGCACAAGATTCGTAAGTCACAGTCTCACGATTGTCAGTTTTGCAAGGAGAGAAAAATGACGCCTGCCACAAATTATTTGTTTGCAAAAAATGAAATTGGCTTTGGCAAGACCTGTACAGCGAGATGGAAGAGCTCATTGCGGATAATATAGTCACAGTGATGCTTGAATCGGTTGACGAATGGAACTATATAGATGGCTAATTATGTTCGGGCAGTCCCAAAAGATAAAATAGACTCACAGCACCCGGGGACTTCAGAGCTGGGGGATCACTTGTCTGGCGATTCCTCTACCCCTCTCGCGAGAAGAGAGACTACCCAGCTTGAAGGCACCTCATAGCGTAACAAAACGAGACTTGGCCCGAAGTAATATGTCACATAGTTCCAGGCTGGGTTCTCGGGTTGAGAGCGAAGGTGTTTAGTGGGT